>JARFXV010000237.1:0-600000 GCA_031761425.1 Cosmopolites sordidus
AATACAGTTATTTTTAATTAAATTAATTATAGCGGTTTCTTTTAATTTTCTGTATTTTGTTACCGATTCTTTTAATACCGTTTTGGAATTATTCCAATTTACTTTATGTCCCAATTCCCAAAAAAAGAAATAAAAATATATCCCAATTAAAGCCCAACTTTTTGTGCCAAATCCTAATTGAAACGTATGGTCGTACATGGTCATTTTATCATGTGTGTTTCATGTTCCAGTTTACTTCAATTATTGCGTTCAGCCCATCTAAATCTGAACAGTAGAGGTCGGTGTTGATGGTTTGATTGCGGGCAAGAAGCTAAAAGTAGATGGAGTCCCTTCCAATCCCACTAGAAGCAAATCATCATTTTTCTTCCGTCTTTCGCCGTACTTCGCCGTATGGATTTTTCAATATTTAACTTATCTGCTACATCACGGGCCGTGGTGCGGGGATCTTCGGCTACTATGGCCCTTATTTCCTCGACATCAGTGCTTGAAGGACGGCCAGCGTCAAGACCGGTCAGTCACGATGCCGATCTTCAAGGTGGAAATCTCTGCCCCTGAACAGAAACCTCTCTGTAAATAGCACAAATTTTGATTTTTATTTGTCCAGTGCTCTTGCCTGTTTCGAAATAAAGAAACATAATGTGGCGAAAACGCAAGTTATCGGCCAACATTTTCATCAACTATATTAACAACAACATTTGAATCAACTTGACTAACTGAAGGTAGATCAAAACAAATCTGAACGTAAAAATTGTAAATTGTAAAGGAATTAATAACACAAGCCAACAGTTGTTTTGGTGCCGGGCTATTTGGAACTGATTTCATACGAATTTGATGGCCGGATCGAATTTACGAAGGCCGGATTCTTAATTTGTGGACCATCAAATATTCCTGCTTTAATTTTTTCCTTACTCAACTGAAGCATTTTTTTCCCTATATATGCAAAGCATGATTCATTCTTATTAAGAGCCTTTACAAACTGCTACATTAGGCCTACCTTAATATGCAGTGGAGGAAAGATGATTTTCTCTCGTCCAACTAACCACTAACTCGTCCAACTTAATGACATTCTTTTCCCCAACGTCCATGTTTTCTCTCTTAGGACGCTATTTTCAAACTCAGTGGTGTGTTTTTGTCTCTCCTGTCCCAGGGGCATAAGAAGCATGGATATTTGGTGTTGCCACTTTGCTATCCAAGTAGAAAGTTTACCATTTTTGAGTCCACTCAAATCACCCATTGATGTTCATGATACTTTATCTTTTTGAAAACCAAGCTATTGTATCATATTCTTTTTTCATTTTTGTTGAGTGAGCAATTGGTATATTTGTTCCCGTTGTGTAGAAGGACACATTTCAAACATCGGTTTGAGCTGTTAATAATAGGCAGCAATCGTTTGGAAAATATTCAGAAAAACCCAGACCCAGTCCTCTAATTTCGTGACCAAACACAAAATTGTCTCATTAAGAGAAGAGTGGTAGCAGACCCTTTTCTCTTTTATAGTAAAAGGTATTTTTTCTTTGTTCGAGTACATTCTGTCGTTCAACCTGGAAGCCAGTAATTCAGAGGCTGCTTTTGACAGGTGGAGATCTTTGGTGAGGTCCTTAACTCATTCTGATTGAGACGTTGAGGAATTGATGACATACCCTCATAATCACTGTGACTTTCATTAGATTCAGAAGGGTGATCAGAGGGACAATACTCGTCCTCACATAGCTCTGGTAGCTGGTCAAACATTGGGATCGGCACTTCCTCTGAGTGAGGGACCGGACATCTTGCAGAGACTATATCAGGATAAGTCCACTGACTACAGGTGTTTCGATTGATTCCACTAATATTTACTAAGCAGAAATAACAGTCATGGAAGTGGTTTTTGGGTTCTCTCTAAACCATCGTTACGCCGAATTTTAGACTTTTTCTTTCCCGGTAGTTCACTGTCGTAAATGCCCTGTACAAGTTTTACAGACCAGATGTACTCTCTAGATTTTACCCTGATCACCGAACCTAACACCAAGTATCCAAGATAAACTCTCTTTACAAAATTAATAACAATTTTTGTGTTTTATTTTAAGGTGTATACTCCATATATGTATATACATCAGGATAAGTTACAGAACTTTTATTTCAACTCATTTTATTTCTATTCAACAACAGAACTACAACAATCTACAACACGGTACGTTTTGTGTTCACTTTATAGCAACTCTTTCCTAAACACAAATATCACGCGAGGCCATCTTAGATCTGCCCGGCATAGCAAGGTCTCACAAACTAACCTCAACTCTAGATCAAGCGTTGAAGGTCACTTCAGTTACTCGAAAGGCAATACTTATGCCACCGAGGGGATTTTCCTGGAACTAACTCAACGGTAGACTGACAATAGGGCAAATATGCGGGAACAAATCCTTGTATAATAATTTTATAAAACCCATACATAAATTGAATTGAAAAAACATTCAACGATAAGTGAATGTATCTAAAAAAGTAGAGCAGATAGGGAAAAACTAGAATACAATAATACAGGAATCAATCATTGTATAATAATTTTAGAATACCCATACTTGAATGTATTGAATTGAAAAAAACATTGATAGGTAAGTGAATGTATCTAAAAAAGTAGAACAGATAGAGAAAAATAGATTTCATGTTTAGATTTAGCGACCCAAATATAGTTAAAAACAGTTCTAAAATCTTAGGCCTCAAAAATGTTTTTTCTTGCCTATGTAATATATAAATACATATAATACTAATCCACACGCATTTTTGTTTACAATCATTAAGAAAGCAACTTATGGAAAATCCCTACGAACTTTCTGGACCACTTATTATTTACGAATTTATAAATTAAAGTACAGTTTGTAGAGTTTTTGGATCAGTTACTTTCTACTGTTAACGTCTGTTAAATGATGGCCATTTTCGTCTTCCCAAATTGATGTTCCTTTTATAACATATTCTTGTTATTAGGATTGTTTATTAGTGTTAGCATTTTCACTGATGTAGTGTTTTAGGTTTATTAATGTAAACTCTCTTTTTAAGGAAACTCTAAAGAGTGAAGTCAGGGGAGATGAGATCCAGAAATCTGCCAGGCACACATATCTTGTTTTGCAGATTGTGAAAATGTGACTTCAAAAGCGCCATTTCATGCTTGCAGTATGGGCTGTAAAACCATTCAACTGAAACCAATCGATCTCATTGTTTCCTAATTGAGGCAAGTATAAGTTTTTCAAGCATACGCTTATAACGTTTAGACTTTTCATTTTCATTTATCTTTAAGAAAGGTCCAATAAAGCCTTCACATAAGGTGGAAGTTTTTCTTACTATGGAGTGACCTTCCATGAATCAACGGTAAATTTTCTGGCCCGGTAGCGTAATTTTCTTTCATTAACAAAATCCACTTAGGTGAAAACGGGCCGCATCAGAGATCCACACTTTTATGTGCATCTGCAATTTTAAAACATTTCTTGTTAAAATGAAATACCAGAGTTCCTTCCAACTTGTCAAACAATTAATAAAAATGTTATTTAAGAGTGGTGCTTCATTTGCATGAGTTCATTCGAAAATCCCGTCCAGATTTGTAGCAAAACAATTAATCACTTCTGTATCACAATAACTCACCATCGAATATCGTAATTATCACAGTATAATTCTGCAAATATTTTGAATTTTCAAATTTCCTTTGAAGGACATATTCGTAAAGGTTTAAACTTTAAGAATATGCGAAAAAAATATTTTTTTCAAAATTTTAAAATATCCCCTTAAATATTGTTAATGTCATGTTACACTGATTATTTTTCTGTTAACCAATATTTCCTTTAGAAAAAATTACTGGAGTCTCTTTAAAAACGCCTTTTTCCCGTGAACCGTCTTGTACAACTGATGTACATTTTTAATGGCATTACTTTAGTTTTGACACTCCCTGTATAAACGAATATATGAAAATATTGTTAGTCGTTCTATTCTCAGTGGGATTCGGGCTCCATCTTGTCATCACCACGCAAATCCCAGAGGAGATGTGCGACAGATAAGAGCACGTCGAAAGGACGCACCCCTGCTAATCTTACATTGATTGCACACGCAGTATACGTTGATATCGTTTTCCTGCCAGCGTATTCCTGGTCTCGGTTCCCGTACGTGAGGCGCTTTAGGTGAATGCCGCTGGATAATATTTCTGCTAACTGGGTTCCCCGTGGGAATCGTTTAGCAGAATAATAGGGCGATTATTTTAAACCTAACTAACAACTGGAAGATTTATAAGGTTCTTATTTATCGCACCGAGGGGTAACCCAAATCGGACAAAATATATTGCTGTTAATTTCATGAACCTCCTTTATTTTGTTTTAGGAAAATAAGGTACTTTGAGGAGAATAACTACAGAGCATGTATTTAACCTTTCAACTATGCCAATTTACAGTTTATATAGTATATTACTTTTAATGCAAACCATCTCATATTTTTCATATTTTTTAATATATTTTTAACTAGCTGTTATTCACCTGCTTCGCTGGCTATAAATTAAACTTTAGTAATAATTGATTTTTTCATAATTATAATAACTTTTACAATTCCATAGCTTTTACCCGCTATCTGGCAATTTTTTTCTAGAAATTTCATGAAGAGAAAATTGCGATGGATTCATCACGATACAATTCCAAATTTCGGAGTATATTTATCTTTTACGCCCCCGAAACCCTCCTTAGGAGTTGATTTTTATGATCCCTCCTTCTTAGTGAACATCTACGGCACATATATATGAAAAAAAAAAAAAAAATATATATATATATATATATATATATATATATATATATATATATATATATATATATATATATATATATATATATATATATATGTTTCCATCCATTCGAGAGTGATTGAAGGACAAACATACTTTCACATTTATAATATTAAGTAAGATACAATCTACGAGGTACGTAAGTAGGGGGGACTGCGTTTGGAGAGATAGACCAACATTTGCTGCGTCTTCAGTGCGATTTTGGCTTCCATAGGTTACTTATTGTTCCGTAGGAATTATTTTCGTGAACGAGATTTTTTTGGCGAGTGACATTAAGTGACAACAATTTCGAGCAATTGTGCCCTATCAAGATTTGTTTTAGATTTTAACACATTGCTACGGAAACCTTTGTAAAACTTCAACATGCCCGTGGAAACTATTTTATCAATGGTGCAAGTTTTCAGGTGGTTTAAAGCAGTCTCAGGATGCCCGAGACTCGATTGAAGATGAACTTCGCAGCGAAACACCTTCAGTTGCAAGAAATGATGAAAATGTCCATAGAATTAGGGACATCTTGTGCGTTCTGATCGCTCAGAATGATCGGTGAATAATTAAATTTGACTGACACAATCGTTCATCAAAAATTAACCATCGAATTCACGATAAAGAAAAATTTGCTTGAAAATAGTTGCGAAAAATCTTTCGCAGGATCAAAAGGACAACAGGAGTGTATAGTGCCTTGATTTTGTAAACCAGATTGAAAATTACACTGATTTTCTGGAACGTGTCATTGCTGCTGTCTGGCACACTCCAAACCTCATGACGGCCAAACATGGCCGGAATGAGAAAATCAAAGATCAAAAGTTTTTTTGATAGCCAGGGAATCGTCCATAAGGAATTTGTACCTCGAGGTCAAACGGTAAACCAGCATTTTTACCGAGAAGTTCTTGAAAAGCTTCGAAAAAGTTCATTCGCGTGAGACTGAATATCACGAACCTGGTTGCTGCATCACCATAATGCTTCTTGCCACACAGCGATTTCAATTAACGATTTTCGGCAAATAAAAACATCACTCTGGCTCCTGAGCCACTTATTCACCGAACTTGAGTTCTTGTAACTTTCACCTTTTGCCAAAACAAAAAATTCGCCTCAAGCGACACCATTTTGGGATATTAGAAAACATTGAAAAGCCCGTAACCGACCAGCTGAAAGCGATTTCAGTATCTGAGTTCCAGCATTGCTATAAAGAGTGTTCAAAACCGTCTCCAGCGCACGTAGCTTCCTAAGGCAACTGAATTTTTTACTTCTCTTTTACTTTTCTATTCAATTGAATAGAAAAGTTTTTTAATATGTCTCAATACTTTATTTACTCACCTCGTAGACTCGTGATGTATTTTTAATGTTTTATAACTTTCTTAATGGGTTCGATTAATTGATAATTTAAACAATACTGTCCCTCCATATTATAGTAATTAATTCTGTATACAGTCAAAGCTCCTTATTCGCGGGGAATACCGTAAATGTCCCGCGAATACAGAAACCGTGATTTTTTTTAAAAATGAACACTGAAGCATTTTAAATATAACTTAAATTACTACAGTTACTTGAGTCTAGATACTCCCATCGGTTTATCCTAATTTTTGACATATCCTTTCCCGGGTTTTTCGCTAAAAAAAAAACGTTATTTACAATGGATAGTTAAAATGTATTTATTCAAAGTATTGGCCATTTGATTCTATACATTTTGCCCATCTCTCAGGCAATTTATCGATGCCATTCCGAAAGAACAGTTTCTCCTTTGATCTAAACCATTCATCGAACCATGTTTTAATTTCTTCGAAATCGGCAAAGCGCTGCTCTGCAAGCGCGTGCCCCATCGATGCGAAAAGGTGGTAGTCGGATGGAGCCAGGTCTGGAGAGTACGGTGGGTGCGATAAAACTACCCATCCAAGTGATTTCAACACTTCTTTTACTGGTTTTGTTGTATGAAACGGTGCATTGTCATACTGCAAAATCACCTTATCATGTCTTTGAGCGTACTGTGGACGTTTTTCGATCAATGCACAGCTCAAATTGATCATTTGTTGTCGATAGCGATCCGTATCAAACTGTTTCTCCAGGTTTCAACAGTACATAATATACGACACCAACCTGGTCCCACCAGACATAGAGCATGGCTTTGCGACAAAAGCGATTTGGCCTTGCAGTCGATGGGCTTCGGCAGGTGATAACCATAATTTTTTTCGCTTGGGATTTTCAAAATAAATCCATTTTTCATCACCAGTTACTATTCGATGCAGAAATGACTTCCCTTCATACCTTTGAAGCAGCATTCTACTGACGATTTTTCGATTTTCCAATTGCCTGTCATTCAATTCATGTGGCACCCATCTTCCCATCTGTTGGATCTTTCTCATCGCACAAATTCCGACTCGGCTCACATTTAACTTTTCTGCCAATTGTTTTTGAGTTTGTGTTGGGTCTTCATTCAATAACTCCTACAATTCCGCATCTACAAACGTTTTCGGCCTACCAGGACGTTCTTTATTTTTGAACGTTAAAATCACTATATCTGTCGAAACCACGTTTCACATATTCTTTTGGTGGGAGCATGCTCACCGTAAGTCTCTACCAGCAAACGATGACTTTCAGGGTCTTTTTTCTTTTGATGAAACAAGAAAAGTAATGCATGCCGCAAATGCACGTTTTCAGGCAGAATACTCGACATTTTCAAAAAATTATAAATCTATAACGCTGTTATTTTGGCTAAACGTAATTTTTGCAATTTTGATGTTAATGTTAGTAGAATAAAATGACATATGTATCAAATCATAACATTGCATAGTGATGGCTAGTGAAATCTGTTACAAAAACAGGAAAATAATTACCGACACACCTGGTACACTGCACTATGCTCTGCTTTTCACTGATCACTGCACTCTTACGCAAGCTCAAAAGATTTGGTTCTTTTGAATTTGAAGTACTTCAACGTTCGAGTGTTTGTGGAGCTTCTCCTCATGACTCTGACTTTAACTGTCCTCACCTGTAGTTCACGATGAAGATCTTTATTCCGAACATACCAAGGAACATTGACGATACTCCTTAGCACTCGGTTCTGGAATATTTGAAAGAATTGTAATTACTTTCTTTAGTACAACCTCATAGCTGAAGGCCGTATGTCCATACCGGTTTAAGCACTTGCTGGTAGACCAGTACTTTATTTTTGATAGACAGCTGAGAATTTCTACATATTTTGATATTTGATTGTTTTTAATTGTTCTGTTTTAATTTTAAGATGTTCATTCCATTTTATTTTGGCATCCAGGTTAGGACCCAAGCATTATTATTATTCAATTCCAATGGGTGGTAAATTATTTTTCTGTTCGTGAAATTAATATGAACAGATTTATTTTTGTTTAGTTTTATACTCCATTGCCTAGTCCAAGCGTTTATGTCGTTTATTGCGCCTTGGAGATTGACAGTTGTTTCTTCTATGGTGTTTCCAACTGCCAAGACTGCAGTATCATCAGCAAATGTGGCTAGTTTGATATTAACTGTTACTGGAATGTCGCAAGTATATAACAAATAAAGCACAGGTCCCAGTACGCTGCCTTGGGGCACTCCAGTATTTATTGATTTTAGTTCTGAGTTTTCATTTTCTTGCTTAATTCTGAAAGTTCGCTAATCCTTGATACATACTTTATCAAATGCTTTAGCCACGTCCAGAAAAAAATGTATGAGCATATTTTCTTTTCTTCCAGGCATTTTTCTATGGTTTCTGTTATTCGGTGCCGTGAATATGGAATGGAAATGTATACGGGATTATAGGGGATGCGTTCCAAGGTACAAAATTAAAAGATTGTTTTTTAATAAAATCAGTTCAATGAAAGGTTTTTTAACAATATTAACAACGGTTATCAGGCTTAGGCAATGGTTTAAAGAATTTAGTTTTTTTTTCTGGTTTTATCGCTATTAAAAGTCTTTCAATTCGGATTGATATTCGGCTGTGGCATTAACAATTTGCCTTTTAAAAACAACACTTCTTTCCATAGACGGATCAATTTTTATGAAGAAGTCAGGAAGCCCATTTGTGAGTATTAGTGTTAATAAGAGCTATTTGGTGCCACAATTTGTACACATACTTCCCATGTTAAATATACAGAGTGGTCCAAAGACCCTGTTAATGTTTCGTTGCACTGTAGAAAACTTGGTAAAAGGGGTAGAAAGGTAGGGTCTGTCTTAAAAGGTAGTTCGGCTAAAAGGGAAATTTGGTGAGGAGCACAGGTGAGGAGCGTTCGTTTTAAGTGCGCGAGTATTAAAACAACAATAATTCTGCCACTATTGGGCGCCGTAGATCTCGACAACATTTCAATTTGCACAATGATCCGCAGTGTCCAGGCCTTCCGTTAATTAAGCAATAGTTTCGTAAGTTTGAGGAAACTAGTTCAATGTTAAATAAACAGGTCCCTGGCCGTCGAAGGTTAGCGAGAACCGATGAAAACATTGAGAGAGTGAGAGCGTTCGTGTGCCAATAACCAAACTTATCGACTCGGAAGCGCAGGTGCTTCAAATGCGCCATTGTTCAGGCGGTTCTTTCAGATAATTTGATTTCTCGAAGAAGAGATATTCAGTACCCAGACCAACCCCCCCAACCACTCTGAAGGCCGAACCTGGCTACCTGTGATTTTTATGGGGATATCTTAAAACTCAAATGTACTGCAAATGCCCTCTCTACTCTGGAAGATCTAAAAAAGAATATTCGGCAAGAAATCGAAATGATAACCGCAGGCACAGGTCGCCAGGTTGTGGCAAATTTTAAAGGTCGCCTTTAGAAGTGCTTGGACAGAAATGGACCACGTCTAGACAATGTGATCTTCAGAACATGAATTTCCAAGAATTTTTGTAAATTTTAAAAATAAATTTGTTAAAATTAATCAACGTTTTATTTCATTTAATTTCAAAAAGTTATCAACTCCTTGGTCCACCCTGTATATTATAATAAGAAATAGAATAGAACAATGAAGATATTTATTTTAAACAAATTATCTAAAAATCTATTTTTAGTTACGATAAGTTTTGAAATTGATTAAACGGCTAGGGGATATTCGCGATCGACAAAAGTTTCTTTATAATACTACCGGTAAGGCGGACTGACAGGTGTGAAGACAAATGACGGAGATTCGCTTCCAACGTCGCCTTTGACAGAATTCGAAATTCGATGAAACATTAATGATAAATGACGACGAACCAATAAGCGATTTAAGGACATCGGTTCTGCCGCTCCATGTGCCAGTCTCGACCATCCCCAAATGTTACCTGGGCGGGGGGTCATGGTGGATTTATATGTTATTAGGTTAATTATATCCCAGAAGACATTCGCCCCTATTTTCGTAAGTTCCGATTAAAAATTATTAGTATGTTATATAAAATTTATTTAAGTTAGAATTAATTTTATTAACTTTCGGAATATTTATTGAAAAAGATTTCTAATTAAAACATTTAGATCGAAACTACAGAGCCTTCGTTTAATCTTGTAACTGGTGATTTATTTAAATTTAAAAACTTACATTTTATTATATGGAATTATTTGAAGGTATCATTTGTCCAGTGGCGGCTCGTAGGTTTTTAATCTTCCTTTTTACTTTTCGTGCTATTGAAATCCTATGCAGGAGGTCAACCAGGAAAATGAATTAAAGGAAAGAAACTGAACGGAAATAAAATATGGTGTTTTACTCTGAAAAATTGATTACTGTGATAAATGCTGGACGGGAGGCGCCCCAACGCCCTCCCTCACGAGCCGCCACTGCATTTGTCTCCAAAAATATTAGTAAAATTTCCCCTAGATCTGCCATTTGTTATTCGGAGATTTTTATTAGTTTCTATGCTTCCTGAATAACAAAAAAATATTTTAAAAGCACTTCTTGAACACACTTGATTATTGAAACGAAATAATTTTCGTTGTTTACATTTCATCAACAATATATTCTACAAAAAATTTACGACATGCGCTACTCTTCTTTTTCCATTCCGTGGCATCTGCTCCGATGAAGTTATTTTAAACTTTTTTTACTTTAGAATCAAAATAATATAGGACTGGTTAACTATTACGTATATTTTCATTATTAGTGCTAAACTGTGTATGTAATTCAAAGAAAAACATTAGACAGGTCGAGATGATTTTTGTAACATTGATGAGAATGCTCTATCTGCGTTTCATCTAGGTAATTATTAAGTCACATTTTTACATAAATGGTCTAGCGCGTCCCATTTTCAAATACCTACTTCTCATTTATATCATGGGGTGTTTGAAATGTAGGAATTACCACAAGACCGTAGAAGGGTATTTCCAAAGTATTGGAAATAAGGGCGGTTCTATTGTTTTCTATAGCTTACTTTCTTTCTGTCTCGTTTACAGTACAGTCAAGTGTTTAAGTCAAATTTATATAAAATGACAAGCTTTGGTTGTTGATTTTGCAAAAATCCAGCGGATAAGTTTTGTTATATATGTGGACGATTTATTTCACAATTTTTTTAAGTCACCAGCTAGACCTACATCCGACGAAGGCAAAAAAGCCTATCTTTTATATTTTAAGTGTCAAATTGGAGATCAAGATAAAAGTTGAGCATGAATATGAGTCGCGTAAATTTAGTGTAGTGGGGTATCACAAGAAAAATTCTATGCCGTTTGCTGTTCCTATGGTGTGGGGAGACCAGTTCTGACCATGTAAGTGATTTCTACTTTTGTATCACTAAAACAGAAAGGATTTTTAAAAAGCAAAGGGTCAAAATTCAGTATCCCAATTTGCCCAATATATAGGTGTATAAATAGGTGAAGTTGTAGGTGGGACGCTCTGTTGAGGGGCGGGGGTGAAACGGGAGGTGGACGTTTGACTAGAAAGGTTTCGGATGGGCAATTTGGAAATAAGCGGTTTCCATGAATTTGGAACTCTAAGACCGTCGTCCCTCTTGTTTAAGCAGTTTGGACATTTTTCGATCTCAGTTGTTTCACCAATTATGCGGGGTTTATAGGAATATATAGGTGCGATTACTTTGGCCTTGTCGAAATCTAAAGTCATAGTTTGAAGATGATGTTCTGCTACGGTCATACTTAATACTGTTGACTATGAAATTAAAATGTTTGATTTATTAGAAAGTGCAGACTATAAGCAAATTCTTAACGACCCTACAACATATCTAGAGAAGAAAACACGTTCTGTCATCAATAATTCTAATCTTCCTTCAGATGAAAAAAGGGCTTTAATACCTCGCGAAAAACCTTCTCGTACCCCAAAAATGTACGGTCTCCCAAAAATTCATAAAACTGTTATTCCTCTTTATCCCATCGTCAGCGCATATCGTTCACCAACTCACAAATTAGCAAGACATTTAGCGAAAACTCTACAACCGCTCGTGTAAAAATCAGCGCCCTACATCAAAAATTCCTCTCATTTCATTACGCTTCTTCAAAGGCACAGTATATGTGAAAGTGACATTCTGGTTAGATTTGATATTGTCTCGTTATTTACAAACATTCCCCTTCCAGAAATTCTAGACATTCTAAAAAACAAACACCACACATCAACGGATATTCTTAGTCTAATAGAACATTACATGTCCAATACATATTTCATTTTCAAAAATGAATTCTTTAAATAAATTCGTGGAGCTCCTATGGGCTTCCCTCTTTCTCCCGTCATAGCGAATCTTTTTATGGAACACTTTGAAACTCAAGGCATTAACACCAGTCCGTTGAAACCTACTTGCTGGTTCCGATATGTAGATGACACCTTCGTCATTTGGCCGCACGGACCACAATCTTTAAATCTGTTCCTTTCGCATTTGAACAGTTTACATCCCCAGGTCCAATTTGCTATGGAGACTGAAAACAATACTGCTCTCCCTTTTCATGACGTTCTAATATCAAAAAGGCCAGACCAAAGCTTCTCCTATTCTGTCTATCGTAAACCCGCCCACACAAACCGTTATCTAAATGCGAACTCACATCATCATCCATCCCAATTAAATTCGATAGTTAAAACTTTAGTCACGAGATCACTAAGATTGTCGAATACGGAACATAGGCAAACAGAACTTAATTCATTAGAAACGGCACTAATTCAAAACGGCTATGACATGCGTCAAATAAAAAGGCATATTAATAAAGTTCAAGCAACTGGTCATACCAACCAATCTACTAGAGAATTGTCCCAAAATCCCAAAGTTATTCTGCCATACATCAAGGGAGTTACTGATAAAATTTGCCATGTATTCATCAGATCCCGTAATATCGAAATGATATTTACAACAGAAAGAAATATATCCAGTGTCCTCAGACCAGTGAAGGATAATAATTCCACAAGTCACATGGTGTCTATGAGATTCCTTGTTCTGGCTGCTCCCAATCATATATCGGTCAAACTAATAGACGTATCCAAAATCGCATATACGAGCATTATCTCGCCGTCCGAAAATCTGATCTCTCCTCGACATTAGCAGAATCTCTTGAAAATGGCTTCAAAGTGGAAGCCGAAACGTCGGGATTTTATAAATCTAAAATGCGGTTCTACCCGAGAACCTAGTAATTCTAATATTACCGACCGCGGAAGCCTTTCCGAACATATATATATATATATATATATATATATATATATATATATATATATATATATATATATATATATATATATATATATATATATAAATCTACAGTGGTTTTTACAGATGTTCCGTTATAACTACTGAACCATGCATCCGATTGACTTGAAACTTGGTATCCATGTAGAAAATACATGTACTTAATGGACAGCTAATATTTATATGAGTGTTGGACTCCCTACACCAGTTGCGGGGGCGTTAATGATGAGAATCGCTAATTATCTGATTTTATAGCTTTTATAAACTTGTTATTAAAATGAAAATTTGAAATGATGTTTTTCTTTCTTGGGCTATATTAAGACTAATTAAGAACGTCTGCAACGGAGTTCAAACTCCTAAAGCGGTTGTGAGGGCGCTAATGATCAAAAAAGCTAAATTTAAAATTTCAGCTTTTATCAACTTATTATTGATTATTATTATTATCATGTACATTAACTACTGTTATTATTAATTTTAATAAATTAATTATTAATTAAACTATTAAATTCATATTTTTCTGTAGCATCAAAACTTTTTTTCTAACCTAAACAAATTTTTATCAAATGTCAGTTGACTGATTTAAAAAGATATTAAAAACATATATATCTATGTATATGTATATATTACTAAAAGAACAAAAAAGGAAAGAAGATTTACGACGTATGAAATTAAAAATTCGTTGGAAGGTAAAAATAAATTGTGGTTTTTCATATCATCCTACAGTTGATTATAAACAAGAATCAAAATTAAGTTCAATGACAAAAATTTGTAGTTATTGTAAAGCTTTAAAGTGAATTGGTGAATGTGAAGGTTTATGCTGTTCTGCTGGCAAAATAAAACTAGAATCTTTGCGAACTTCCAGAGCTATTAAAATCGCACTCCATGGAACACATGTAAAATCAAATGCATTTTTAAAATTTATCAGACCTTACAACAATGCTTTCCAAATGACATCATTCGGTGACATCAATCGAAACTATCATCGAAGAAGATGAGATAGACGACGAAGATTAAATGTTAGGAGGATTAAATACTATATTTGAGGGCACTATATGTAAGCTTGATTTAATACGGGAAGGGGAAGTAAAAAATTTTTTTATAAAGAAACTGTAATAATGACAATAAATAATAATGTTAATTTTAAATGCCCAGCGAAGCGGGCGGGTACCGCTGTATATATATATATATATATATATATATATATCCAGGGAAGATTCGCATGACTTTAATCCTAATTGAAAAGTATCAGAACATTCAACACGGTTAACCCGTCCCCAGTGAATTCCGATTTAAATTCGACCTGTCAGTCGTCATGTATTCATTTTGAAATCTCCAGCAACAACAAGGGACTAGCCAGCCAATCGTCGACACCACCCCCCAAACGTAGGCAACTAAATAAATTAGAATAATAATTATTTATAAATTGATTGGGCGCTTCTCTGTTGGCGGGGCCAAAGTGGATGGAGCGGTAGACATATGCTATCTAACATAATTGAATAACGTGAAGGGTGGCAGACTCGATAACGGGATTAGTGTCAAATCAAATCGCATTAAACGGACTCGCAATCTGGTCGCAACGTTGCATTGCGTCAGTTCGAATAGAATAGGTTTGTGTGGGAAGCGATCTTTTTCCTATTTATTTCGTTATTTTATCGGTGCTTGCATAAGCAGATGTACACCCATATTCATTTCTTCTTGTTCATTTTATTATATATGCACAAATGAAGAGTCTTCATGGAGAACTTGTTTAATTATCACGTTTTCAATACCTCGAAAAACTGTTGTTACGTTTAATAAAACTTTGACTTGTCCAAATCTAATATTGCTACACTTTATTAATTAACTAATTACGTATGGTTTGTTATAGGCACTGTTTGTTAGTTTTCAAGATCTTTTGGAGTGGGCTGGCTTATACTTGATGGAAATTTATTTTAAATAAACAAACTAAGATTATATACATTTTGTCAAAAAAGTACCGGGAATTTGTCAGTAAAACACAAAATGTTTCTTATTTATCCAAATTTAATGTATTGCCTTCAAATTAAACCTCTTCCGAAATAATACACTTATGTCAACGAATAATCCAATTGTCAAAACATTTTTTAAACGGATTTTCCAGAATCCACTTCAGTTCTCGCCGCATATTCTCTTTTATGTCTTCTATCGACTGAAAACGGGTACCTCGAAGTGGTAATTTGAGTTTTAGAAAGAGAAAGAAGTCAGCCGGAGCCATATCAGGTGAATGCGGTAGTTGTTCGAGAGTGTTTGTTGAGTTTTTGGTCAGAACTTCGCTCACAATGATAGGTCTTGTAAGATGGTGCGTTGTCGTGATGCAAAATCCAAAAGTTATCTTTCCAAAAACTCTGGCCTTTTTCGACGAATTTGCGCTTTCAAATGCCGACTAATGCTCGGATAATATTCTTTATTTACCGTCTGACCTTCTGGCAAGAATTCTGACAACACCGCGATAATCAAAGAAAATAGTCAACATCACCTTAACTTTTGATCGACTTTGACGTATTTCGGCGTTCGTGGTTCTGTTTTTGGTTTCAGCTTAGTTGGAAGGCGCCACTCCGAAGCTTGTTGACTGGCTTGCATGTCAAACTCGTATACCCATGTTTCATCGCCAGTTACAATGCGTTTTATGAATATGGAGTCGAAATTCACTCGTTCGAGCACATCTTCAGCGTTTTTGATTAAGTCGATTCACAGTAAACCTTCTGCAACATTTTCAGCTACTCGGCACATGAAATTCCATTTGCAATGAAAAGTTAAAGACAAATATTTTGTTCGATGTTTTTTTTCCATTGTAAATATCGCAAAACACAACTGACAAAATCAAGCACTGTAAACAAACTAAATGACAGATGAACTGACAGTTCAATTTATGACAGTTCAAACACCGCGTCAATATAGACGACAATTGTGCCAACTTAGCAATAAAAAGAATCAATCCCTTTAAGCGGGCTTTTCAAATGATCAATTCCCGGTACTTTTTTGACAGAATGTATATATATATATAGTAAAGCTCTCTTATAACGTACAGATTTATTACGTATCTACAGATATAACAAGCTGAATAACTATGAATAACCAAGTCCTGGCAGTTATTATGAAACATTCAATAGATAATTTATTTCTATAACGTACTCCGTTATTAAGTACTTCTGATAGTAAGTACCAAATTTCCTAGTCCGCGAATTGAAATATAAGGTGCTCTTTATTTTTAATTAATTTTATTTTTATTTGGGTAACATGTATTGTTGTCAATGGATGAAAAAATATCAATAATTCAGGAAATAGAAAGTGGTGTTAAACAATTCGACATCTGCAAATGCAGGGCTCAGGAAAAGAGCGTGGATGACCGCTGATATTTTCGAAAGTGAATTAAGATCCTTGGACAAACAACTGTTAAGGGAAAATAGGCACATATTATTGCTTGTTGAGAACTGTCCTGCTCATCCGCATCTTACAAATCTAAAAAAACATTAAACTGGATTTTTCCCCCAAATTTTACTGCCGTTCTGCAACCAATGGATCAAGGTGTTAATGACAGTTTGAGAGTTTATTATACGACAGCTGATCAGCAATGTTAAGTACATTGAAAATAGCACACCAATAGCAATAAATATGATTGATATTAAGATGCTTGAAATTGTTTATAAAGCTTGGCAACAGGTTTCCCAAAAAACAGTTAAGAACTGTTACAAACATGCATAACCCTCCCTTTGCGAGTTCGATGAGAACGACGACTTGCCTCACCCAATTGCTTATTAAACAAGCTGAGGAGGATGAAGACAACGTGCCTTTAAGTGCTTGGCTTACTAATAATAATTTTAACTTGGAAAAATGAAATTCCACTAATAGACGCTTTCGTTGATGTACGAAGGATGTCATCCAGAAAGGATCCAGGATTCCAGAAAGACCACAGAGGTAATGTCCAAAGTAGCGGTGGACATAAGAAAAAGAAGGTTGAAATTCTATGGACATGTCAGTAGACTGCCACCGACCGACAAGATTTACCATACAAGGGGTCAAGTCAACAGTACCATGGATTGCACAAGTCAGAACTGATCTGGGAAAGGCACAAATGGACCCGACAGAGATTAAAGATAGAAGAACGTATCGAAACAAAGTACATATGTGGAACGCTGTATCAGAGAGCGAAGTTTCGGGGAGATCGGGGACAAGGTGAACGGAGGAGGGAAAGAGAATCCACGGAGAAAGGATGAGAGAGGTGTGGAAGATCAGATGGAACACTCGAAAATCAGTCAGAATGCCATGCGTGATCCTACCGGATCTATACGCATCTAATAATATAATATATATAATATATATATATATATATATATATATATATATATATATATATATATATATATATATATATATATATATATATATATATATATATATATATGTGGGAAAAATACTTTTACATAGAGAACAACTTGCAAATGAAGAATATTAACGAGTGTGTGGTCGAACGTAGAAGAAATATTGGTATAGGTACTTCAATAGAATGAAATCAAATATCTCGAGAACGCTTTCAGATTTCTTAATGAAATTTTGCTCTCAAGTTGCCATCAATGAAAACAGGTCCTATAGTATTCTTAGCCACTAAATCCCATCCAAACATTTCACTTTTGAGGATACTGTGTATAAACCTGCTCCATCCAGTGCAGATTAGAATCTGCAGTTTTGTCTGTTAACATGACCACTTAAACAGAATGTTGCTTCATACGGGAAAATAATATTTAAAACCAAATTTGGATTGATATTTATTGTTTTCCTCATAATTTTACTAAACTCAACTCTTCGATCAAAATCATCTTCACTTAATTATTGTAGTAATTGTACTTTATAAGGATAAAAATCTGTTTTTAATATTTTTGAACTGAGCGTGTACACATGTTATGATTCAAAGCTAATTGCTGCACGGAAACCTTATCATTGTCTACTACATCGATTAAAACATTCAACGAATTTTCGTCATTAGTTTATGTTTTTGTCTTCCTAATTTTTGACTTTTAATGTTGCAGTTGTCATTGAATCTTGAAACTGTTAACTAAATTATGTTTTCATTCTGATGTACTTCATTAAATACTCGACAAACTTCATCATAAGTACGTTTTCTATCACTGTATCCAACAATTGTTAGTATTTTAATTGTTTGCCTTTCAGTGAAATACATATTAATTCCATATAAAAATTGAAAGACATTTCAAACTCACAAATTGAGGCTAACACTTGTCAAGTATAATCAAATACTTCATCTGTCATCCATTGTTTCATAGCCTAATAAATGAAAAATATATTTGTCCCAAAACAGACCGAAACACATTTTTTAAAATATATTTTGAAAAAAAATCGTACAATATTTACTACTTTGAATTCAGAAAAAAATGCAGTACTATTGTCATTAAAAAAATTAAATTAACCTTGGATTTCAAATATGTGGCATAAGAAAGTGAAGATATACCCAAAAAGTAGCAAACATTTCTTGATGTTTGTCTACAAAATTTCATTACTAAATCTCAAAGGGTTTTCGAGATATTTGACCGTTCCATACATAATCGTGACCATGTATAGTCTTTTAGAACTATATCTGCTTCTATATAAATTAATCTAAAGCAGCAGTTTATTTTAAATATAAAAAATTAATAATAAGGCTGAATTTTTCATAGTTCAGAGATTATGTTATACGAAATTGTTACCATGAGTGATGAATAGGCGTTTCCAGATGGATTCGCTTCACAGCTGAAGGTGAGTTAATATCGAAATACCTATTAGCCACCCCTAACTATGTTTGGCACCGAAAATCCACTGAAGTTTAATTTATTAAATATCTATTCCCCATAAGCTCGGTGCTCGCGTCACCGCTTCCATGGTATTTAATTTCATCCCCGATGAATACGCACCCCATTGTAGCTTTTAATATTTTTAAGACCCTTGGGAATGAAGAACTTTTCTCTGTGACATCTAATGTACTTTTAATAAACTGTTCTGTAAGAAATCTCTCGTCATTTTTCTTCGGAAAATATTTTCTTGAATAACAAAATATCTTTAGTTGAAAAAACAATCATTTTCTTAATTACCTTGCTTAAAACACAACGCAAATTGATTTTTTTTTATAAAATACAGAAAATAAAATTTAATATTGAGATCTCTATAATATATTTTTGTATTTGTATTTAGAATAATTAATGAAAAAGATATGAAGATGAAGAACGATAAAGATGAAGATGAAGCATATACGTGAAAGGATTCAATACCTATATGTTTTTTTATTCTGTTGTTAGAATTTGTGAGAATGATATAAGTGCGTTAACAAAAACGGAGCAACAATCAACTGAAAATTATTTTGAGCTAATTTGTAATAAATATCACTTGGGACTATCGATATGCCCAAGCTTGATTGACCAATGACACTGCCCAAATTTATTGAATACTGTTGCTGATTTTTAATCCTGAGCTCATATAACTAATTACATTGTCCAAAATAATATTTTCGTCCTTAAAATATAATACAATGACTCTCACGGGGCCTGGAATTATGTTCCTGGTACGGGGAGTGACGATCCCGGGGCTCGAGTCTATCCTTAAACCAAACTGTTATATGTTAGAAACCCTATAGCCTTTTAATTCAACAGTTCCTCTTTCCCCCCATTTCAGAGTCGAATAGACCCAGAACTGAATCCGCTCATTCAGCCCAAAGCTCGATTTCATTAGTTTTTTTTATTGTTAGTCGAATACACGGTTTATTTGAAAAAGTGTCTCTATTCAGTTTAACTAAAGTAAACAAACTTAGATTTATATCTAAATGTGTACAATTATGTATAAAATGTATACTTTTGCCATACCAATTATAATTGTAAGGCATACGAGTTTCAAATATAATGGAAATTTAAATATAAATCTCAGTTTGTTTATAAAAATTAATTTAATAATCACATATGGACTATCTTAGCTAAATATTTAACTAAAATAATATCCAATTCTGTTGAAAAAGTAAAATCTATTAAAATGCCCAAAAATGGCTCTCTTCTTCTCGTTATGAAGTTATCAAATTACCGAAACGTCATGAATTTGAAGTCAATGTGAAACCTCACAAACGGCTTAACTTTTGTAAAGGTCTGTGATGGCGTTTAAAAAATCTTCTCCCGCTAAGGTGGCCTTCAAAAAACTCCCAGAATGCATCAAGGTCAGCTTTATTGAAATATTATGCGTCAGACCAAAAAATTCGGTCATATGTCCTATAAATGCGACTCTTCTGCAACCTATACTTCTTGTAGCAAAGCTTCAGATGAGGATACAGGCTGCTCTCTCTGCATACTCCAATTACTCAAGGGAGCAATTAGAGCATGTTGGAGCACAAATTCACGAAATTTTGGTATTTAAGAATGTTAGATTTCGAAACTGGCGCTAAATTCCCTGCCTTGAACCCTCCTTTGCTTCCCTCTCTCAACTCTTCGTATACCGCGGTCGCCACTAAGCCAAAGTGAACGAACTCAACTACCATTCAATGATATATTCCCCCATTGCTCTTCACTCCTGCTCGGGTCGTCCTGTACATGCCCCACCACCTAAAAAACCTTCTCCCCCTCCACTGCCCTCCCCACCCCTCAATTAATTTCAATTTCAACAATTTGCAAGCGTTGTTCTCATGTTAAACGTTCCATTATGATTTGCCAGACTGTATTGAATAATGTTAGCACTAGATGCACACAAACTCATAGTTGATTTGACAACGACCCCTATTGGAAGTTCAGACACCCAAAAAAATCACCCGTTAGAATTTTGCAACAAATCGATCGATCTTATATGAGATAATGAAAATTGGCATACCACAACCATTACTACATTTTCAAAAATGGCTATGTAATGGTCCAAATGTTTTGTTCCATCATTTTTCGAAGAAGTTGGCAACGGGGTTTTCATTAAGGAAGTACGATATTATGAAAATAGGAACATATAGACCTGGAAAACATGTAGTTTCAATGAGGTGGTGTTAACCAAATAAAGAAACTGAAATCAATAATATGTACACATCAAATTTTCTGAATGTGCTCTACCTTTAAAAGTGCAAAGTTACCAGAAAAGTTTACAAAAATAATCACGAAATAAGAAAAATTTAAACATTAAGTTAAATTTATAATTTTATAAAATCTTTGAAACACAAATCTTTGTATCGGAAAATGATTTCCATACAGCTATTTAAAGAACATCAAATATTAGCATAGATTGTCATTTTCGATTTTCAAGAAATCGTAACTATAATATGTGTGTGTAACTTTAGAAAAGCGAATTTTCATTTTTTATGGGGACTTATGTCGCACCGATTGGAGTTATTTTTATCAGAAATTAATCTATCTACTTGTTAGATATACCACTATGCAAATATTTTAAAATGAATTTAAAGTAATTTTAAATAAAAATATTTTAAAGTGTTGTAATGGACAAAAATTATTAGTAAAAACAATAAATTTATAGAAATGTATGTAGGAAATATAGGGATTGCCATTCTAATCAGAATTAATTCTGGAATATAAGGAGCCTGCCTCCCGACGTATTGAGTGCTAGTTTGAATACCCGAGAATCACTTGGTGGTCCGTAGCAATTTTTTTCGTGTACCAGATTTTTCCTGTGCATCCTGAAAATGCATAACTTCATTCAACAGGCCTATAGAAACAGTGTTTGCCATGGGCGCAGGTTTTCAAGTGTCAATCAAACTTGATTGTGTAACGGAGCTCGAAATTGTTGGACATTTTCAGAATTCACTAGAAAAATCCAGTTCACGAAAAGAAATATTATGGATCACCAAGTAACTCAAGAAAGTTCATACTGAAGCACGTACTGAAGATGCATCAGGTGTTGACCTTCCTCCCTTCCAAAAGGAAAGCTCACACTCTTACCAGATCAAACATTACGCTACCAGTTTCATTACTTGATTTACACCCCACGTGTGGTCTTATAGTTTTGGCTAATTAAAGCATCTTCATACTGGGTATTGACTACTATACTAACCCCATTTCGGACGAAATTGTGGAAACACGAACTAGGAAACTGTTCAGAAGCGTCATGGCACTACAGATTATGTTGTATTGTATGTCAGCATTTTCTAACATTGCATAACATTCATATCAGCATCACATTGTGGTGTCGAGTATGATTTTAAAGGTTTGTCTAATGTAAGAGAGCTTACAGGCCTGGATTATTCCTTGGTCCATAAGTTGGTAAGGCCGGTAATGCCGTTGTGTTAGGAGGCGAAAATATCACCTTTATAGTTCGATGCATAGCTTCAAGCTCTCGAGGGTGACCTTGGCAGCATTGTCCAAAACTAGAACTGCCTTGAAATCTAAATTTATTTTCTTTAAATAAGTTCAACTTCAAGAACAAAACAATCCCGAAACCAATTACAAAAAATGACACTTGTACCAAAACACTGGTAGGTTATTCTTGTTTGGATTTTTCATAGTCCGAGGATTTAGCTAACTGTAAATCATAATGTTTATTAATTATTAATGAATTGCTTAATTAAATAATAATTTAATTATTATAATATTAATTGCTTAAATAAACAATATCCTGATGCTTTAGAACAGAGCAGCAGTGTAACTTTATTTTTTGCTGCTTTAAAATCAGAGGCGAATTTTTCACTTTTGGATATAAAAGTTTTATTTGGCATTCTCTTTCAGAACAGGTCTGTTTCGTCTACATACCTGTTCAAGTTTGTATTCATCATCAGCAATTAAATTTGACAAATTCTTCTGGAACTTATTGAACCAACCTTCCGATCACCAGGGTCTTTAAAATGTGCCTAAAGACGCTTAGCTTTCTCAGGGATTATAACGCCACATACTGGCTACGGTCTTCAATCCATAATGTTAATGCAGCTTCCATTTTTTCAATTGCTGGATCACGAACAAGCTGTAGAATTCCTGATTTTGTCTTCTGATTTCTTAATAGATCGTCCAAACAAGAAACAACCTACCCGTGTTTTGTTAAGTATCATTTTCTGTAACTGGTTCCGGGATTGTATTGTTCCTGAAGTTGAAACTTATTTAAAGAAAAATAATTTAGATTTCAAGACAGTTTTAATTTTGAACAATGCTCCAGGTCTCCGTCGTGAGCTTAAGCTATGCATCTAAATATAAAGTTATTATTTTTGCCTCCTAATACAACGGCCTTACTTCAACGTATGGACCAAGGAAAAATCCAGGCCTTTAAACTCTATAACATTAAACAAACCTTTAAAATCATATTGGATACCATGGAATGTGAATCTGATATGAATGTTATGCAATGCTGGAAAAATTTTCACATGGCAAAGTGCATTGTTAACATAAAAGAATCATTTGAAGAGCTAAAGCCATACACATTGAAATTATGCTGGAAAACTGTGGCTTGATCTAACTGTCGGTAATGATGAAGAATGCGTGAAAATGCATACATTAACTGAACACATTGCTCAAGTTGCGAATGGCATACGACATTCAAGAATTGCTTGAATCGCAAGATGAAGATTTAGCTGAAACCGCTTGGAAGAAATGCTTAATCCCCATTTCTTTGAAGAGGAAGCCTGAACGAGTACCGAGAAGGTGACATTAAGTTTAAAAAGCCTGAATGAAGGTTTCCGAATGGCAAATGAGCATTGTGATTTCTTTAGAAAAATTGACCGATTCATTGACATTAAAATCACCTGATATGGATATAAACTATTCGCCAAGGCGTAGACCATCAAGCATTTCAATTTTTACCTTAAGCGCCAACACGACTTTTTTCCGTATAGGAACTAACCTTTACTTTTACTGGGCATTATAAATCTCAAACAAAGGACAAGAGACACGTGCTATTCACTCGAAATTATTACAAGGAATGATAATTTAAAGCAATAAAACAAAAGATGCGGCACCGATCGTGGAAAACGGCTTTTCTCAAAAGTCATGGCGTCACGCGTAACACGGCGGAGCGTACGTCGGCGGCGACTTATTTGTCAAAGAACTTTCTGCTTGAAGCAATACGACTTGTTTGTTTATAAATACTTTAAAACTTGTTTCTTTTAAAATGTAATTAGTAAATAAATACATATTATTCTCAAAATACAATATGTACCATTTGTTTGGGATCCACGAATAAATAAATTTTCAGCTGCAAATACAATAAGTCGTCACAATTTTTTAATCGTGAATAACGGAACGGTGAATAAGGAGCTTTGACTGTATTTGTATTCAATGTTTTCTATACAGTGGCTGTATTTTCAGTTTGGTTCAAATATGTATACTGTGTGCATTTTTTATTCCCCAGTATATAATTGATTTAATTCTATATCGATTTTTGACAGAGAGAAGAAATTATTATAGAAGAATTTCCTAATTGAAAACCAAATGAGAAAATCAAGTTTGAGTGAAAACTAAAGCGAGATGCTATGATTCCCCAATTAATAATCTGCCAATATGATTTCGAGGGGGCATTTCGTTTATTGTGAGAGAGAAAGCATGTGATACCCGTTATGTGATAACAAACGGTTTCCTACACTGCCAGAAATGCTTATCAGAATTCGACCCAAGCCAATTCATTATGGATATTATTAACATCCCCTAGGCATGGATGGACTGCGTGATCCGATGACGGTTTAAATTTATCGGTCTGATATTAGCGAAGATTTATTTTAGAGAAAGCCCGTCTGATTTGATGATTCACGCCGTTACCGAGCTGCCATGTACCAGGTATAATTAGAGAGTTATTTAAAGGAAAATTAATATTTCATATCCTAATAATGAATGAAAGTAACTTCGATTTTTATAGTTCGCATACCTGATGTTATTTAAAAAAATTCTAATTTTATTTTACTAAATAACTCCTACGAAATTAACCGTGCAAATGAAAATATAGCATAGCTTTATTTTCGTTTTGTTAAGAAGCACTTTTAAAACAACACAGCATTTAAATAGTTAACCCTCAAGAGAACCATTAAGCGGCTTCCCAATTCAGGAGCACATTCTGGAACACGTATGTCTTTGATTATTAATATCTTTTGATTAAATTATCCAATTTATTTTTTTATTTGAACCTCAATCAGTATAGAAAAAGACTATATCTATAGAATGTTCCAAAACATAATAGTATTCCTAATACCATCGAAAAAATCAGCACAGTTAAAATGAGGTGTTCTATTCAAACTATCATATCTAGGCGAAATTAATAGATAAAACTTTCTTCCAATGGCATTGAAAAGAGGACTTAATGTACTTTCAGATACTTATTACATAATTTAGCTTTAATAAAAAAATATATTTATTTAGTTAGGCAAAATTAACTAGTATGATTCTCTTCAAAAACCGATTCGGTCTCGCTTCACAAAAAGAGTGACTCTTTGTCGTCGAAAATATCAGCTGCCTCATATAGCGCTTCTACTTCAGATGCACAGTGAGTACAAAACGGGTGTTCATTTTGAGCTAAATAGAAAATGATAAATAAATAAAATAAATAAATATTAAAAGAATTAAAAATCAATGTTTCAATAAAAATACTATAGAAAATATAATATTTATGATTTACTTACCACAAACTGTGTCAAGATCAAAAAACACACAATTTGTGCAAAAAAGGTTATTTAAATAAATTGAGAAAACACCGACACAACAATAGCACTGGGTGGCGTATACCCATAGACTGCGGTTGCTTATATTTTTGTTAGTATTCACATCTTAAAATGGTTATGGTAGAAGATCTGTAGTCAGGATAGTAAAATGTTTCCACCATTCAAAGTCATTCCTTCAACGTGACCATTTATAAGGGAAAACACTTTTAATTCATCCCTGGTATCCCATATCCAGTGCTTGAAGGTTAATATAGACAGTTTTCCAGTGAGAGTGTCAGAACTTTGGAATGTAACAGCGGCAACACTGTTTGAAATGAAAATATTACTCAGAGTGTTTTGTTCAGTGTAATGTGTCAATTCACCATGGAACGATACACAATTCAACAGCCCATAGAAATTGGAAGTTGGAAGGCGACCGCCACTTTGGTGATAAAATTATCTTTTCCAACGAAGCGCACTTCTGGTTAAACCGGCTTGTGAAGAAACATTACTACAGGATTAAAACAAATAAGTAAATTTATATATTTTTTTCATTATATATCATTTTTCGGTATCTTCATAAAAATTAATGTGCTGCTCAACCAGGCCATGAGTAATCGATCAAAAAAAAATGGTAATCGGAAGGAGCAATGTCCGGTAAATACGGCGAGTGTGGTAAGACTTCCTATTTGAGCATTTCCAGGTAGTTTTTTACTGATTTTGTAATAAGTGGCCGAGCGTTCTCATACTCTAAAATTATTTCGTCGTCTCTCTCCTCGAATTGCGATCATTTTTCCTTTAATGCTCGGTTCAAACGCATCAATTGTAGTCGATAGTGATCTCCCATGATGGTTTCTTTAGGGGAGCCCATAATACACTACACCCAGCTGATCCCACCAAATACGGAGTATGAGTATGGAAACATGGATATTCATCTTTGCCTTCGATGTTGATGCATAGCCGTGCTTACTCTACGATTTTCTGCACTCCGGGTTATCGTAGTGTATCCACTTTTCATCACCAGTTACGATTCGTTGCAAAAAATCTTTCCTTTTCTGCCATTGGAGAAGCTGTTCACACGTAAAAAAACGCCATTCGACGTCTCTCGGCATCAATTCATACGGCATCCAATTTATTTGCTTTTAAATCATTCCTAATGCTTTTAAACGTTTGGCAACTGTTGTGTAATCAACTCCTAATGATTCTGCCTAATGAAACCCACTTTGCCTCTGATTTGGGTCGTCATCGAGTAATGCTTCCAATTCTTCGTTTTCAAACTTTTTCGGTGCGCCAGAGCGTTCTCTATCTTCAACATCAAAATCATTATTTTTAAAATGTCTAAACCAATATGAGAATGTTATTTCCGATAGAGCATGGTCGCAGTAAGTCTTCACAAGAATTCCATGTGCATCAGCTGCATTTTTTTTAAATAATGCAGTAAAATTCCCCGCAAATATTCTTTCCTTGGCACGAAATTCGACATATTTGACGCTATGAAAAATATATTGCTTACACTTCGGCGGAATAACATATACTGTCATTTCAAGCCTAATGGTAAAGCTTCACGATGAAGTTGTTGAAGATAATACCATCTGTGCCATATATATATATATATATATATATATATATATATATATATATATATATATATATATATATATATATATATATATGGGTATACACCCATCATACCTAATTTAGGAACATGTGAACTTATCAATGGATGTTCAAAATCTTATTTATCAATGCACATTCCCACAGAACAGGCTGGATACATTCCAGAGCGAGCTACATGGGAACAGATATTCAACATTCGACAAATAATCGAAAAAGCAAGAGAAATTAACCATCATGTATACCTCTGTTTCCTTGATAATAGGAAGGGGTTTGGAAGCATAAAATGGGAGAAATTATGGCAAGTTCTATCAGGAAGTGAAATAGGGGTATCAAAACTTGATTGGCTTAATTTGTCACCTATACGAGAAAAACAGAGAAGTGGTGAAAAGTGAAGATCGAACAGCCGAAACAGGAACCAGACATGGATGCATCCTGTTGATCCTATTTAGTTGTTTTTTTTTTGTTTTCAGTTTATAATTTCAATTTATAATAGTCTTAAACATAAAACGGCTTAGCGTGTCCCTACTTAATCCCCGATTCATAACCGAACGTTAAATTCAAATAAAACAATAACCAAATTAGATACCTTGAAACTATTTATTTTATGTGAAATAACATCAATGTTGGAAAACAATTTCGGACAAATATCCACCGCGGCTACTTCTGACAAAGCGGATTCTGTCAAAACAGTGTCCTTTTTCAAGCAATTAGGGTCAATTGTCTGAGTTAGGTTGACTTCCAAAGCGTCAATAGTTGCTGATTTATAGGCATAGACCAAAGATTTTACACAACTCCAAAGAAAATAATCTAAAGGCGTCAAATCGCATGACTTTGGTGGTTTCTCGAAATAATTTTCTCACTAATTATTCCCTGATTAAATCGATTGTTGCGTTGTTCGCATGATATTTGAAGCCACATCGCCTCCAGATCAATAACGTTCAGACTCATAATTAAATAATACACGTAATCGAATAACAAAACCTAACTTCCTGCTACGAACGGCGACGAATGATAAATTTGGATCTTCATCAACACTGCCAACAACAGAGCGATATATATATATTTTTAAACGCGCAGTTTTTGTCTTGTTTTTGTTTTAATATCGAGCAGCTTGAAATACGTTCGGAATTTGTCGATAATTCGGCCAATACATCAAGTTCAAATTCACAAAGTGCTCTTTAAGTTTGGCACACAGAACACTGATTTTGATAATAAATTTCGACAATTTGGAAGCGTTGCTGTAATGTTAAACGTTCCATGATGATTGGCCAGACAATTGAGACATAGATATACAGACTTGCGTGCAAACTCACAATTCGTTTGACAGCGACCCCTATCGGAAGTTCGGACACACTAAAAAATCACCCTTTATATGGTTTCGATAGTTTTGATCAGATTTAATGGGATGTTCTTTTTATATAGTAAATGTTCCTTTTTGTTATTATTATCTTTATTATTAACTTCAATGTTGAATTTTGTACATTTAGTTGGCCTTCTTAGGTTCCTTAGTTTCTTTAGACGTACAAGTATCAATGGCGAATTTTATGGAAATAGTTCATCAATATATGCTGTTTTCTTTCCTAGCTTTCCTTACTACTCCTTTTTTTCTTAGCACAAGGTTGGTAGAAATAATGAAGTTACAACGATCTATTAAGGGAAACTGGTGTATCAATAATTGTTTGAGAAAATGATTGAACCTGTATACAAGGTGTGGCTATTAAATAACAAGACAGACAATGCTACAGAAGAAGTACACATGCTGTTTAGCGTGAAGCCTTCTCTTTCGAATGCAGTACAGTCGCTTCTGTAAATAAATCCATATAACCGTAGCCTTCGTTCGCGTTGTAGCTTTTTTTTCAAAAATGGATAACAGTATCGAAAAAATCGGTAATCTTGTTCTATATGACCGTCGGTTAAGTATTCGTGCTGAAACTGTAGGAATTGACAAGGAATGCGTACTTAAAGTTTTCGCGTTTGAACAACAAGAAGCTCGCAAAAATGTTTGTACTGACACTTTAAATGCCATTGAAAATGACCCAAACTTATTGGAAAGAATAATAACATATCACGAAACGTGGTTTTTTACTTATGCTCCTGAAACGAAGCGCCCATCCATGCACTGAAAGAACCCAAATTCACAGAGAGTCAAAAAAACTCGAATGAGCAAATCAAAATACAAAGCAATGATGATTATTTTTATTTCGATATTCATGGGATCGTGTAGCTTCACTAAGTTCCTGAAGGTCAAGCTATTAATCAACATTACTACCTTCATATTCTTGCTGAATTCCGTGAAAGAATAAGAAAAAAACGACCCGAAGATAATGCGCGTGCTCATTCCGCATTATCTGTCAAGAGGTGTCTAACCCCCAGAGCATCCCAGTGTTAGACCATCCGCCTTATTCGCCGGATCTTGCGCCGTGTGACTTCTACCTGTTTCGTAAGGTAAAATATGTATTTAAAGAAATAAGATTTGAGTCCGTTAAAGCTGTGAAAGAGAAAGCAGCACGCGTCCTGAAGGATCTGACAGAAGAAGACTTCCAGCACTGTTTCGAACAATGGAAGATTCGCATGGAGCGTTGTAGCGACAGAGCGGGGATGTATATTGAAGGTGATAATAAGTAAATATGTATTAAATCAAAATAAAATGTTTCTCAGAGTTAGTCTCGTTATTTAATAGTCACACCTCGTATATAAAATAAATAATTAATTTGATCATAAATCATTGACCTTAACATAGAAAATAAACTACCATATATTTCGCCTGCTTCAACAGAATCTGGCTCATGAACACTATATAGCAAACAACGAGGTTTAAAAAACCATCGAGGAATCAATTTTTCAATCGATTCAGTTCCTCAAAAAATGAAGTAAGATGTGGAAACTAATGAACAGAATTATACAAAACAAATGATTTTTTATAAGGGTGATTCTTTTTTCGTGATATTTCTAACAGTTTGAGTTTGGACGTGTAGTGCAGACATGCAAGTTTTATTATGGATAAATACACGATAAAAGAACACACTGACACTGATGTAATTTACTTTAAATATAATTCAATTATTTCAACTGAACGTGAATCTAGCCTTTTTCTTTTAAAATATATAAATAATTAAAATTGTAGCGTATTTTCATATATTAGTTAAACTTCTCTTGGAACGAAAATATGGAAAATTTAATGATAACAACATAATGTAAAAATAAAAAACTTGGTTGAAAATTTACTAAAAATGAAACTACAATTAAATTAATTTATACACGAATTAAAAAATGAAATCGTAAGAAAAACAAACATTTCCAATTTATTGGTAAAAATATTCCCTCTAATTACAAACACGTGGACAGATTAAAAATATCGAAACTACCCTTTTCAATTAAATTTATTTGGAATATTAAATGGATACATTCATGAGAGCTCAAAAATGATTTAGGAAAATATGTTTCTCGGACAAATATACCTAGAAGGGCATGTAAACTATCAAAGTGTATGGTGTTGGTTGTCAAGGCAACCACAAACTGCCTGGTCATGGCATCGAATTGAAACCTGATAATTAATTAGTTATTAAGCTGATGCAGTAAATGCCATACTTATCCATCCTTATCAAGATAAATCAAATATATCATTATCACATGTATATCATTAAAGGTAATGATGAAGTATTTTAGTTTGCATTATTTTTCATCCTTGCTTTTTTATAGTACGAGGTGTGTAAATAAGACAATGAGTAATGAGACTGATGGCGTAATGTTCGAACTGGCAACACCGTGGCTTTCCCTTTGAATAGAAGGAAGACCAACATCTGATACGTCCTCCGCACGAGTTTGAATTGCTTAAAGTCACTTGGTGGTCCGCACAATTTGTTTTCATGAACTGGATTTTTCTAGTACGTTCTGAAAATTCCGGGCCGTATTCAAAAACCCAAGACTCATCACCATTAATGACACATTCCAAAAAAGGGAAATCGTTTTCAATCCGTCCAAAAAGTCAAGACATGTATGTCCACACTTGTTCAACTTTTCCGTTTAACATGCGTTTCAACGTGCCTTAGCATAGGGTCAGAGACATGCCACCTTCCTGTTTACATGTTTACGTCAGTTTCATTCGACATATTTGGCGACTTCAGTAAAGAGGGTTTTTTAAAAACCATCAACATTTTATTTTGTAAATACAGTCAAAGCTCCTTATTCGCGGGGAATATATTCCGTACATATGCCTAGAATACAGAAACCATCAATACGCAATTGAGCAATATTTTTAGTTATTTTTCAATTTGCAAGGATTTTTCATCATTACCGACAGTTAGATCAGGCCACAGCATGATTGCAATCTATAAGGCGTCAGTTCTTGTAATAATTCTTTATGTTAACAATGCACTTTGCCATGTCAAAATTTTCCCAGCATTGCATAATATTCATATCAGGATGACATTCCATGGTGTTCAGTATGATTTTAAAGGTTTGTCTAATGTAATAATAGAGCATCAATGCTTGCATTATTCCTTGATCCATAGGTTGTAGCACAGCCGTCATGTTAGGAAGGAAAAATATCACTTTTACATTTGGATGTATAGTTTTAAGCTCACGAAGGTAACTTGGAGCATTGTCCAGGACTAAAACTGCCTTGAATTCTAAATTATTTATTTTTCTTTAAATAAGTTTCAACTTCATGAACAAAACAATCCGGAATCGGTCACAGAAAATAACAATTGTAACCCACGCTTTCTTCTTTGAACGCCAAAACACTGGTAGGTTTTCCTTGTTTTCATTTTTCAAAGCACTAGAATTTAGCGACCTGTAAAGCATAAGTGGTGTAATTAAACAATCTCCTGGTATATTAGAACAGAGCAGCAGCTCTAGCTTTTGCTGCCTTAAGCCTCATGAGAAGCACTGGATAAGAGATATCCGGGGGTGAATTAAAAGTTTTTTTCCCTTATAAATGTTCAGATTGAGGGGATGACTTTGAGTGGGGGAAAATTTTTACTATCCCCATTACAGATCTACCACCATAGCCATCTTAAGATGTGAATGCTAACAAAATATAAGCAACCGTAGTCATTCTATGGGTATACGTCACCCAGTGCTGTTGTGTGACTGTTTTGTCAATAAATAGAAACCGTTAAATCACCTTTTTGCACAAATAATGTGTTTTTTTCTCGATCTTGACACAGTTTGTGGTAAGTAAATCATAAATATTATATTTTCTATAGTATTTTTATTGAAAATTTTGATTTTTAATTTTTTTAACATTTATTTATTGGTTTCTTTCATTTTCTATTTATTTTTTCATTTTTTTCTTTTTTTCTTTTCTCAAAATGAACATGCGTTCTCATACTCGCTGTGCGTCTGAAGTAGAAGCGTTATATGAGGCAGCTGATATTTTCAGCGACAAAAAGAGTGAAAGCGAGACCGAATCGGCTTTACCAGTGAACTTTATATAAATAAATAAATATATTTTTTTAAATAAAGCTAAATTATGTAATACGTTTCTGAAAGTACATTAAGTTCCCTTTTAAATGCCGGCGGAAGGAAGTTTTTATCTATTAATTTCGCCTAGATATGATAATTTGAATAGAACACCTCATTTTAACATTTTTTTTTGTTATTTTTGCTGATTTTTTCGGTGGTATTAGGAATACTATTATTTTTTGCAAAATTCTATATAGTATTTTTCTGTACTGATTGAGGATAACATTTAGTAACTAATAGTCAAAGATGTGGATCCTGGATCAGGAAGCACGGAAGTGCGAGTTAAAATCAGAAGCGGACTTTTCACTTTTAAATATAAAAGTTTTGTTTGGATTCTTTTCCAAAGCAGAGCAGTTTCGTCTGCAATAAACACGTGTTTAGATTTGTATCCACCGTTAGCAATTAACTTTGAAATCCGGCTGATCATGCAAAAACGGCTTTTATCAAAAGCCCTAGCGTCATGCGTAATACCGCTGCGTGTATGGCGGCGGTGAATTATTTGTCAAAGAACTTTCGGTCAAGCGGCAATTAGACTTGTTTGATTATAAATACTTTGATACTAGTTTGATTTGAAAGGTAAACAAATACAACAAAACTGGTAAACAAATAAATGTTATTCTAAAAATATAATATGTATCATTAGTTTTGGATCCGCGAATAAAAAATATTCAGCCGCGAATACAAGAAGTAGTCACAATTTTTTAACCCGCGAATAACGGAACCATGAATAAGGAGCTTTGACTATATATTATTGATTAATTTGTTGTTAGAATTGTTGCTTTTTTCAATAGTCAATATAATTTCAATGTTAATTACTTTCAGTTCGCCAATTAGACTGCAGCTTTTCTTTGAAACAATTTTTTTAAAAATGCCCTTTTGTATACAATCCTTTTGTATACAATAAAAAAAAATTATATATATATATATATATATATAGGTGTTTTGAGGATATACAATCATTTTAATCACATACTAAGTTTTCAAAATTGTATTTCGGTTGCCAGTATTATCTCTTCTATTTCATCGTCTGATTTCAGAAATAATTTCTTTCTGAATGGTTCAATATCAAGCCATAATTTGTATTACAAAAAAAAACAATTAAGAAAAAAATGATATGTAAAGACAGTCCCATACTTAACCCCAAGTTCATCGTCTATTCAAAACATTTCTCCAACGTGCACTTCGCCCATCGAAAACGAACCTCCGCCCAGGAAACACGAAAAAAAAACCCGAGATTTGATCTGTTCTCAGATCACGCGTCTCTCCAGCCATGATGCTGCGTGAGCTTAGTATGGTGGACGGCCCCAGACCCGACGAATGGTAACAGTCCGACACCGCCACTCCCAAGACAAAGGCGGCCACTTCCTGCTCATTGCCGTCTCAATAATCTGGTCGACGATCACGACAGCGCGGCACGTCGAAAAGACCAACTCGTCGCCGAAGTCGTGACCACTCGAGAAAACCGGATAAATGTCGCTCTAACAGGATAATAAAAATAAACTGCGATGTGGCACTTATAAATTTTAGATATAAACAACAGTACTGAGTCCTTGACAGCGTAATCTGTATGGCACTGGATAACTTTTACTAAAAACAGGCCACTAATACAACAAAATAAATGAGCCGAGAAAACTGTTTACGCTACAATACAAAAAACAACAAAGAAGCAAATTCGTAATATTATTATTATTATTATACCAATTATACGAGGAGTGAAAAATATGATACTCTTTATGGAAGTATGAGGGATACTTATGAGTCAAAATAGTAATGACTTTTTTTTGTCTTGTCTGCCTGTTTGCCTAATATTTAGAATAGCTACAGAAATTGACAATTTTTATTTATAATACTAAAACAAACTTTATAATTATTAAGAACTTATTATTTATTTATAAAACCGTATTGACAAAAAAGATGTGGCAACAGGGTATTTGTGTTAACTTGACTAAGAAAATTTACAAACAATGATTTCCGATATTGCCAGAGCTACTAAAACATTGTTTTTTTAAATTAATTAATAAAATTCTAAATTTAGAATTAACATTATTTTAACATAATTTGACAAATCTTAAAATTCGAAACATAAAAATGTTATGTCACATTTCGTTATTGGAGTAGCTGTTTTAGAACAATTAGCAAAAACATCTAAAATAATCTGCAGTCGGTAGGAACTAAAAGAAGCTAACATAGCAATAGTAGGCATTGGAAATGAAACTAAAATAGTGTTGGTTGAAAGGAGCCATCATTACTGTGCTCTCCTTGTGTTATTTGAAAGCTGTTGTATTTGAACGTGTATAAAAATAATGTTTTAATCCAGTTGCTAAAATGAATCAGTTATTTAATCAAAAAGAGAAAGTTGAATTAATTTTTCTTCTTGTTGGTGGCTTAAGTCTAAACGCTTCTATCAGTGTATACAGGGTGCGGAAAAAGTTCCCGTACTTTTTTGTTTATGCGGATTTGTAAATCCGGAGCGTTCGATGTGGAAGATGGCGAAAGAGCTCGGCGTTAATGAGAAAAGCATCCGTCACATCGCCAGGAGGAAGCTGGGACTGTGCAGCTGCAAGATCGCTCGCGTCCATTTCCTCAACGAAGCGATGAAGGCGAAACGATTCGAGAAATCTCGTCGGATGCTTCGTCTGCTCGGTGGTGCTCGCCTGTCGAAAGTGCTCTTCACCGACGAGAATATATTTACCGTCGAGCCGCTCCACAACCGTCAGAAGCGCCGTCAACTGCTCAGGAAAGGTCAGCAGAACACCGCGGCTTCCACGGCAGAACACACTGGTCTTCATCGAGCAGAACGTCAAGATCAATGCTGCCAGCTACCAGCAGCGTGTCCTCCGCGACGTACTGGAGTCGTGGGCGGCGCAGCACTTTGGCCCAGCTGGATTCACGCTTCAGCAAGACTGGGCGCCGGCGCATTCCGCCAATTCGACAATTGCCGTCTGCGAAGAGCTGTTTCCCGGCTTTTGGGGCAAAGACGTTTGGCCGGCTAACTCGCCGGATCTTAACCCGATGGACTGCTCGGTGTGGTCCATCCTGGAGCAAAAAATCTCGGCTACACGCTACGTCACGGTTGACCAGCTGAAAGTGGCTTTGGCGCGCCTTGGGCGAAATTACAGTGAATCAATGTGCGAGTATCGTCGGAAACATTCGCAAGCGACTTCGTAAATGTATTGACGCCCAAGGGGGCAATTTTGAGCAATTGTAAATTGTTTGTTTATTGTTATTTTTAAGGGTCTAATAAAGATTTTTGTTTTTAAATTTTGTTGATTTGTTGAATTGTCTGGTAGTTACAGCCAGTTGAAATATTTAAAAAAAGTACGGGAGCTTTTTCCGCACCCTGTATAGTGCATATGTCTGAGAATTTTGATGCTATAAAATACAAAGTATATTTTTTAAATAAGGTCCGTTTTTTGTCTGTCAATAGAAGAAAAATAACGTTAATATAATTTTTTTTCATATTCTACATACGTTTATCTACTTTTCTATATAATTTCCATTTCTATTCAAACAAAAGAAATCTGCCGCCTGTAAAGACCCCAATCTATGACTGCAGTTTTAACTTATTTAAGTACTGAAACAAGTGAAAATCACTAGATACAAGGTCTGGACTGTAAGGTGGATGATCCAGCTCTTCCCATCCAAAAGACCTAATTAGATCTTATGTTTTTTGTGCAGAAACATGTGGCCTTGTATTGTATTACCAACATGATACCGGAAGACAGTAGGCCACGCCGCTTGTTTTGTATGGCACGACGAAGTTTTCTCATGGTGACACAATACGCATCAGTGGTGACACAATACGCCTCTCGGCATAAAATCCACTAACAAAATTCGTTGCCTGTCTCAAAAAATAGTTGCCATAATATTTCGTGCTGAAATGATCTGTTTGGCTTTCATTCTGGATGGCGACGATGTGTGTCGCCATTCCATTAACCGTTGCTTGGACTCAAGAGTCATGTGGGACACTTAAGTATCATCTCCTATAATGATGTGATCTAACAATTAATCTCCTTCCTGATCGTATCGAGTCAAAAACGATAAAGCACAGACCAATCTATTTGTTTTGTGAAACACCCACTGAGTACACAATTTTCGATAATTCAATCTCTCCGAAACAATGGGATACAAAACTAACCTTGAAACCTGTCGAAATTCACTTAATAACTTTGAAATTGTGAATCATCACATCACGAACCAATCCAGATCACGAACGAAGATTTTTTTGACGTTTCATATAACAAATACCTACTTTTGAAAACCTGATTTTTTATCTTTGCCTATTTACTGATATGTAATGTTCGAAGAATTACTTAATATTTCCGAAACAGTTGAAGATAAGTCTAGGATATTTTACATGAAATGTATCTAGAATTTCATGAAGAATCCAAAAATTAAATAATATACACGTTGTTGTATTTAAAATAAGTTGGTATTGGCCACTGTTACATGACACACCCTGTATAAAAAAAAATTATTGAAAAAAATGCGCATCTAAAAATACCAATCGACGTGTTCGAGCGTTTTTTCGAACACGCCCCCATTTATTTATTAACGAATTTATTCCATTTGGCTGGGACACACGGTATAATAATATTCTGCAACTATTAAACATTATCATGTGATGTTTTTTATTCTATAAAGTTGGAAGATTAATAATGAAAAAATAGAAAAATCCAGGGTGGAAATCATTATACCATAAGAGACCGTGTATAAGAACGGTTGAAAACATCATTTTTCAAATCATTTTTCTAAAAAACTAGACGTTGAATAAATTTCAAATTTTGAGCATACTTCAACTACATATCCTTTGTCAAAATTGCCGAATTTCAAATTTTAGATTTGGAAACTTCTTTTTCCCTTAAATTCGCTCGTACTTAATTAAATTAAACATTGTTCTTTTAATCGAAAATTTATGTATTTTTCAATGTAGTCTCCTTTTAGTTTTTATACACTTCACTGAACAATTAATTGTCCCACTTTTATGTCTTCGAAAAAATATGAATTGTTGAATTCTGCAAAATTGTACTCTGTTTCGATGCTCATCTCGTAATTTGATGTGAAGTTCTTTCCCATCAGCCATTTTTTCAGAAACGTATTTTTGTTTAGAAGAAGAAATAGAAGCAGAAATTTGTTTAGAACGGGGAAAAAGTCGGAAGGGGCATAATCCGGAGTATAGGGTGGATGCAGCATTCATTCCTATCGCAAATTAATCAATTTCGCTATTGCAACGGCAGACGAATAGGTTCATGCATTGTCGTGGTGAAAAAAAACTTTTTTAAGGCATTTTTTATCTACTCTTCGTGAAATCTGACCAATAATATAGCATAATACTTTTCTGTGATTGTCTTTCCCTTTTTCGAAATAGTCGATGAAGATAATGCCTTACGAATCCCAGAAAATAGTGGCCATGGCCATTCCAGTCATCGCCTTCTTTAGGCCACATTCACCGGTTAAAATTCACTGTTTTGATTATTTCTTCATTTCGATCCTCAGGCGCTTGAAGTTCACTCCACGTACGGGCTTGACGCATACCTCTTAAATGACCTCTTAATGTGGAAATCCTAAGGTGTAAATACATCGTGCCGGGCACAGCGCTGAAGACAGTTTGTCCAGTCTTTATAGCAGTGCTGGAACTCTGATACTAGAGTCGCTTTCAGCTGGCCGGTTCAACAGATCTTTATGGGCAATCCCCCAGTTATAAAAAAAAGGAAAAATTACAGCACCGGCAGCCGTTCGTCAGAGGCAGTTGGGTCGTAGGTGTCGGATGGACTATACAGGCAAGTCAATATGAGAGCCATCCGAAATCACAAAAAAAAAGAGATACACCTTTACACTGGGAAAAGGTTTATCTCGGCGAAAAAGACTCAGTAACAGTAATAATTATTTAATACATACAAGTACAAATTCGGAGACTAAAAAAAATAAATTAACAAATTAAACAATTATAATACAAAAAAGTATCTAACTGTGATGTCTACAACTACCCTGCTTAACTACTCATAATAAAGATGAAAAGTTCAGCATTAAACAAATATTACAGTAAGTAACAACATTATAGTGTAAAGGATCTTATCTAGCATAGTTGAAAAATGACCTACCGTTATTAAATGATGGTAGACAAATAGTGATTGAGTAATCAATTATTAATATGAGTGAAAATAATAACAAAATAGTATCGGGTGGTCTGGGTCTCGGTCTATGATAAAATAATATCCTTTGTGGTCCTGTTTGGATCTTAAAATATCTGGCGCCTACAATTCCCGGGGTCTAAAATGCCCATAGACTAGAATGCCCATAGACTAAAATGACCGCAAACTTTCTTCATACCCAATTCATTGGTCAAAATTAGATGATCGGTTGTGCGAGTCAAACTGAACTCTTCCCCGATCATTCTCTTTATGTCCAAATCTGAAACAAAACCTGATCGCGCCCCATTGGTCGAAATTGTTGGTAGCAAACCAAAAAATATCTGCTACCGACCACCTCTAGAAAGTGACTCTAGAAAGTGACTCTAAAAAGTTCTAACCCCTACTGAAGACACACTAGATGATGGGGTGCCTCGCTTTTAGAAACAAAGCCAACAGGATTGCCAGTTCGAGCGCTACGCCACCAGTCTCATTGCTTTGTCTGCACGCATCGTACACAGTCTCATATTGGATTGGTTCGGTATGTCAAGCCGGTTAGAGGCGGTGGTTGTCATTGGCTTGCCTGTTAGAAGGTCAAGGCTCACTAATGAGCTGTAGTACCACTGGAAAAAGTGATGGTTCCAGGTTTCATCAATAGTCACAGATCGCCGCAGAAATTCCTTCGGATTGCTTTTACATGCCTATGCAGTGGTCACTCGATTTATCACTAATAATTTCTAGCCTTCACTCTGCGATGTTTTTCCAGAGAACAAATAGTGTTTAATCAACACATATAATTCGCTTTTTTCGATTATAGCAAAAATATCGAAATTATTTACGGTCACTTTTGCGGTCACACCGCCATCTACCGGAAAAGAATTTGACTTTTCACTCTATCATTGTATAAGCGGTAATTAATAAATAAAAACATGATATTAGAAGACTCGTCTATACCAGGAAAATATTTCGCTGACTGGAGACTAATCCCAAACATGAATAAATAAACAAGCGGGCCTGGAACCCCAAGTATACTTCAATAACAACTCGCTACTTCACAATCCTTACGTTATGGTATATGTCGGTGCCCTGATGAGTCTGAACCTCGAGAGACGAAACATATGTCATCCAGTTGAAGGGATAGATGGGGCTCCTTCCCTGTCAAGCAACCAACAAAAATGTTCATTTAGGCGGAGACGCAGGTTGTTGTGTGTTCCACATGAGAGTGTGGAACCCACCGGTTGGGTATGTGATGACACTCAGCTACTGATGTCTCATTGGACACAGTGCAAGAAAATCTAACACTACATATATACGCCATCCGACGGGAAGTCGGCGAAAACATGGGTTGTTGGCTGTAGATAGGGTCTCCCTATTCTTGATGGTATGGTATATGTCGGCGCCCTGATGAGTCTGAACCTCGAGAGACGAAACATATGTCATCCAGTTGAAGGGATAGATGGGGCTCCTTCCCGGTCAGGCAACCAACAAAAATGTTCATTTAGGCCGAGACGCACGTTGTTGTGTATTCCACATGAGATTGTGGAACCCAAAGGTAAGGTGTCTGATGACATTCAGCTACTGCTGTCTCATTGGACGCAGTCCAAGAAAATCTAACACTATATATATATATATATATATATATATATATATATATATATATATATATATATATATATATATATATATATTTGTCTTTTACAATTTAATGTGTTATATTTTAGTGCATATACCTGATGCTGAATTTAAATCCATGTATCATAATGCCAAACAAATAAATAAATCACTTTAAAAATTTCTTTGTACAAAAGTTTGTCGATGAGACAGAGAGTTTAATATAAAAAAAACATTATTCTGTCCTATATCTAATACTTTACAGTGATAAATGAAAACAGTCAAATTAATTAGTTGGTTTGTACGTCATACAGTGGTATAAAGAATTTCAAAAGATGGTCTTACACTGCATTCTTACAATAGACGAAATACACTTGATATTGATATTAGCTTCACAATCCCATTTTTTTTAATGACTCAGCAAATATTTTTTTTTCACTGCAGCAGGAGACGTGACCACAAACTTATTATAAATGAGAGACATTGAGGAATATTTTGTAATTATCATTAATCCAATCCTTCAATTCAATTGTGACCCACTGTTCTAGATAACAAAATCATTATTTTGAGGGTTACCTAATTTTTGTATAAACGAGTTTTGGATTATAACTACACTGAAAAATAAATATTGCACCAATGACCTTATTCTAGATTGAATTCATGTTCTGATGGTGCTAACATGGTTAGCGAGATGTGCGTTGAGAAGTTAAATAAATGGTGAAGTTAAATAAGTGATTTGGTATTTAGAGGCAAATCCCTTCGAGTTTAGTATTTCACATTAAAGGTTCCAATAGAAGAATTAACCTTATTCCAGGAGATTAAAATATTCGCAATTTTTTTAAATATTTTTTCTATCGTCGATTTTATTAAACTTTAGTGTCACCAAAATATCCTTGACAATCCGTTCCCAAAATATCCTTCCCTTTGACGGTGCAATTAAAGTAATGAGACTGATTTTTATTTATTTATTTATTAAGTTCAAATTCCAATTCAGCATTGCTTCCTTCAAAGTAGTTACTTTGGGAAGCCACATTGTGCTGGAAACGGTTTGTATACTCTTTATACTATTTTGAAACTCACGTGCTGGAATCGCCTTCAGCTGGTTGGTGTACGGGCTCTCCAGTCACAAGGACTCAGGTCTAGCGAATAAGGGGACTACGGAGCCACAGTGATGTTTTTACTTGCCAAAAACTCTTTAACTGGAATCGCAGTGTGGCAAGGCGCATAGTCGTGATACCGCACGCTGTAACAGGTATTTACCGAAGCTTTTCAAGAACTTGTCGATCAAAATGCTGGTTTCCTTTTTGGCACGAGACACAAATTAATTATGGATGATCCCCATGGCAAACAAAAAAGCAAATCAACATGCTTTTGATCTTTAATTTACTCATTCGGGCTTATTTGGTCGTGATAAGTTTGGAGTATGCCATTTCTGGTCCTAGCGCTTCGTTCCCGGGTCGTGTTAAAAAATTCAACACTCCTCACCAGTGAGTATCGGTCGCACTGTGATGATGCAGCGTTACCCCAAATTGTTCTCACTCCTTTTCTGAACTCACTAAAAAAATCCGGTGTGCGAAAAGAATTGCAATGAACCATCTTGTGACTCTAGCCTTAGATGTTGGGCTGCCTGCCTTCCAAAGAGAAGACCAACGGTATTGCCAGATCAATCGCTACGCCACCATTCTCATTAGTTTATTTACACACCTCGTATGTTTAAGAAGCAAGTCACCATATCTTCAAGTCCGTTTAAACCTCATATTTCAGCAAAATAATACCAGATCACATACAGCTTGTCCAATAGTACAATTTTCAAAAGATTCTGTGATGCTCATCGATAAGATCTCACAGATTTATCACCGACAGAACATGTGTAGGATAGCGATGGTAGAACTCGATACCCTAGTCTGCTCATCAACTTGAACTGAACTTAAAATATATGTACAACATGCCTGAGATACCTTGCCACAAGAAAAAAAAATCATTTGATATGGTTCGTGCTTTGTAGAATTACAGAACTTTATAATAACCATGGTAGACCTACCCATTATTACTTTTGGTATTTTTTGGTTATTACTTTTACTAACAGGTATAAGTGGAATTTTTCTATTCCTTTTTCATTTCATAATACTGTCACGGTGGACACAAATATTGCAAAATTAATCCAGTGAAATACTTTTTATAGTTTTCCTTTTTTCCGGCATTCTTCCGTTTAGGCCATCGTTTTCGGTCTTCTTCATGGACGTTTATGATCAATCACCCCAGGATTGCGTTGGTTCATCTGTCTTCACATTGACTCGTTATATGATCTGCCCACCTCCATTTTAATTTCTTCACTCTTTCAATGATGTCACATACTCTCGTTTGTTCGCTGATTCATGTGGAGGTCTTTGTCTTGTCTCCTGCTTTGCAATACTAAGAAATCACCTTTGCATTTCCCTCTCTGTTACTCGAAATGTCCCTCAAATCGCTCCCTAAAACAGAAATTCTTCGGTCCTCGGCAAATTTATTGAAAATGACCTGATGAATTTTCAGGTTTATTCTCAAACCAAATGGTTGTCTCGCCCTTTGTTCATGTTTGCTCATCTGGATATTGTGAAAGGAAAACGATATCATCTGCGAATCTAAGATGGCTTAAGTGTGCATCATTGATTTTTATTCTATCCTATTCTCAAACCAGATTTCGGAATACCTCCTCAAGGCAGGCTGAGAAAAGAACAGTGAAATTGCGCCATCCTGACGTACCCACCATTATACATGGTGACGCAATATTTTGAACGATATTTTGAACGAACAGCTCAGGTAATTCAGTTTTAGGCATGGCATCGTGGACCTTGGAACATCGTGTTTTTGTCGTCGAGCAGTTTTTTAGAAATAGTGATTCTGTAGTTGCCATGCAACGTATTTTCCGTCGACAGTTCAACGTTAAAAGCCGAGGGTCAATTCCAAATGGAAACACGATACTCCGATGAGCTGAATCATTTCGAACTACCGGATCTGTCACGAAGAGGAAACGATACAGGAACTGAAATTTGCTATTCATCAAGAAATCGCAAGAGTACAAGAAGAAACGATTTTGAGAGTGATGCACAACTTTCAAGAGAGATTGAAGTTGTGTGACTGCGAAGAAGGGCGATGCTTGACTGGCATTATTTTCCACCATTAATTTAAAAGTTCACTATTATTACTTCATTTAACTGTAATTACAAAAAAATCATCTTAAAAATAAACAATGCTATGCCTAAGTGAAAAACATACGTTTCCTCGTGCTCTACACTTTAGTTAAGCAATTCATCCATTATGGTCTGAGTTAATATTGAGTCAAATGTCTTTTCATAGTCAATAAAAGCCAAACACAGTGCCATGGTATATTTATTGTGCCATTTTAGTGCCTGTTGGACAACCTGGATATGATTCATTGTAACGAACCCACTTCTGAATCCTACTTGCTCTCTTGATTGTGTGTCATTCGGTATTCTTAATATTCTTTTAGCTATTATCTTGGCGAAAACTTTGTAAATTAGTGATAGGAGGATTGTTGGGCGGTTGTTTTTTAAATCCTCTTGTGCTCCTTTCTTATGTAGAAGAATTACTTCAGCATTTTCCATATGTTAGGTATTTTTGTTCTTGATGCATTTTGACTACAGCTTTGCCAGTATTTCGTGTAAATTAGGGCTACCAGCTTTTAGCAATTTAACCGTTGCACTACCCTTTCCTGGAGCCTTACTATTTTTCATCGATTCTATAGCATTTGCCACTTAATTAAACACATTAAAAACAGCAATACAAGAACCTCAAAATGTCCTAATAAACTGTTAGTATTAATTTACGAACGAATTAATGAATCACAGAAATAAAGTTTCATTCTTGTTAAAAAATACGGATAAAAAAATTATAATGTAAAACAACAAAAAAAAAACGTTTTCGCTAATAAAGGTCGGCATTATTTTTGCTGCCAGAGGACGGAATCAAATAAATTTAAGAGAAGTAGGGAAACGGTGCAGTAATCCAAACGATCAGATAAGCCACAACGAGAGTATGGTGGGAAACAATTATTAGCACTCTTCCGGTAAGTCATTAAATCACTGCGATAACTTACTGGTCCGCCGTTAGGTGTCGTTTATTAGTGCTTATGACAAATTGCGTGAGCGCTGATATAAAGAATAACCCCTAATGAAAAAAAGATCAGATTTTTCTGGAGTTTCTTTACTTAGATGGACATAAACTATTACTATGTTCATTAAACGAAGAAAAAAAAGAGAGATAAGGAGGAATTAAAGCCGTAGGAATTAGTATTGACATAAATAATCATTTAACGAATATAAGGAAGTGAAAGGAGAGCCGAGATGGAGATATTAAATATGAACATATAGTGCCGGAAATGAACTTCTTGGCAGTATAACATCGCACATGTAAAGTAAGCATAACGCAATATATATAACCCAGATATGGGTTCAAATAAATAAAGAATAAAATATAACAAATCGGATTGTCCAGAAAGTTCGATGGGATTTTTTAAGAGAAAGATAAAGGTAAATAATTTATGTAATATGAGGGTTGCTATTTATGTATCCGGCATTATAAATAAAAACAAATATTTTTCATTGAAAAGGGTTTGATAGTTTTCTGAAATATTCTCCGCGATGATCAATACTCTTTTGCATACGTTTGAACCAATTTTCATAGCACTTTTTCCATTTTGATTGATCTCCAAAACATTCATTTTGAACGCATCAACCGCTTCTTCTGGCGTCGAAAATTGTTGACCACATAGTTTATTCTTCACGGACGAGAACAAAAAATGAATCATTGGGTGCCAAATTAGGACTATACGGCGAATGATCCATCAATTCAATATATTAACCGGTCAAATATTGAGTTGCTCGGTCCGATGTGTGAGAGCTCGCGTTGTCATGGTGAAGAATGACCCTGCGTCGCTAGTTGTTGTTTTTATATCTTCAAAGACTTCTGGTTAACAAATGGTTGTGTAACAATCAGAAATGACCATTCTACGATTCTCTAATGGCACTGTAGCCACATCCTCATTTATCCTACAACTTTTGTTGGGTTTGCCTTATTTTGAAAGACCGATACAGTCCACTGCTATTTACTTTCGGGCTCATACGCATAGATCCACAATAAGTGTGAAGAACAGAAGGAGATAGACCTAAGATTGATCAAAGCTAACAAATGTGTAGGAACTATTTAATAAGATCGAAATTCATATCCAGAAATACCAAATTAAGATTGTATAAGACACTATAGAGGCCAACTGAATTATATGGATATGAAATATGGGTACTAAACAAGAAGAAGAGAAACTGTTAAGATGGAAACGTAGAATAATCTACTAATCAGAAAGATAACTGGAGGAAAGAAGGTCGATGGTTTGCATATGAGAAGAACAAATGCGGAAATTTATGATATTTTCAAGGATCTAAGAATAAATACGATAGTAAAATCGAGAAGACTGCAGTGGCTGGGCCACATAGAGAGAAAGGGAGAAAGTAGTGGGGTGAAGAAGATTGCATGTTATTCCTGGCCTTGTCTATTATTTTTATTCCCTTAACCTTAAGATGATATCTCAATTCTGCTACTGCAAGCAATTTTTTGGCGCGTAATAAAAGATCACCTAATGGGAAATCCCAACAAACTTTTTGGACAGACCCATAATATGGTCATAAAGTAGAACTATCTTTTAATTTCAGTAGTCCAAATTAGTTTTATATACTCAATATATATATATATATATATATATATATATATATATATATATATATATATATATATATATATATATATATATATATATGAAAAAATTGTTTATTCTCGACCGTGTAAATAGTAAAGGAGTAGAATCTCGGGTATGCGGTCTGGTCTTATGAATTAATACCAAGATTTCATTCTTTGATCACCCTCAATTCATTTCGTCAGATTTTTTTTGACTTCTTCAGGAGGAATAACAGAATGTTTAACATTCAGTCAAAATGTTAAAATATATATAACAAAACAAAAAGAAAAAAATGGAACACTCATACGTAGGAACAAACTTTTCTAATGAAAATATATACAGTTTTTTTTCCAATGCGCTTGTCACTCTTATAATTTGTTGTCTCAAACTTCCAACTTTCACGGTCCTGGGCTTTCCTCTTCCACTCGGGTTCAATATACTTAACGATGCCATCAATCCATCGTGCTTTTGGTCTTCTTCGCAGGCGTTTGCGATCAAGCGGTATCCACTCCAGGATTGCCTTGGTCTATCCGTCGTCCCATCGCCTCGCTACATGGCCTGCCCATCTCCATTTCAATTACTTTACTCTTCCAATAATGTCACAGACTTTTGTTTGTTCCCTGATCCATGAGCAGGACTTTCTGTCTCGTCTTGTAATGTCAAGCATACATCTTTCAATTCCCCTCTGTGCTACCCGAAGTTTTTCAATTGATTGAGATGTGAGTAACGGGTAGAACGCACTGATCAAAGACTTTTCTTTTCAGGCAAAATGGGAGTCTGCTCTTAAACACTATGTTGAGCCTGCCAAATGCCTGCTAGCCACATTTAACACGCCGTTCCACCTCCCGGGTGGTATTCCCCTCCATTGAAATCCTCTGCCCAAGATATATAAAGCTGTCCACAATCTCCAAATCTCTTCTTTAAACTGAAATTCTTCTGTCCTGAGCGAAGTTATTGAACATAATTTGATTCTTTTTCAGGTTTATTTTCAAACTAAATGGTTCGCCAGCCCCTCGCAGTTCTTGTATGCGTCTTTGCAGCTCCTCTGGGTTTTGTGAAAGGAGAACGATATCATCTGCAAATCTAAGATGGTTTAAGTTTACACCATTGATCTTTACACCATCCTGTTCCCAATCCAGTTTACGGAATACTTCTTCAAGGCCAGCCGAGAAAAGAATAGGCGATATTCCGTCACCCTGCCGTACATCTCGTTCTACCTTAATTCCCACTTCAAGGTCATCAAGGTGAACTGTGGCTGTAGCTCCATCAAATATCGATCTTAATAGGTTTACATATGCTGTTCAGTCAAATGCTTTTTTGTTTTTTTGTAGTCGATAAAAGCCAAGTACAATGGATGGTGTATTCGTTGTGCCTTTTTATGACCTGCTGTACAACCTGGATGTGATTCATTGAACTGAATCCACTTCTGAACCCTGCTTGTTGTCTTGGTTGTGCGTCATTCAGTTTTTTTAATATCCTTTTAGAAATTTTCTTAGTGAAAACTTTGTACATTACTGATAGGAGGCTTATTCGACGGTAGTTCTTTAAATCTTTCTTCCCGGACTATTAGTCCGGGAGTACATCGGATCGTTTGTTGGAAACGTGCAGACGTTTTGCCAAGTTCACACTTGAAGACTGAAAAAATTTACTCCCGGTCTAATATACTCTTGCATCCGCATCCGCGAAACAGTACGAACTAACATAAATTGCAACTTACGAACAAGCCGGTCTGAAACCAATAAAAATAACTCAGAAATAGAAAATCCTAATAACGAAAAATTTTGTAATTTGTGTAATATACGCTACGCAGAGGACACTATAGTAATTGATGAGGGCCAAGAACAGCTAAAGAATGATATTTTTAGTAATATTGAACTTCTGATAGGGGTTGCTATCAATCGAAGTATGAGTTTGCACACGTGTAAAGTCTGCAAATATATAAATCTGCATCTCAGTGGCCTGGCAAATTATCATAGAACGTCTAAGATCAGAGCAACGTTTGCAAATTGTCGAAATTTATTATCAAAATCAGTGTTCTCTGAGCCAAACTTACAGAGCACTTCAGACCAATTCCGAACGCAGTTCACGTTTCTCGATATTAAAACAAAAACAAGATAAAAAAGTGCGTTTCGAAAGAAATATCGCCGCTGTTTTTATAATTTTAAAATGTGTGAGAGCCGACCGCGGTGGTCTGGTGGGTTAGTCGCCCGCCTGGCAATCCAATTGTTCCGGGTTCGAATCCTGGTGCGAGCATGGATGTTTGTGTGTGTATTTGTATGTTTGTCGGTGTTGAGTCACTAAATAACGCCTAGAGCGTTGACGTGACTTAAATTAAAATAAAAAAAATGTGTGAGAAAAGTATGAGAGAAAAACCAAATAATAAAAACCGATAAATACAGACTAGCTACAGAATATGAAGATAATGAAAACATAAATCCGTTTTCCATGCCCCTGCATATTAATAGTTTTTATACGTTGCTTGTCCTCCATGTTGCTTATTAATATTTTTTCGTTCTTTGAGAGTACATTAAAAAAATTTCACGTTTCAACGTCCATGCATTGTTTTTATATATTTCACGCACTTTTCTAAAAATTTCGTATTTAGATTTAATGAACACTTCATACGCGACTATTCCCGTTTTTTTTAACAACCGTTTATGGTAGAACACCTCGTCATGCTTCCACAGAGACACAAATTCAACTACCACTGATTGATACTTGGTAATATTTTGTTGTGTTGAACTTTGACTAGCGTTTCCTTTGGAATTTTTATTAATTCGATAGCATGAATTGATGTCGTTCGTTGACATCACCCAATATCAATGTCATCCAATATTGATGTTTATTAATTTGCTTTGATACCGTGAAGAAGATTTTTTTTGTATTTGGTTCTTTAGTAATCATAACGTATTCGTTCTTAGTTGTTTTTATGTCAGATTTTAATAAAGCCACTTCACTTTTTAATTCTTCAATACATTTTTTTGTAAACATTTCCAGTTTTCATAATTTTTTATCAAAATCGCTATTGTTAAAATTTGCTTCTTCGACATGCTTCTGACATATATTCAAAACGTAATCTATCCTATATTTCGTTGTGAGATTATATTGTTGACGCGCCTCAGCATTTGTATTTTCAAAAACTATTCGCAACTAGCAACACTTCGAGTTCTGATATCAAATTGGACACAGGTCATGCATATGCCTACTCTTCACAGCATTTAATTTGGTTGTTGTTTTATTTGAATTTAAAGTACGGACGTTCTAATCACCCTATATATGCTGTAACGGAAACACTCAATGGAGCAACTGAAAATATAGATTTACCCATAAATATCTATAAAAAGAAACTTAGTGTTCACTAAGATACACCCAATCAATCAAACGGCCACATGGAGTAGACCAGACAAAGCCATATTGGGGATATTTGAATAACATTATTTTCAAAACATAATGCGATTAGTCGTTCTTCAAGATAGAATAAAAATTACCAGATTATCACTGGTAGTTATCATTATACCTCATTTTAAAGTTCTAACACTCTTATTGGACAATCCTTTACATATGAGGTGTGGCTATGAAATTATGAGACTGACGCTACTACAGAAGAAGAACGCATGCGCCAAAACGCAAACGCCAACGTCCAACAGCTGTTTAGAGTGAAGCCTTCTTGTGAATGCAGTACTCTTCTTCAAACAAATCCGTATAACCGTAGCCTTCGTTCCCATTAGAATTGTTTTTTTGTTTCGCCGGAAAAATGTTAATTGTAACAATAGAGCACCGAATTGTTGTGAAATTTCACTTGAAACTTGGAAAAACCGCTACTGAAACCTATAAGTTATTGAAAGAAGTGTATGGCAATGAATGAATCTCGTGTTTTTAAGTGGTTTAAGCGTTTTCAAGATGGCCGAAAAGACATTGAAGACGATCCACGCCCGGGTCGCCCTTCCACGTCAAAAACGGATGACAATGTCGAAAAAATCGGAATCTGATTCGATCTGATCATCGGTTAAGGATTTGTGCGATTTCTGAAACTGTAGGAATTGACAAAGAATGCATACGACAAAATTTGCATAACAATTTTAACGTGCAAAAAGTGTGTGTCGAAATTGTGCCTAAAATTCTCACGTTTGAACAACAAGAAGCTTCGCAAAAATGTTTGTACTGACAGTTTGAATGCCATTGAAAATGACCCAAACTTATTGGAAAGGATAGTAACATGTGCCGAATCGTGGTTTTTTACTTATGATCTGGAAACGAAGAGCCAATCCATGCACTGGAAGAGCCCAAATTCACCGAGAGTCAAAAGAAGCTCGAATGAGCAGATCAAAATTCAGAACAATGATGATTGTTTTTTTTTTTGATATTCATGGGACTGTGTACCTTCACTGGGTTCCAGAAGGTCAAACTATTAATCAACATTACTACCTTCACGTTCTTTCTGAACTCCGTTAAGGAATAAGGAAAAAACGACTCGAATTGTGGAAGGACAAGTCATGGATTCTCCACTAAGACAATGCGCCGGCTCATTCCGCATTGTCTGTCAAGAGATTTGTAGCCAAGTACAGCATCCCAGTGTTGGACCATCTGCCTTATTCGTCAGATCTTCTATCTGTTTCCCAAGGTGAAATCTGCATTAAAAGTATCAAGATTTGAGTCCGTTGAAGCTGCGAAAGAGAAAGAGGTACGCGTTCTAAAGAAACTGACAGAAGAAGACTTCCAGCACTGTTTCGAACAATGAAAGATTCACATGGAGCGTTGTAGGGATAGAGGAGGTGCGTATATTGAGTAATTAATAATTGGTGATTATAAGTAAATATGTATGAAATCAAAACAAAATATTTTGCAGCATCAGTCTCGTTATTTAATGGTCACACCTCGTATTGTTATTCACAATGGTATAGAGTTTTGTCAACACTTTGTCAGCTTATGACTTAGTGTTATGTTGTATAGAGTGATACAGTTAAAATAACATAATTAACATCTAAACATAATATAATTTTTAATTTTGAAAACACAACATTAAAAGAGAAACTTGGCGTGTTGTGTATTGCTTTTCTAACAATTGTTTTAAGACAATATTACTGAAAAAGAACTTTTTATAATGCGTTACTGTGTAAAATTTTTTTTTGCTGTGAACTCTAAACACAGTATGAAGGAAATAATAATCTACACCCAATAGCTTTGATTTCAACCATGCCTAGTTATTTCACAGCCGCTCGAATGCATCGATCTCCTAAATGCAGGATGCAGTGCTTTTGATGAAACTCCGGTTACTTATTTTCGTTGTGTCTCAAAGCATCTACCCCTTCATGACCGTTCCCGCTGCAGTTATCTATAATCTGTCCTCAGATTAGCCGACGCTTTCATCTTTTTTGCATTTCAATATTTGTGCAGTCTCTGTTTCACCATGTTCATTATACAGTATTAAATTATACAGTTATATTTTGTCGTTCTTTGTAAATATTTGCGTGGAAAAAATAATTACATATAACAGGTATTTCGGTATAGTTATGTGTACAACGCAGTTCCAGATCAGACATCATTACTAGATAATGTTTCAGAAACTGATGTACAATGCAATAAAATACTGTAATATTTTTCAGAAACTTAGAAATGATGTTTAGAGATGTAAGAGAGGAAATAGGTTTCCAACAACTGTGGAAACTGTGGAAGAACTACAACAGCGCATCAAAAACGCAGGTGATGTTATTCGTGGATCCGGGATTTTATTTTTTACGTGTGTAGTGACGCATGGGTACGCCGAGCAAGATATTGTGTTAACCGAATAAATAGTGGTAATTTTTAACAATTTTTATAACATGTATCATTTTTGTTTTTGTTAATCTGCAACTTTTATTTAAATGATTTTTGCTACATTAACTTCTCTTGCGAGTTCTACAGTGCAGTGGTCGAGAATATCAGAAAGTCAGGTCTGTTTTCAAATTTTGTAAATGTTAATAACCATTGTTCCAAGTTTTTCTCAAGCAAAGAAAAAAATAATACAAACTTAATCTTCGAAGTAATCTCTGTCGCTCTTTATACATTTTCGCCATCTTTCACGCAACTGTCGAATCCTAAATCGAAAAAAACTTGGTGGTGTTGATTTGATAAAGTCATTGAGACCTGTTTCGACTCCTTCAAGCAACAATCAAACAGGTGATGTTACAAGGATCGGAAGAGATAAAAATGCGAAGGGGTCAAATCGGGAGAATACGTCGGGTGCGATAAATTATGGACCGGAAAAAGACGTTTTGCGGGGAAGTTTAATAACCTTTTTCCATGTGAAGAAAATGACTGCTGAAGCTTATGGTTAATGCTCTAAGACAAAAAACTTCTGAACGATGGTTTAATATGGCCCAATCCACCATTTCTGAACATTTACACGCATTGGGAAAGATCCAGAAAGAAGGAAAATGGGTTCCATATAAACTGAAGGAAAGTGACATTGAAAGGCGAAAAAACACTTATGAAATTTTACTGCCAGGCAGAAAAGAAAAGATTTTTTGCATCGAATTGTGACAGGTGACGAAAAATTTATCTATTTTGACAACCCAAAGTGCAATAAATCATGGATAGACCCAGGTCAGCCTTCACCAGACATGGAAAGAAGGCTTTGGTTTGCATTTGGAGGGATAGTAGGCAGCTGTGTATTACGAACTGCTTAAACCTGATAAAACTATTACTGGCGATCGATACCGACAACAATTGATAAAATTGTACCGAGCATTGAAGGAGAAACGACCAGAAAACCCCCAAAGACGCGATAAAGTCATTTTTCAACATGACAATGCTCGATCCCATGTTGCAAAATGTATAAAAAACTATTTGGGAAACGTTAAATGCGACGTCCTACCCCACCCACCGTATTCACCGGACTTAGCCTCTTTGGACTACCGCTTATTTCGATCGATGCAGCACGGACTTTCAAAACAACACTTACATTATCAAGAATTGAAAATGTGATTTGATGAATGCTTATCCTCAAAAAACCAAAAGTTATTTTGACGAAGAATCCATTCTTTGACAGAAAGATGGGAAAAAGCAATAGCTAACGCTGGCCAATACTTATTATTATTAAGTTAATTTCTTTTACTATGTTAAAAAAAATAATATTATTAACCGAAACACCTATTATTTTTTAAATAAATTATTGGCTTTGTAATCAACTCAGGCATTGTGTTGGATTTTTTTCTTTATCATTAAAACTAAAAATTTTTCTTTATCATTTGTCATTAAAATAATTCATCGATTAATTCGACGTAATTTTGAAAAAGAATCCCAATGATTTAACCAAGTTTAAATTGGCAAACCGCACAGAAAAGGCAGGATTATCGATTTTAACGCACGAACGAATTGCATATCGACTGGGAGTTTGTTTTTAATTTCGCCCAACCAAGATAGGATCGGTGCATTAAAAAAAAATGACATGTGGACAATGACATGTATTAGCGAGGAGCAAGCTTGGTAGAAGAGATGGATCTGATAAGTCGACGATGGGGTGAGTCCCCCGGGGTGATACCCCCGCAGATTACATAATGCCGTTTGCGCTCCGGATTTACAACCTATATATCGCCCGATTCTTATGGATTTGTCAGCTTTGTGCGTTTGTTTATGATATTATTGAGCCATAACCAACTACCGCTGTTTGCACTTCCAGGAAGAAATCTTACTTTATGGCTTACTGCCTCGATAAAATTGTATAGAAAATATTATTAAAAATGTTGCCCTATCAATAAAGGAATATTCCTATTTTTTCAACAAAAAGCTTTATAACATTCCCTAGATTTAGATAAATTGGTTACAGAATTGTATCGTCTATATATTTTAGTATAGTTCTTACTGTTCTAAGGAATGGCTGGGATTGCCATTATTGTTATTATTATTATTATTATTAAAACCAGTTATTGCCTTATGAGACGAAAGGTGATTTGTATACAGAATGGACTTGTGCTTTATAGAATATTTATAAATGTTTTCAATTCTTCACGGTGCTATGAAGTATTTCTTAGTTAAAGGATTGATTTTGTGCTTTCATTTGCGATTGTTCTCTTCTATGTAGCACGGAATCTACCTCTTGTTCTTTTTCCGGAAAGGTTTCATAGATGGTTACGCTTATTCTTAGTGTTAGGATTGATTTTCTGGTCTCCTCTGCGATTGTTCTCTAGTGCCTAGTGTAGTATTGGTCATGTCTTATTGGTCATATTGGTCATATATATATATATATATATATATATATATATATATATATATATATATATATATATATATATATATATATATATGCATTCTGTCAAAAAAGTATCGGGAATTGATCATTTAAAAAGCCCGCTTACAGGGATTGTGAAAATTATTTTTATCGCTAAGTTGCCACAACTGTCCTCCATACTGACGCGAAGTTTGAACGTCATCGTTGTCAATCTGCCATTTAGTTTTTTTACAGTGCTCGATCTTGTCAGTTTATCTCAAGTGTGTTTGCGATTTTTACATTGGATAAAAACATCGAACAAGAATTTGTCTTAAATTTTGCATTGCAAATGGAATTTCGTGTACCGAGTCGCTGAAAATGTTGCAAAATGTTACGATGACTGGACTTTATCGAAAACACGTGCATATGAGTGATACAGTGCATTCAAAAGCGGTCGAGATGTGGTGGAAGATTTGCCTACGTCTTCAACTGAATTTAATCTCGCTAAAGTGAAGGAAATGGTGACTGAAAATCATCATTTCAGTTTGAGAGAGTTAGAGGATGTTTCTGTGTCTCACGAATCAATTCGTACCATTTTAAGCGATTGTTTGGGCATAAATCGTGTTGCCACTCGACTAGTGCCGAAAGACCTGAATTTTCTTCAGAAACTCAATCACATAGAGGTTACTGAAGATATGCTAGAACGAGCCAATTCCGACCCCACATTCATAAAACGCATTCTAACTGGTGACATGCATACTAGTCAACAAGCTTCGGAATGGCGCCTTCCAACTGAGTCGATACTGAAAAAACCATGTCGAAGTCGATCAAAAGTTAAGGTGATGTTAAATGTTTTCTTTGATTATCGCGGTGCTATGCACTCGTAATTCTTGCTAGAAGGTCAGACGGTAAATAAAGAATATTATCTAAGCATTATGCGGCCTTTAAAAGAGCAAATTCGTCAAGACCAGATTGTGAAGGCCTATCATTTTGAAGGAATTTCTAGCCAAAAACTTAACAAATACCATTGAACAACCACTCGTATTAATTAGCACTTCGAGGCACCCGTTTTCAATCGATTGAAGAATAAAACAGAATTCGCGGCGATAACTGAAGTCGAATCCGGAAAATGCGTTTAAAAATGTTTTGGCTATTGGATTATTCGTTGGAACAAGTGTATTATTTCGGAAGGGGCCTACTTTGAAGGCGATGCAAAAAATTGGGATAAATAATTAACATTTTGTGTTTTATTGACCAATTCTCGGGACTTTTTTGACAGAATTGATATATATATATATATATATATATATATATATATATATATATATATATATATATATATATATATATATATATATATATATATATATATATATATATATGAGCAATGGTTAGTTGCTTGACCGGGAGGAAGCCCCACCCATCCCTTACATTGGAGGGCACATGTTTCGTCTGTTGGTGGTTAGACTCATCAGGGTACTGACATATGCTCTCTCGCCAAGAATAGGGAGCCCCTCTCCACAATCAAACAACCCATATTTTCGCCGACCTCTCGTCGGATGGCTTATAAATCGAGTTTTTGACATATTTGCACTACGTCCAACGAGACAACAGTAGTCAGGAGTTATGCACCCCCGACCGTTGGGTTCCACAATCTCATGTGGAACGCACAACAACCTGTGTCTCCGTCATAATGATGGCAATGAGCCTCTTGATATGACTTCATCTGTGAATAAAATATTTTTTAGAAATATAGGATCTTGTATGTACATGCCTTATAACCATAAATAGTATTTCATTATTCTTTCAGTATCACCAACTTAAAGTGTTTGAATAAATTTTGATTTACAAAGTTTCCTGTTATTTTTCTTTAAGCATAACGAGATAGTGCTTTTCGAGATATTTAAAATTCTACTAGCGTCCCTGATGCTTGAGTGTGGATTCTCATTAAAATAATCAAGAATTAATTGAGTTGTTCGAAATTCACAAGAACGATGCTAATTAGGAAGTTTATTAGCAGTTCCATTTTGATCAAAATATTGGTTTATGCAAGAAACTGTAATATGATTGATGTGTCGTTCTGGATGTCTTCTATTAAATTCTTTTGCTGATTCACGAAAAGTTCGCGTGCTATCACCAACTAATCTTATCATTCCTACTTTTTCTTCTAAAGAATAAATCATTAATGCCGTTTGAAATCACTATAACACAAATGAATGCTCGAATATGCGATTTTGCATTCTCTTGCCGCCCGAAAATCGGATCTCTTCTCGACTTTAACAGAACATCAGATCCAAATGGGTCACAAAATAGATTTCGACAAGGCCAAAATAATCACACCTATATATTTCGCTAATTCGTGAAGCAACTGAGATCGAAAAACGTCCAGACTGCTTAAACAAGAGGAACGACGGTCTTAGAGTTCCAAATACATGGAAATCGCTTATTTCCAAATTGTCCATCCTCTTGAAAATGGGTTCAAAGTGGAAGCCGAAACATCAGATTTTACAAATCTAAAACGCGGTTTTGCCCCAGAACCTAGTAATTCTAATATTCCGACCGCGGAAACCGTTCCGAACACACACAAACTTGACCCGTATTTACAACATACCTGAAATAACTTGTTATAAGAGAATATACCTCGCAGAGTTACACAGTGCCATAATAGCTATGGTAGACCTACCAATTATTTTTTTTTGCATCAAATGTAAGTAAAATTTGTTGATATTTACATAATAATGTTATAGTGTACACAATCCCAAAACTATTTTTTTTAACAAAAAAAAATTGCACAAAAAAAGAAAAAAATTACATTAGAATTTAAATTATGATGAAATGTTAAGGACAATATTTTGTGAAGCGTCTTTGTATTCTTTACTAATGAAATTAGCATGCATTTATTATGTTGGAACACAAAACTTTATCACTGGAAAAATTCGTGAAGAACCCCCGTTTATTTCGTTTTCAAACAAGCTATCGAATTTTTTAATTAATATTGCTATAATCCATACATTCAGCACTGAAAATGTAATAATATAGTAATTTTCTGTATATCTCATTTCATTGATATTAACAATGCATATTTTCAACTGTTCATACAATATAAATTTACCATCTTTGAAACTCAGTGACAATGAGGGAACCAAAGCCCAACTAGTGCATACTACAGCATTAGCCTGTGAATAAATCAATTTCTTCGAGACTAATTTTTTCACATATATTTATTTTATGGTCAGATTTAGATTCAGTCTACGAGCGAAGGGATCTGGACCCTAACCATCTATCTAACAATAAAAAGGCCAAATGTAGGACCATCGACCGCGTAATCTCACATCCGTTAGCCGTAATGGACACATTTTTTATTTCTGATCGCAGGAAAAGCCTTGTTAAAAGTCTACTTTTACTCATTATAATATAAAGTTATTAATTAGCTGTCTCATATCATATTTAACATCCGGGCCTCTAAAATTTATTTTGTTACAATCAACTTCAAAAAACACATTTAAATCTTTTCAGTTTTCGAATGACATGTTGTGAAGAGCCCTTAAAGACTCTAAAATCAGACTAAGGTATGTAAAAGGTGTAATAATAAGATCGCAAGATTTTTGGTAGAAATAATGTTCCAAATTTATCAACTGTGAAAAAATAATAGAAAAATTCGAACTGGACATTCTGGACATTCCGCATTTTCCAGCAATGTTCCTGATACGACTGTCAGACAATGTTTCACTTATCTTGACGTTGAAATCTTAAAGTATAATCATAATTTTTCGACTTGGAAATTTACGAATGGTTTCTTCAAGATTTCCAAAATATTCATCTAATTCGTCTTCAATTAATTGTACGAAAAAAAAAGCCTGTATGAGATTCAAAGTGAATTGCTTACAATTAATGTTTATTGTTATAATTCTAACGTGGACAGCATCCTAAGCAATTACACATTTACGAGCATAACTTGTTAACACAAATGCAACATCGTTTCGACCCAATTTTTGCTGCTATCTAAAGAATATTGTGCTACCATTTTGTGTTGTAATCTGTCCAAACACTCTCCAATGAGTCTCGAATAAACCAGTTATCGTCATCAGGTATCGCTCAAGTTCCATTTCCACTTGGCGAGTTTTGCCTGCATCGAGCAGTCCTCGGGCGTTCCGTATAGCAACATTTATTGCATGGTTAATTGATTAAGTTTTTCTAAGCTTTTAACGCACTTTCTCTGGTAATCCGCCCTGGGGATGGGGGGAATTTATTTTCCTCCAGAATGTTTAACTCCGAGAGAAGCCATTTGTGTTCACGAGATTATCCTGATGTGGGTTCCCATTACCTTGGTCAGGCTTAAATATTATATTTCCTTAATACCTGATGGAACGGTTATACTGCCTAACTCGGTCGCCAGAGTTTCGACTATTATCCAGCAGGGTGAACCGGATGGTTTATACCATCGCTTGAGCAGGTAAGGTTGACAATTAGGCCGGCTTGAACCCCTTGTTTTTGCCCCTTACACCTTAATGAGTACTACACCACGAGAATCCCAGAAAACCGTAACGACGATTTTTCTTGTAGAGGGAACAATATTTACTTTCTTGAAAGAACTTTAACTTGCTCCCACTCACCATACGGACTGCTGCTTGATTTTTGGATTGTCATGGTTAATCCGTCTTTCATATATAATTTGACGAGAGGTATTCATTTGAATGCCTTTTTGATCGACTGTTAATAAATCAGCACCCATTGATCGGAAAGCCTTTTCATACCCAAAAATCCTATAACATCGTGAGGATACGGTCTATCGAGATATTTTAATGTACGTGAGTAAGATTAAGAGTAAGTAACATTGAGCATTTTTGTTGGATGTAGCAGTTTTTGGGCGTCCCGAATGTTCATGATACAAAAAATAGTTGTGTTGAACTGTAGCTGTATTCAATAATTGTATAAATTATGCATCAATGCATAATCTATTGAAACCCTCGGTGTGAAACACTAAACTCTAAGAGAATTACTACTAAACACCAAATCACTTTGTTTAACTTCTCGACGCGCGTTTCGCTAACCATGTTGGCATTATCAGGAGAAGACTCAATCTTAAACATTAACCAATTATACATTAGCTGTGAAACAGGAAACTCATGCTGATTGAATCCTCTCCTCATGATGCTAATATGGTTAGCGAAACGCGCGTCGGAAAGGTAAATAAAATGATATGGTAGGGTAATACATAATTTTCAAGTTTAATGTATCTATATGTTAAAAAATAAAAACCAGCTATAATCAAGCAGGCCTTTCTACATATTAGTTTCGGTAACAAGTAAGTTTTGCACCTGAAAAAATCAAATTGAAAGTTATATAACACAGGCCAACAGTTGTTTTGATGCCGGGGTATTTGGACCTGATTACGTATTTGATGCCCTGAATATAAATATGGCATTCATTTTTGCCTAGGAACTCAAATTTCTAAGATATAACATTTTAGTGATATATACGTTACTCTATTTTAAGTTAAATCCAAGGATCAAACGAAAAAAACTAAACATGAAATTTGTACTATTATATTATACAAATATTATTATATACAAAGATAGAGGAATAAGTCATCAATGGGGGACAATACTCGTCCTCACAGAGCTGTGGTAGCCGGTCAAACGTTGGGATCGGCACTTCCTCTGAGTGAGGATACGGGAGTCTTGCAGAGATTAAATCAGAATAAGACTACTTGCTACGGTTGTCTGGATTGATTCCATCAATATTTAATAGACAGGAATAATAATCATCGAAGTGGTTTTTGGGTTCTCTCCAAATCATCGGTACGCCGAATTTTAAACTTTTTCTTTTCCCGGTAGTCCACTGTCGTAAATGTTATGTAAATATTTTACAGACCAGATGCGGTGCCCAAGTTTTATCCTGATCGTCAAGCCTAACACCAGAGTATCCAAGATAAACTCTGTTTGCAAAGTTACTAACAGTTTTTCTGTTTTTTTTTACGTATATTCTCCACATATGTGGAGAAAATACCTGCAAAACACATCAGGATGATTTACACAACTTCATCTACTTGAACACATTTTATTTCTATTCCACAACACAAATACAACAATCTACAAGACAGTCCGTTTTAGGTTAACTTTATAACAACTCTTTTCTAAACACAAATATCACGCGAGCCAACTTTGATCTACGGTACTCGGCGAGAATTCACAAACGCACCTTAACGATAGTTCAAGCGTTGAAAGTCACTTCAGTTACCGGAAAGGCAATGCTTATGGCATCTAGTGGATTTTCTTGGAACTAACTCAACGGCAGACTGACAATAGGGCAAATATATAGGAACCAATTCTTGTATAATAATTTTAGAACACCCATACTTAAATGTATTGAATTGATAGAAACATTGATAGATAAGTGGATGTATCTAAAAAACCAGAGCAGATAGAGAAAAATTGATTTCATATTTAGATTTAGCGCTCCAAATATAGCTAAAATCCGTTTTAAAATCCTAGGTACCAAAAAAAAGTTTTTTTTTTCTTGTTGGCCTGTGTAACCTTATAAATCCATATGTATATTTATTGAAGATAAATTATCTATCTGCCGAAAATAATTTCCTGAATGTAGATCATTTTTAAAAAGCTAATCGTTAAACAATAATAAAAGCATTCAGTTTTATTTAAATCAAATAAAAAAAAACAAATAAATAATATTAAATATTAAATATAATTGCAATATCAAAAAGACCACACTATGCAAACATGAATTTACAACCAGTCAGACCACTGTTTCGGCTCATTAAGCTGACAGTGAAAGGTCATTAGAGTCCAAGGTAATTTTAATACGAAAACAAAATTTTTAACGCAGAACAAATCCTCAATCATCAGTGATATTAATTATAACTCGAAAGGAGCTAACGGCTAGTCATCGGAACATAATCATCGTCGGCTTGATTAATAAAATGTTCAGCATCCCCCCGAGGCTGTCATAAATAACCGAGACAGCCTTGATATATGCCTGCACGTTATGATCCATGAATACATCAAGCAAGCGGACCGTATGGCGTGATGCACAGTGCGTTTAATAAAATTTCCTCCTGAACGATTAAATTTTTTTCAAAACGGGATTTAAAGCCGGCCTTGTAACGGACCAAATATCGGGCTTTTGATGACCATAACTGACAACACAAGGTTTTATTGATAATGTGACATTTTATGGAAGATAAATTTCTTTTTTCTTTAGGTACCTTTTGGACACGAAGCAAACATAAATTTTTAATCTATCAAATACGTTAGGTTTACAAATATGTTTTAATTATATTTTCGTAAATAATGGTTACTTTGTTTTTCATGTGCATTATGATAAGCATTAATTATATTTTCTTTAATAATTTTAAGTCCCCAATCTTGTGGATGTCTTATAATAACTCATGCCAACAAATTAAAACTTTTTTGAGGTAACATTGATGAAAATAGGTGTAAATGAAGTATAAAGTATGAGATGTCATACAGCGACAAAAACTTTAACTTTTTCCTCCTGTGTTCTGTAGCATCATCTCTTTTTAAAAACCAGCAGTACCATCATCCTGATGTCCTGGTGAAACCTCTCTCCTTGGTGGAAAAAATTGATTTTTAACACCGGCCATGCGACACCTTGTTGTTTCGCTAACCATGTTGATGCTAACATCTTGATGATGCTAACATGGTTAGCGAAACGTGCATCGAGCAGTTCAAAAAAGCGTGTTGGTGTTTAGTGGTAAATCTCTTCAAGTTTAGTATTTCACACCAAAGGTTCCAACAGAAGAATTGATTATCGAACAAATTATTAAGAAAGACATATGATGAAATAAAGTGAAAGCAAAAATAGCCGATCTAGAAATAAATTTGGGCAACAAAGGTGATAGAAAGAGAGCCAGCTGAAGAATAGAACAGAACTGGATAAGCGACGATGACAATATTGAAGTTGTGAAGGAATTTATGTATCTGGGAAGCAAACTTGACGAAAACAACAATATCAAATGAGATATCATAAATCGTATTATGAGGGGTTATAAAGTTTCTTATTCCCTGTATTATGTCCTAAGATCTAAACTTATTCAAAGGAACACGAAAGTTAGGATCAATAAAATACACATCTCTGTGAGAGGTGAACCCTCACAAAGAAAACAAAAGAGATGTTTAGTATTTCAAAGAGTTCTCGAAAAGAAAAGTACTCGAAAGAATTTTTAGTGCTGTGAATGGCAAAGAGGATCAGGTATAACTTTGAATTCAACCAATTGTACAACGATCTGGATATTTTAGATTGTGTGGAGGTTTAGGGAGTCAGATGAACAGAACATACGGCGGGAAAGCCAGAAATCCGAATACCAAGGAAACTCATGGAGGTGGGAATAGGGGGTAGCAGAAAAAGAGGTAAACCAGAGTCACGATGACAGGACAACGTAAGAAAAGATACCGAATAATTGTTGCACATCAAAAATTGGCAAGGGGTTGCTAGAGATCGATCCAATTGGAAGCGAAGGTTCAAGGAGGTCACACTATAAAAGAAGAAAAATAATTCTAATAATAAAACGTAAGATACGACTCAAAAGATCAATGGAAACTGCATAGAGTACTGCTTTTCATTATTTACCTTGGTGTCTCGAGAACGACTGCCATACAGACTGCCATACAGACATACAGTGGTCTTGAATACGTGTAACATTGTTCTTAAAATCTTATGCTAAGTAAGAGGAGCTGAATCGCTTTCTTGCCTTAACAGTGTAATCCCGACCAGCCTAGGCGGAAACGTTACACTGAGGATAATTAATAAAAACAATAATAAGGCAGGGGGCGAAGAGTCTGCATGGTGAGTAGCGTCATCACCTCCCCGAGCTGAGGAGAGTAAACCTCTGGAGAAAAAAAATCCCTAAACTCAAGGTGGAGATACATCATACAGATAAAGTCCATCTAACGATGTATCCAGATACATAGCGTCTTCCGATAGAAAGTAAATCTCCCAAAAAAATGCGGGGTTCTATCTTGGGAGATCGTTATTTTCCCTTGTCACTCACGTCTCAGACAACGGATGCCGTATGAGCAAGTGTCCGAGTTTGAGCGAGGTCATATTGTAGGTCTGCGAGAGGGTGGTATGTCATATAGGGAGATTGCTGCTCTGTTACATCGCCAGGCCAGTACCATTCTCCGTATATGGCAAGAGGAAGGTACCACAACTAGTCGTCCTGACTCTGGTGCTTAACTGCGTACAAATGCACGGGAAGACCGATTGTTGATGCGAATGGCTATCACGCACTCTACAGCCATATCAAGTGTTCTTGTGCAATAGTGGGGAGCTGTATTCGATCGTCCACTCACTACCAGTACTGTTCGACGCCATCTACTCGGGAAGGCTTTCAGGCCCGACGTCCATTATTGAGGTTTCCCACCGCTGGACGTGGCCTACCGCCGATGGTGTTGTCTATCTGATGAGTCTAGGTTCACACTTCTGAGCTATGATGGACGAGTATTCATCCGACGTTGTCAGGGTGAACGGGAAGAGGAGAGGTGTATTGTTGTTCGACACACTGCACCACAACGTAGAGTAATGGTATGGAATGCTATAAGTATGAATCACGAAGTATTCTCAAACGTATTCGAGGCACATTTACTGCTCCACTTTACTTAACAGAGGTTGTAGACGCCGAAATGCTACCATTTCTTCAGATGTTACCAGGAAGCGCATTCCAACCGGATAACGCCTGGTCACACGTAGCACGAATTGTACTTGAATCCTTTGCTACACACAATATTCCTATATTACCGGCCTGTCCATTTACCTGACTTGTGACCAATTGAACATGTACGGAACATGATTGGGCGACGATCACCCGTCATCCATATCCCCCGGCGACGTATACAAGAGACTCAAGCAATGCCGTGTTGAGGCAGTTATTCGAATACTTGTGGGTTATACAAGGTGCTGATTTATAAGTGTACCTCCCCACAATTGTAATCATTTGACTACCGTTTTATGTACTACTTATTAAATAAATTTTGTTACTCTAACTCTCTATTTGGTTGGTGTTCATATAGATATATATATATATATATATATATATATATATATATATATATATATATATATATATATATATATATATATATATATATATATCAGACTGAATGTATGTGAAACAATATGGCCTTTCTCAAATGAAAACTAAGTAATCATCGTCGCATAGCCCCATTTCCAAATCTAACCTTTTTCTACTCTAATAAATATTAAATCAAACCGGTGCACAGTTTTTTCTTTTCTGCTTCTAGAGAAAAAAAAGTATTAATGCTCGAGGGAAGTTTATTTGTTGGCAAGGGCAAAATGCTGTATACTTACGGAAAGGAAATCCTCCCACATACAGTCAAGATAAACTCGTTATGGTAATAGCTGCAAACGTGAACAGATTTTCAAAATTTTTCTTAAAGTATTCCGTCCATGTAGAGCTTTAAAGGGAAAGCCGAGCCAATCTCCGCAAAAACTTGCACATCTTTTAGGCGAAGAGGGGGACCATTAGTTACAAAAAGCTCACCGTGGAAATTGGTTAAAAGATTTTGTTAATCCTGATTGTAAAAAAGTAGTTTACGTTTGGTTCTTGGTTAAAATATTTATTTATTGGTAAATAGTTTTCCAAAAATGATTTAATTATTATTAAATATATAATTTATTATTATTCTATCTAGATGCCTAAATCTAAAATTTGTGTTCACATCAGTTTTTTGTTTATATCATATGTTTGTTTGAGCAGCATGCGCTTATAAAGAGTTTTCTAATAAAAGTGTCAATTTTTTTTTCTAAAAAGAGTGTTATTGTGTCAATTCTCTTAATTAATTATATATATATATATATATATATATATATATATATATATATATATATATATATATATATATATATATATATATATATACCTCGGAGTAAATCAACTGGATTCTCTTGAAAATGGCTTCAAAGTGGAAGCCGAAACGTCGAGATTTTATAAATCTAAAACGCGGTTCTACCCGAGAACCTAGTAATTCTAATATATATATATATATATATATATATATATATATATATATATATATATATATATATATATATATATATATATATATATATATATATATATGTATTTATTGGGTTTTTTTCCGGGAGTACATCCAGTTGTCGGGTTCTCGAGTTGGTCCCTGTCGGGAGCTTCCAGACGTTTCGCCAAAATCTCATTTGGCATCTTCGGTGCTCACTGTCGCAAGGTTCGAGACTGTCTGAGAGAGATGGATTTGCCGTGTAATATTTATGTCTTCTGGCCTTGGTCTTAGTCGGTAGCGATTGGCTGGTACTGACGCTAGCTCCGTCCCGTGAGGCGCTTGGGACTTCTTTGTTTTCAGTCGTGCTCTGGATGTCGTGCTGTCCGGGTCTGCTGGTCTAAGAACGCTATTCCACGTTGGCGGCAAGTGTAGAGCGTCGTCCCTCTTGTTTAAACTTTCTTGCTGTTCGATCTCTATAGCTTCTCTGATCAGGCGTGTCCGAAAATGGTTTATGTTGGCTATCTCGTTGCAATAATCAAAGTTAATTTTGTAGCCTGTTTCTAGTTGGTGTTGGAATAATACCGATGTTGTTTGCTTGTTTTGTGTTCCTTGATTCTGGTAGATATTTTTCGGTTTGTTTGTCCGATGTAGATTTTGTTACAGCCTGAGTATGGGATGCTGTAAACTCCTTGATTTTCTAGTCTGACCTTGTCTTTTGGGTTTCTCAAGGATGCGCCTATTATTCAGTGAGGTTTGTATGCTGTCCTTATTTTGAGTTTTCTTAAAAGTCTTCCGATACGGTCCGTTGTTCATTTGATGTATGGCAGTATTACGTTGAATGTCTCTTCGGCTTGTTCTGTCATTTTTTGTATTTGGTGTTGTATTGCACGTTTGATTGTCTTTTTTGAGTAGCCGTTTGGTTTTAGAGTGTTCGTTATGTTGTTGAGTTCTGTCTGCTGTACATCGTTGTCCGTAAGGCGGATGGGTCTTGATATTAGGGTGTTTGCTGCTGCCTGGATTTGACTGGGGTGGTGGTGTGCGTTGAGATATCTGTTTGTGTGTGTTGATTTTCTGTATACCGTGTGTCGTAGGTGCCCCTGTGTTGTTTTTATGACCAAAACGTCCAGGAACGGTATCTTGTTTTGTTCTTCAATTTCGAGTGTGAACTGTATTTTTGGATGTTGGGTGTTCAGATATAGGAAGTTGTAGAGCTCCGTTTTTCCGAAAGGCCATATGACAAATATGTCATCGACGTAACTTAACCAGAGCTTTGGTTTGATACAGGCCTTTTGAATGGCCTGCTTTTCAAAATAGACCATGAATAGGTTTGCCACAGCAGAAGAGAGGGATGACCCCATTGCTGCGCTTCAGTTTGTCGGTAGAATTTGTTGTCGAATAGGAAAATCGCTGTACCCCAGCGTCCCAATAGACGAGGCCTTAGAATTAATTACAGAGAACGAGAACTTTGAAGACCACGTTCTGGATCTCGCAAGACATTGTCTAAAGAACTCGTATTTCCTATTTAATTATGATAATAATATTATAATAATTATATTTGTGCTATACAGGATCAGGTTATACCGTCTCTAAACTATCTGAAACATATCATAAAAGAACAAGGTACAGATGATTTATGTCGAAAATGCAAGTCCACAGTAGAGAGCATCCAACATATCACAGGGGTATGTCCTATTATAGCACCACGACAATATCTTAAACGGCATGATGAAATGGGCAAACTTTTCCATTAGAATTTAACATTGCGAACTGGACTTCTCAATAATCAGGTGCATAATTATAATTATAATCCACAACCTCTTGGAAAACGCCGGTTTTAGACTGGTTATACTGGGACACAACCTTCATAACCGATCGTAAAATAACGCACAACCGACCAGATATGACGCTATTTAACAAACAAGATAAAATAACAAAATAAAAACACCACTAGATGAAAACACTGACAAAGCCTATACGGAGTAAAAATATAAATACGAAGAGCTAGCCTTTGAACTAAAATAAAAGTACAAATTAAAAGAAACAAACATTTTACCATTCGTCATTACTGTAAATGGATTAGTCCACGAGCAAATTTCCCAACACATCAGACTACTTCAACTGTCAAAAAATATCATTGCGGCAGCTCAAAAGGCAGTTATCTTGGAATCAACGAGAATCGTGAGGTCATTCCTTCAGTCTACTTGACTATGTTTTGGTTCGAAACCCGGCATTGTCAATTTCAACCCATGAATAGGTGAAAAAAAAATCTGGTCAGTCGGAGACACTGCGATTAACAGTGTCCCTTGCTGCTACCGTATACGGAGACGGTACAGCCAGCTTCGCCAGCTGTCCGCTGTCCTTATCCCTTGTCTAAGGTTTCGATATGAATTTCCTTTCTCACTCTATCCTATCTCCTAAAAGGTACCCAGCCATTTTATAATGACCACGGTGTGTGGATCCCTGCCTAGGGGACATCTGGGTTGTTGTTCCTTCTTCGATCTCCATCCATTACTGGTCTTACCAGAGAAAAAAACATGAGGTCAGTATTATTCTATAATTCGCAGGAGGGCGTATTTTCTACCGATGAATTGGAGATCATCCAACATGAAGTAAGTCAAGAATTACAAATCGATACAAACCACATCGCAGGAAAATATACACAACCAGACATGTATACAGAGATCGAACAACCAGAAGGAAAAGATCCGAACGAGAACAATCCAATAAATTCTGCGAGCCAGGTATCATCACAGTCATTATCTGTCTTAAAAGAGCTTTATATACATTTCAAAATGAAGTATGCAGGTGTCGATATAGAACAGAGACCCCGAACCACAAGAGTGAAAGGAAATGCTATATTATATGATACCGTGAAAGACATGTTCAATCTGGTCGGAGAGGATCTAGCGGAGGCCTCTTCATTAGCTGAGGTCATCGAAATAGTTTATTGTGCTGCGTTGGCAGTCTGTTCGGCTCTTGGTATCGCAATTCAAACAAGATCTGAAAAGTTGAAAACACAAACAGATACTACTGTATCAAAACATACATTTAGTCCAACATCGCAACGACGAATAAAACAAGATCGCGAAAGCTAGACGAGAAATAGGTCATCTTTGTAATTTTTTTAAAAACGGTGAGAAGAGCTCTAAAAACATCCAAGAAGAGCATTAGAACAGATTGAAATCCTAAAAGAGACAGCAGAAAAGGTAGGACTCCAAATTTCCTTTGAAAAGACACAATACATGACCTGCAACAGACTAAGAACACCATTTCTAAAAACAAAATATGGTAGCATCAGACGAGTCTCTCAGTTCAAATATTTGGGTGAAATAATCATGGAAAATGGGTTGGAAAAAGCGGCCAATAAGGGTAGATGTCAAAAAATGGAAACGGCATTGAGACTTAAACAAAATATTTACAACAAAAAATGGCTATCTAAAAACACAAAACTGAGACATTACAACACAGTTATTAACCCAGAATGTTTATATGGGGCAGAAACGCTCATTTTGAATAGAAAGAGAGACATCGAGGACATTGAAAAGAAGGAAAGAAAAATCTTAGGTCCCAAACAAATAAATACAGCATACCGACTTCGAGAAAATCAAGAAATCAAACAATACACAGATATTCATAGCGATATGAGAAAAAGAAGACTTAAGTTTTACGGACATATATAACGGATGAATCCGAGTAGGCTAACTAGACAAATAGTCGAATTTTATGAAAATAGGAGTAGAGCTAAAGTAGAAATAATTAAATGGATTGCTGTAATTAAAGAGGACCTAAGATCAACAAATATTACACAAAGTGAAATTCAGGATAGAGGCTGTTTCAGACACAAGGTTGACGTATGGAAGGTTGGCCAGAGAGAAAAATGTAGGAAGACTCGAACAACTTGGTCTGATGAAAGGAAAAAAGCTCATAGCGAGAGAATGAAATTAGTATGGGCGCAAAGGAAGGCTAACAACAAACGCCTCTAATTGTACTTCGCGTGGTCCACCAGGCCCCATACGTGAATAATAATAATAATTATAGTAATATAATAATTAATTATATTTACAATTTTGAAAGGACTAATTAGGAGTGTGATAATGAATTTAATATAAACGAATGGCAATACAATTGTCACAAATCATAAATCATAAAGAATAACTGATCTAACAACAGTCAAATACTAAAATCCACACTAAATCTACAGACTCAGTACAGTATATTGATATACAGGAATACTCAAGTATGCTTAATTAGTTAGTGCTACACAATAGTGCTGAAGGCACTTTATAGCCACGTCTGATGCATCGAGGCGATTAAATGGGTTAATTAACTTCAAATATTGATTTTAAAATGCCATCAAAGAAATGCCCGAAGTTGTGGACCATCTTATTAACATATAGCTGCTAAATTGTTTTTCGAAAAAGTTTCTTCTTAATAGGCATTGATTACACCGGCCAACAGTTGTTTTAGTGCCAGGGTATTTGGAGCTAATTTCATATGAATTTGATACCTTGAATTCAAATATCGCTTTAATTTTTGCCTAGGAGCTTAAATTTCTAAGATATAACATTTTAGTCATTAATTAACACTATTTTATGTTAAATTCATGGATCAAATAAAAAAATTAAACAAGAAATTTTTCAGCTTTGCGTTTGCCCAGAAAATTTCCGACAACTGCAACAAATGAAGTCCAGGCTTTTTGCTTAGCCTCGATCATCGAATTTACGAAGGCAGGATCCCTAATGAGTTGTCTTAATTGTGGGCCATCAAATATTTCTTCATTAGGCCCTTGATATGTCGTGGTATGAATTCATCCAAAATAATTATTTTGCAACATTCTTAGCAATTAACAGAGACAATCCGACAAATCAAAAGCACCAAAAATATTTTATGTACTATTAAGCAGGCCAATTAGAAGAACCACTTCTGACATATATAGAATGAAAATTTTATGTAAATACAATGACCGGTGAGTAAATTAAATGGGGCAAAATATTGCACCATTGCAACATGTGGTCGTGCATTGCCATGATGAAACGCGATGCCTTTCCTGCTTGCTAATCCTGGCCGTTTTTCCATAATTGATGTATTCAGCCGATCTAATTTTGAACAGTAGAGGTCGGTGTTGATTGTTTGGTTGCGTGGAAGAAGCTTAAAATATAGTGGTTTCTTCCAATTTCACCAAAGGAAAGCCTAATTTTCTCCCAATCAAGTCCTTCTTTCGCCATACCTAAAACCGCTGACCCTGGCAACTTCATACTTTTTTTCGTTATTGTTGTATACAATCAATTTTTAAACACCCGTTATTATCTGCTTCAGAAATGGAGCCTCAGTACTTTTTTCCATTCGGTTCAGCAAATTTCCCTCACTAAGTTTGTAAGGGAACACATCTTATCAGCAAACACACCCATTTTTTTATACGGTCTTTTTTTACGGTTCAGATTGTTTTTTCAATATGGCCGATTTGCCAATATTTAACTTATCTGACATCTCTAAGACCATGGTGAGTGGATCTTCAACTATTATGGCCTTTATTTCTTCGACATCAGAAGGACGGCAGTCTTGCTCCATAGTCTCCTCAACAGAACCCTCTCCGTAAATGGCACGAATCTTGTTTTTTATTTAGACAGTGTTTTTATTTCGAAAAGGGGCCAGATCCTTTTCAAAATAAAAAATCAACTTGACTAACTGAAGGCAAATCAAAGCGAAGTTGAACGTAAACATTGTAAATACAACAAGAATTAATAATATATAAATAAACTTTACTAATCAACAGTATGTTTTTGTTTATAAGCATGCAACAAAAAATAAAAGCAACAAAAAAACCACAACATTTTTTCTGGCATTTCCTACAGTTTTTATTTTGGAATATTTTTGCGCATTAGTCCGACTAAATCATCTTTTACACGCTCACAACTTTCAAGCTCCAACATTCACCCCACCTCCGAGTCGTTTTTATGTCGTTTCGTTTCCTTCTGGAAAAAAACGCGTTATCGCTACCCCAGGGCTGCTTCTCCCTATCCCCCCTCCCAGTTCTAGTTGGGGCCGACATCCCGCTTGCGGATGCATTAGATGGACTTCCGGCGTCGCGGCGCTGCCGCCGATGGAGCGGAACGAGCCGCAATGCACTCTCATGCATATACATACGGTCGCTTCCGAACTAGAGGGCGGACAGCGGCGCATCCGAGTGGAAGAGCCAAACCCGGGGCGTCTGACGTTCTGACATCGAAGCAACGTGGTGTCAGTAGAGACTCAAGGGCGAATCGTGTGGAAAGTTTCCAATATTTGACGAACCTCAGATTAATAATTCGTTTCTGTTCACAATTATTATTAAATCTATTATTAAGTCTTATAAATAATCCAATTTTATCTATAAGTTTAGGATTTAACATTTTTTTGTTTTACCTATATTTTGCCTGCAATTAACATATCCTAAGTGTGGCGGTTAATAATTTTTATTTTTTTAAGAGATGGGGCTGCAAACAAGTCGGTCGTTCCACAGTCTAATCTCTTTTGTCATTTTGTTGCTACGACAGTACCTTTCAAAACGTCATTGATGTTTAAACGATTTCGAGTTAACGTAATATTTTTTCCGTATAGCAAACATATTGAGATTTAGAGCCAAATTAGTTTAGACCTTAGTCAGAGCCAAATAAAGAGCATTTGCGACGTACTTACGTACTGCTTTTCTTGTTCAATCAAAAGATAAACGCAAGTGAAAGCCGTCGTATATTTATGGAAACTTATCGTGACAATGTCCCAACACAAGGTGCTTGTGGGTGTTGGTTTAGACGATACAAAAATGGTGATACCGACTTGAAAAACAAAAAACGCCCAGGTCAACCGAAAAAAATTGAAGTTGCCGAATTACAAGCATTGTTGAAAGAAGACTATATACAAACTCAACAACAAATGGCTGATAAGTTATATGTTGGTCGCCGAACCAATTGTGATCATCTGCATGCATGGGAACGATCGAGAAGGCAGGAAAATGGGTACCATATCAGCTAAAAGACAGACAGATGGAAAAACGAAAAACGGTGTGCGAAGTTGTGTTTTCTTGGCATGAAAGAAAGACTTATCTGCATCGGATCGTGACTGGAGATGAAAAATATATATATTTCGAGAATCCAAAACGCAGAAAATCATGGGTTGGCCGAGGACAACCATCAACATTGGCAGCAAAACCCTAGCGCTTTGAAAACAAGATAATGCTGGGCATTTGGGATCAGAAGGGTGTCGTGAAAGCTTCTGAAACTAAGTAAAACAGCTAATAACATTCGCTACCGTGAACAACTGATCAATTTGAACCATGCATTGATTGAAAAAGAATGGGCTACAAGAAACGAAAAAGTGATTTTGCAGCACGATAACGCCCCATCACATATAGCGGAAGCGGTCAGAGACACCATTACTTCACTTGGAGGAGAACTCTTGTCCCATCCGCCGTACTCAACAGACTTGGCCCCTTCCGAGTACCACTTGCTTTCATTGATACCTCACGCACTTTCCATGAAACAATCAACAATTATAGAGACGTCGAAAAAAGCTTCATAACTATTCCACATCAAAAGATGCACGGTTTTTCTGGGAAGAGATCCACAAATTCGTAGAGAGATGAGAAAAATACGCAGCTAGCGATAGTGCATACTTTGAATAAATAATTTTTTACATTTTTCTCAAATTAAACGTTTTTAAGACAAAAATAATTATTGACCGCCACACCTAGTATTGGAAATATATTTCAACTAAACTGAAAATATTCAGCGTATATCATATCAGTGTATAATATCATATCAGCATAATCAGCGTAAAATATATCTTGACAAATGACAATTCGCGGAGGAAAGGGAAATATAATTCGCGGTATGGTAATGAGTACAAAGTTCCCATGCAAAAACATCCTTAAGGGAACATGGGTCTCACCGGATGGATATATAGTCAATCAAATAGATAGCAGATCATACTCAAGTGTGCTTAATGTAAGACGCAATAGGAAGCTTATCAGATTAGGACCACTACTTCGGACTCGACGGACTACTACTAGTACTAAGGATCTGGCTTACCAATAAAGAATCAGGAACCAAGGTAAAAAATACGACATTGAAAACATGACCGGTGAAACCGAAAAAACCCATGAAAGGTGAAACCCAAAAGAGCCAGTTCTAGAAATAAATATAGACAAAACAAAGCAAATAGGAAAATGAACCAATATAAGAAGAGAACCGAACTGGATTATCTGCGATGATAATATTATAGATGCCCAGGAACTTGCATATCTGGAAAGCAAACTTGACAAAAACAACAATATCACAAGAAATATCAGAAATTATATTATGAAGGGTAACAAAGTAACGTATTCCCAGCAATCTGTCCTAAGACCTAAACTTATTCAAGGTTGTTTAAGGACAGTTAAAGTCTGTTAAACACTCATTCAGTAGTCACTTATGTTTGCGAGATGTGAACCCTTACAAACTCAGTAAGAACTGAGAATAATTTTTGGTGCTGGAACTTCGCGTATCAGGTATAACTTCGAACTCAAGCAATTGTATTAAGATATTGTCGACTATGTTATGGACACTCATGAAGGTGGGAATAGGGGGTAGTACAAAAAGAGGTAGACAAAAGACACGATGGCCGGACAACGTAAGAAAATATGGTGAAGAATTACTACACATCAAAAATTGGTGAGTGGCCGCTGGAAATCCATCCGGTTGGGGGTGAAGGTTGAAGAAGGCCAAGACTACAGGATGAAGAAAAAGAATAACATATCTTGAACATAAAAATTGATACATTTTGCTTATTCATCTTTATGTTAAGAAATGTAACGGACGTTTTTAGAATGGGTATGCGGGTCATGTTGCAGGTGGAGAAAATGAATCCTCGAATGGAGACTAGGATCGGAAGCCTTTGAAAACAAATGACGACCCCACCTGTTGGACAGATGGCTTAAAACACTCTCCCTTCGAGACTCTCCCTTCGATGCTGTTTAGTATCCATCATACTGCTTTTAGTATCCATTATCATTCGAACGTACCGCGTGTTTGCTTAGGATACGTTTGTCAAAAGTGATAGGTCCGTGATTGAAACGTAACGATACTTCAGACGTGACTTCAAAATTGGACGTCATGGCGAGATCTCCAGCCGCATGGCTAATCTCAGATGGATAGCAGCACGGCGAACAAAGAGTGAGGGAGGCATTGCGAATACCAATTGGCTTTGCCATGCGGCACTGGGGATGAGTAAGAGCACTGTACAGCGTATTTTCCATAAAGATTTCATTGTTCACCCAGACTCATACATTGATTACACCGGTCGACATGATTTTTGTAACATTGATGAGAATATTTTTTGTCGTTTCATTTAGGTAGTTATTAAAACACATTTTCGCAGAAATGGTCTAGCATCTCTCATTTTCAAGAACATGCTTCTCCTTTATATCATCGAGTCATTGAAATTATTTAAAAGGGATAGGTATATTGCTAGGACTTCAAGGAGGTTTTACAAAGTATTGTTTTTTTTGTGTATACGGGACAGTAGGGCAACAAAAGAACATTACAGTAAGAAAGATTGGCCTCATAGAACTTCTTTGAAACCTACTACTTCAAACAAAATATTTCCCCCTTGTAAACCAAAAAAAGGTGCTTCTTCCGCTTCTCCATATTAAGCTTGGACTAATAAATATTTTGTCAAAGCCATGGACAGAGAAGGTAATGGTTTCAAGTACCTAAAAGAAATATGTCTGCAATTAAGTGATGCAAAACTAGAAGAATGCATATTTATTGGACCTCAAATAAGGAAACTTCTAGGTAATTTCGATTTTCAAAAAAAAATTAAATAAAAAGGAATTGGCAGCTTGGAAGTGTTTTGTAAATATAGTAAAAGGATTTCTGGGCAACAAGGAAGATGAAAATTATAAAAAGGGGGGCATATTATATGTCAGGGGGGCATAGGGACGCTGGAACCCATCTATGTTGGGCGACTAGTACTGGTTTAAAAAAAAATGATACTACAGAACACGAGGAAAAAGTGAAAGTTTGTGTCGCTGTATGACATCTCATGTAATATTTTTTTGTTCACATAATCCTCAATATTATCAGCATAGATTTAACACGTTTTACATGTTTATATTAGATAAATATTAGATCGTAAAAATATGTCGTCTGCTTTTTTTCCACCACCGACCCCCTGTAACAAAAAAAACTGTACACGTTCCAGTAATTAGCTTATCATTTTCGGATTTAAGACTATAAAATACTTCATATACACCTATTTTCATCAATATTACATCAAAAAAGTTTAAATTTGTTGAGTTGTGTTATTATCCTGCAGTTGAATAAAGGATCAATAATGCTTCACATTTGCTGATTCAATGCTTGACGTGTTTTAGAAAAACGAACATTTGACAATCATCATCAGATTTGAAAATCATTTCCATTTAAATGGGGTAGGTATTTAATTAACAAACCGGGCCACCGAAAACTCCGTGAATTGCACCAAACGCCACTACAGTGTTGAAAAACAACAGTGTGATATGGTATTAGCAAGTGCGCAATATTCGAACAAGTTTTTTCGAAGAAGATGGATCAACAGTAGCCGTTAATTCACTCTACGTAGTGAGTAGAGTGGTTACTCACTACGTAACCATTTTTGAAATCAGAATTTCGGAGCACAGGAAAGGTGTGTGGTTTTGAACCACCTTGTATATACGATTAACAGTTAAACAATCTTTATTTTTATCGTTTTGATATAAACACTAAACTCAAAGACTTGATCTGATGATCAAGTCTGATCAAAGATGATCACTAAACACCAAATCGCTTGACTTCAATTTTTCGACCCGCGTTTCGTTTTGGTGTTTAATGGTTCGTACATCTTTTTGAGTCCATTAAACAACATTGTTGCAATTCTGCTAAAAGTTCGGAAATGCCGTGTCGTTACAATTGATTAAGCTAATTGGAAAAAGGACGAGATTTGAAGGAAACCGGTTTAAGTTTTCGTGATATCACGAGATTGCCACCTCTACTATTATGAGGACATCTTATCCATGTTCTGATAACGATAGATGAAACAATGTGTAATCATCTAGCTATATTACAAAAACTGTAGATGCAGGTCTTCATAAATGCAGTACTATTGAAGATGAGTTTTATAACAGGATTTAAAAAACAATCCTGAACGTATTGCCTCCATATATAACGATGAAGATTGGCTCACAAGATCACATGACTTGACACTGTCGGGTTACTTTCCTTGGGGCTATCTAAATAGAAAGGTTTATAAGAATTGAATTTTTAACATAACCATAATAAAGGGTGATTTTTTAGTGTGTCCGAATTTCCGATAGGGGTCGCTCTCAGATAGACATGGTAAATGTCATCGTGCACACATAATCGTCTAACCGAGCGATGTATTCACGCTGGTCGATATTAAAACAAAGACAGGACAAAAAACTGTGCGTTCCGAAGAAAATATCTTGTGAAAATATCAAATTGATTAATTCATTAATGCGGATCGTTACAGAGCAATGATCAATGACCATTTAATTCCGAATTTGAATGGTATTTATTTGAAGGAGATGTGATTCCAACAGGACAGCTTCACCCAACAATCGATTTATTGAGGGAACAATTCGGTGACAGAATTATTTCGAGGAACGGACCTGTTAATTGGCCACCAAGGCAATGTGATTTAACGCCTTTAGATTCTATTATTTGTGGTTATGTTAAATCTTTGGTCTATGCCAATAAACCAGAAACTATTGACACCTTGGAAGTCAAAATAACTCGGACAATTGAGGACATAATACCCCAATTGCTTGAAAAAGTGGTCAAAAATTTTATTGATACAACGCGCTTTGTCAGAACTAGCCGTGGCGGACTTTGGCCGAAGCCATTGAATACTATTTCACATAAAATAAATAGTTTGAAGGCATCAAATGTGGTTGTTGTTTTATTTTATTTTAAAGTTCGAACGCACTAAAAAATCACCTTCTGCATAGTCTACAGTTTCCGACATCCTCATCACAACAGATTTATGGACATGGTAGGAATAACCGGTTTATTCATTTATTTAATTATGTGTTTAGTTATTTAATTATTTGTTTATTAATTTATTTTAATATTCATGAAAATTCTAGATGAAGTGATAATTTAAAAATACCTACGAATTTATTAAACTACCTAATTTATGCAGTAAAACATAGATTAGCAAACTGAGTAAGTCCTAAATATTCAATATTTTTCTTATTATTATTAATATATTGTGCTAATTGCATTGATATTAAATGATATTTCAAACATAAAACTCCTATTAACAATTATATTCTGAAAATATTAGAAGTCATCCTAAAAAAGAACAATCCACAATACGATTAAAACGGAATCAGCCACGAAAAGTAACGAATACAAATTAGATCCCTATCCGGCATCGTAATTTCAGAATAACATTCCAGCTTGACTTTTTCTTTAAGGGAAAAAACAAATAACTTTTGAGCATTTTCTTTCGTCCGTTACTTCGACGGTAAATTCACCGCTTTCGTCCCGCTTGCCTCGTGCTCCGGCATCCGTTGGCGTTACCTCGGCAACGGATTCATCGTTGCTATAGGAACGGCAGCGTCGCGACGAAAACACTTGTCGACGCTCTTGGAAACGTACACAGTCGCGTGAGGGAGGCAACTTGCCAAAAACGAATTTAGCGAAAAATTATAATGGCATTAATAATAATATTTCTATATTTTCATAAATACTTTTTATTTTTCGTAATGAACATACTTTATTTTAACTCCATATACATATTTCCAGTACTGAACATCTGTAATATTCCCTCAGTGCATTTACGTCTTTATTTACAATTATCTGAAAATATTTAAAAAACAAGAAGTTTTTCGCGCTCCACCTAATAATTGCTTAATTCATCAACCGCCCCCCCAAACCTCAGCGTTTCCCAAGACCAATTTTTCGCCTTAAACAATCAGTCGGGCCTCAATCGGTCGGGCTCGTGATGAACGATCGGAAAGTAAACTTGAAGAGATTTACCACTAAACACCAAATCACTTTTTTTATTTAAACTGCTCGACGCACGTTTCGCTAACCATATTAGCTTCATCAGGAGATGATTTAATCTAATTCTAAAACTAAACTATGTACAATTTAGTTGACTGAACGGGATAGACCCTTTATCTCGGTTCATGATTTTCTTACATTTTTCTATTTGAATGCTTTCATATGCATCCAAAGCCTTATTATTATTAATACTTTTAATTAGTCTTAAATTACTAATATCTATACTGTGGTGTTAATCTTAATTTCTATTAATTCATTATATGGTTTGAACACAACCTTAATGTCCACTTTTTTCAAAATTTTGTCTAGCCCTCTTGTTCTGGTCCTTTTGAAAACTCAAAGATTCTTTGAATAATTTTCTGAACTTATGTTTTCTAATTAATTTATCTACAATATTCTTATTATAACCATTCACTTCAGATATCTCCCTAATTAATTTTAATTATTTGTTATAATTGTCTTTATTTAAAGGACAATTAATTCATCTATTTACCATAAAATTTAAACTAGCCATCTTATTTTGGAAGCTATAATTTGAATCGTTTTCGGAATCGTGAATCGGAATTTATTTCGAAGTGGTGGTGTTTTTTTCTGAAAATATCAAAATCTAACCTATTTTTATTGTTTTACTGACTAAAACATCCATGAGTGAATATAATATTTTGGGATTTACTATTTAAGTTCGTAATAAAATCATCTAAATTTTCATTTTTCGAATCGAAAATGGCAAAAACGTCATACACATATCTTAACCATACCTTCGGAAAATAACTGAATTCATCTTTTGCCTCGAATTCTGTTCTGGGTAATCCAAAGGATAAAGTAGAGCAACATGAAAAGTTGGGAATTTACGAAACTAGTTCAAGTGTGTGAAGTTCAAGTAGTCAAGACTGTGATCGAAGGTATATTGGGCAAACAAGAAGATCCATATTGACAAGATATAAAGAACATATTGTCCACATTACATACGGGAGAAATGAAAAATCACACAGTATAGATATTAGTAATTTAAGACTAATTAAAAGTGTTAATAATAATAGGGCTTTGGATGCATATGAAAGCATTAAAATAGAAAAATGTAAGAAAACCACGAACCGAGATAAAGGGCCTATCCCGTTCAAAGTCACCTTTTTCAATTATTAATGTAAGATTTAGTAAACTTCACGATTCATGATTTTTAAACGCTTCGTTAGGTAGGGTTTTTCATATAAATAGTACATAGTTTAGTTTTAGAATTGGACTACATCATTTCCTGATGATGCTAACATGGTTAGGGAAACGTGCATCGAGCAGTTTAAAAAGTTCAAGTTCTAAAGTGATTTGGTGTTTAGTGGTAAATCTCTTCAAGTTTAGCGTTTCACACCAAAGGTTCCAATAGAAGAATTGTTCGGAAAGTAGTTGAATAAATGACCAAAGGATATGACCCTATACTAGGGTTGTTATTTATGTATCCGGAATTGGCAACAGCGGTGTTGCTTGGCTCTATCTGACATATACAACATAACGTTTGACATTATTGACTTTATACGTGGTTAGAACGTTCTGTCATACGGACGCTATTTGTGTTGATTAGTGACTTGAAAATTTCATCTCACTCAAAAAATGGGATTAACTCGTGAAAATTTGCGTACCATGAATTTCTACAACTTTCGACGTGGACTATTTCAGCAACAGTGCATCAATCAACTAACTTCAACTTTTGGTGACGAAGCAACATCTAAAACCACTGTATATCACTGGTTTAGTGTCGTAGTCCATCGTTCGCTCACAGACGTATTTAAAGAAATGCATCCAAAGTCAGTTGTTGTGCCTGAAAACATCGATATTGTGCGCGAACTGATAAAGGAAGATCGTCAAGTGACAATACCGTGAGATTGAGGTATCCCTGGGCATTAGTATGACAAGCATACACAAGATTTTACATAAACATTTAGCCGTGAGAAAGATTTAGGCGCGTTGGCCTGCACAAGAAAAATTTCGTGTCGATTGGTGCAAAGAAACGTTAAAAAAATACAATCGTGATGCGTCCATAGCCGAGCATAACATCTAAACAGGTGACGAATCTTGGATCTTATGCATATGAGCCTGAAAATAAACAGAAGTCGACAGTATGTGTCTTTCAAAATGAGTCAAACCCAACAAAATTTGTTCGAGTTAGAAGCACTGCGAAGCAAACTGTCGCCTGTTTTTTTTGGATATATGGGCATGTGGCTACAGTGCCACTAGAGAATCGTAGAACGGCCGGAATCGTAGGTTGTGTGCCAAAAGTTTTTAAAGAAATAAGAAAAAAAACCAGCGATGCAGCATCATTCTTCACCATGACAACGCGAGCTCTCACACATCGGACCGAATCGAAATTCAATACTTGACCGGCCAAAAAATCGAATTGATCAGTCATTTGCTGTACAGTCCTGATTTAGCACCCAATGCTTTATTTTTGTTTCCATCCGTGAAGAATAAACTACCTGGTCAACGATTTTCGACGCAAGAAGAAGCGGTTGATGCGTTCAAAATGCATGTTTTGGAGATACCTCAATCGAAATGCAACAAGTGCTATGAAAATTAGTTCAAACGTATGCAAAACTGTATCGATCATCGTGGAGTATGTTTTCAAATACAATAAAACCATTTTCAATGATAAATATTTGTTTTTATTTATTATTCCGTATACATAAATAGTAACCCTCGTGTATCGGCTTTTTCGGATGAAGTCCACAATACGAGGGTCGCTCTATAAGTCCTTAGAAAATCCAAGAGATGGTGCTCGTTGCATCGGAAATGGTTTGTTTCTCATAAGCATCATTATTCACCAGATAGCTGTCAAAGTCTCAGCTATGTTCATCTGATGGTTTCGTTTTTATTGTCGATTGAAGCAAGAAACCTCTGCTTATTTAGAAATATGGAAAAAATTGAGTTTCGAGTGGTGATTAAATACATAATTATAAGGCTTAACACCGAAAGAGATCAAAGCTGAGTTGGACGAAGTTCATAACACGCCTGCTCCTGTATTCAATTCTTTATAATTGGGTAAATGAGTTTAAACTTGGCCGTACATTCACAAAAGATGAATATCATTCGGGGTGCCCAGTGGAAGTGATTACCCCCAAAATGATTGACAAAATCCGCGACATGGTTTTAAGTGATCGACGAATCAAAGTGCGCGAAATAGTTGACTCCACACGCTTATTGCAAGGTACAGTGTTTACAATTTTGCACGAAAAATTGGGTGTGAAAAAAATTTTGGCAAGATGGGTACCGGGTTTGCTCTCAGTCGAAAATAAACGCAATCGTATGGTCGACTCTGAAGCTGTTTTGATGTTTTTTCATCGCAATCCTGATGAGTTTCTGCGTCGATACATAACTGTGGATGAAACATGGATACACTAATACACTCCAGGGACCAAGGAACAATCAAAACAGTTTTTGAAGGCGAACGGCCTCCAAAGAAGGCGAAGCCGGTTTTTTGGAATGCACGTGGAATTATCTCCAGCGATTACATGGAAAAAGGAAAAACAATAACTGAAGAATATTATGCATCGTTATTGCACCGGTTGAGTGAAGAAATCAAGGAAAATCGTCCTCATTCGAAAAAGAAAAAGATCCTCTTCCATCAAGACAATGCTCGGGTACACACCTATACAGTTTCAATGGCTAAAATCATGGAATTAAAGCTCGAATTATTACAACATCCACCGTATTCACCAGATTTGATACTCAGTGAGTTTTTTTATTTCCGAAAATGGTTCAGCCGACAACGGTTCACATCGAACGAGGAGGTCATCACCCAAACAGATGTCTATTTTGAGGACCTTCCGAAATCTTACTTTTTGGACGGCTTAAAAATGTTGGAAAAACGCTTGAAAAAGTGTATAGAGTTAAAAGGGGATTATGGAGATTAAATTAAAAAAATATACTTAAAATAATTTGTTTTTCTATCTTTTTCTAAGGACTTATTGAACCACCTACTATATAGTTCAGGTCAACCTGTAGTGAACGTCCGCAACAATCAGACTAGGTACTAGGTATCTAATCTGACTAGGTAGCGTATACCAGTTATGCATGAAAAGTTGCAAGTGGACTCATGGAAAATATTAAATATATTCAAAAAACCAGATTTTTTTTTGCGTTTGTAGAAATCCGGAAGAAATGAGCAATTATTAAGTGAAGCGCGGAAAAAATTCTTTGTTTTTTGTATATATCTCAAATTTAAAAATATTGGTATCAGTCTGTCATAATGTCGTAATCTGAATGTTCTGCGATCATTTTGAAAGTTTCATCTATACAACAAATTTGTTACATTTCCAAACACTTCAGTATTGTGATCAAGACAGACCCAATCTTGGGCGAGAGCTTCTATCGAAGTGCCCTTGTGGTAAGTCAAAAAATAGCCACAAGGGAATACGTAAAAGTTTTCTTGAGTTGAACGGAGAAGATTGTAGACCTTGTAGATTGTAGAAAAAAGATATGATAGCTCGACCAGTGATTTTCTTTTCAGTAATTTTTTTGACTTTCAACTGGAGCGAAATCAGGACAGAATCACGTAAATGGTCGACAAATTTTCAAATCACATTCGTTGATTTTTTGCGAATCAATAGATAATTTATAGCCAAAGGGCTAGCCACATCACGTCGAATATCAGTTTTCGATAACTGAAGTTAAGCAACGTCGATCGCGGTCTTGATCTGATTGGATGACCAGATCAAACCAGGCCATGGATCAACACGGCCTGTAGAGCTAAAAATATATATACATGATTTATAGGCGGGTGTATCCAAATTCAAAGACAGGACGCCTTTGAAAAATTTTTCTTGAAATTTTTAAGAATTCTGTTTGCAAGTTTGTGTCTAATTTCCATAAATAAAGTGGAAATTAGACAAGGAAAGTCTTTGATTAAACATTTGTGACGACTTTCCATAAAGTAAAAGTCTTCGGCTTTTACGATTTCTTTACCACTGCAATAATATTATATATATATATATATATATATATATATATATATATATATATATATATATATATATATATATATATATATATAAATATCTGTGTGTGTCTGTATATACAAAATGTATATACATGATTTATAGGCGGGTGTATCCAAATTCAAAGACAGGACGCCTTTGAAAAATTTTTCTTGTAATTTTTAAGAATTCTGTTTCTAAGTTTGTGTCTAATTTCCATAAATAAAGTGGAAATTAGACAAGGAAAGTCTTTGATTAAACATTTGTGACGACTTTCCATAAAGTAAAAGTCTTCGGCTTTTACGATTTCTTTACCACTGCAATAATATTATTGCAGTGGTATTGCAGTGGTGGCGATTAGACAAGTTTGTTCTTACTCTCAACTCAATTGATATATATATATATATATATATATATATATATATATATATATATATATATATATATATATATATATATATTTGTGGATCAACCTTGATCAGACCTTGATGTGGTAAAAGGATTTGAATAGGGTAATGAAGCTATGCCATCTGGAGTGTATGCTCCCCTGGCGCACAGGTCAAGGCAGAGGCCTCAGATTATCATGATACAAAATCTGCTAACCCGCATTGAATCAGTGTGGCAGATTACGGTCTATACCTTCAACATGGTATTTCAATATGACAGTACAGCCTTAAACACAGCCCTTATTCCTCGGAGGCCACGAGGCAACTACCAACGGCAACGGGAAGATCTGCCCCAAGGCAGAGGGTGCTAAGAATCACCGGATTAGATCAGGCTGCCATTGGACATTGCTACGTTTAATATACGGACTATGAAAACGTTGGCCCGATTGCAAGAACTGTTAATAGAGCTTTGCAACATACATTGGGATATTATTGGGCTCTGTGAAACACGATCGAAGGGCCAAGAGTTAATTAAATTGAAACCAGCTGGACACGTGCTCTACACCCGAGGTACGGAGAATAGACGATGTGTTGTTGTGGAGGATGTGGTCAAAGCATTTGGTTACGTAATGAAAGGACCACATTATGAATTGTTCAGAGTGATTATGCAGGGAAAGATAAAGGCGAGAAGAATGGTTCAACTGTACATCGAACCAGTTATTTAGAGCAGATGTAAAAAAAGTAAAAATAGGCATGATGATCGCCAACCTTCGTTTGAAGACCGCACGTTAAGAAGAAGAAGCTATATAAACTCCAATTTACTCGAAGGCTTAATTAATATAAAATTAGTATATAAATACAATATTTAATTCCAGCAGTTATCGGGTAATCCTAAAGACAATTTTCTAAAAAATGAAAAGTCGGAGAATCATAAATACATTGGTCAAAGAAGCGCAACAGTAGCAAGATTTAAAAGGCACATTGCTCAATTATGATTGTAATAAACCAGATAGATTTGCTGTCTGCGAACATATTTATGAAACTAACCACCATGTTGATTTGAGCGACTTAAAGTTACTATGGTTAATATCAGACAAGGCGGCCTGGGTGACGCAACCTAGGATGCATGACCTGGTAATCAAGATAGTTTAATTTGTGTGTTCACAAGGTGTGGCGCCACCCAATAAGTGGCGCGGCCTGGTCGACCATCGGCGATTCTCCTATTATCTAGCAGGTGTGCCACCCAGTCTGCTAGGGTTTTCTAAGGTTTTGTAAGGTTCTGGGGTTACATGTTGACCCAGGAAACGGACGCCGGAATCGAATCGCTTGATGTGGAAGTGTTTATTTTTGAAAATGTTTCCCTGTTTTAAAATGTTTCCTGTTTGAAGGTGAAGATAAATTATAGCTGCTAACTCTAAGGCTGTGGCTGGCACTTCCCAGGTCGCGAATCTAATGGCGTCAATATTAAGTGGCACATCCTTAGAGGTGTTAAAGATAGTATATGATTAGAGGTGTACAAAAGTATCGAAATAGTTAAATGTAAAAATAACTTAAATATAGATAAAGGACCAATTCATTCAGTTGCTTCTTTACTTTATTCAAGGGCGAAAAATTTTATACGGTTCAGAAAATTTGTTACCCTTCACCGCATTAGATTTAGGTGTAAATTGTAAATAAAATAGGCTATGTCTTAATTTTAATCATCTCCTGATGATGCTAAATTAATTAGCAAAACATGTAACAAAACAGCGTGTCGAGTAATTTCAATGCATTTTGGTATGTACCAAAGGTCAAATCAATCAATTTTGGTATGTACCAAAGGTACCATCAAAGGTTCCAAAATCAAAACATTTAGAATATTAATAATAGTTAACAAAACTATTAATGCCATAACTCAATATCATCGCATTTTTAAAGTTTTAGTGTCCTAAACTATCAGGAATGCCCAATTATTGACAGTTTAGCAGAGACCTAAATATATATTTAATAAATTTTCATTCAATATAAAATTTAATTTAAAAATTGAAGCGCGCATTTTATCTCTTCACATTGTATCATTGTTTCGATAATTGCGAAATTACACTAGGTTTCACGAATTAATTCCAAGCCTGGATGAGTTCGGCTTCATTCGAGACAGCAATTTCCTTTTCATCTCGCTGGCCCAGCGAAACTTTTAAATCCTCCAGACGTTAACCCTAGCCAAATGGAAAATATCAAAGAAAGATTTAATATTAAACCGAAACGCGTAATCTCCTTTTTGATGATAATGAATCTCCAATCTGCCAAGGAGTAATGGGGTATTGTCGTGATTTATAAAACGGATATAAAGTTGTGACAATTATTTGGGCCAACCGTTTAAATTATAAAATAGTGTGAATAGCAGAATATAAATTTTATAAACGAAGTCTCTTAATTATATTATAAATGACCTGCTTTTTATATTTATAGTTTTTAGTTCCTTAAAAAGATTGCACTCGTAATGTAAAAACAATAATTTCGTAGCAAAATTCTGTTCAATTAACAAACTTTAAAATTATGACCTAGGATAATATAGCAAATAAAGGAAGTAAAAAACAGCAGCTGAAAACAAAACTTTTATTCTTAAATATAAATAACTTGCAAAGCATGGTATATATCATGGGATTCTTTTATCAATCTGAGAATTTAAATTTTTTAATATCCGGAATTTACAATTTTAATGTTCGGAAAGGCTTTCGAGGTCAGTAATGTTAGAATTACTCGGTTCTCGGGTAAAGATTGTGTTTAAAATTTGTAAAATCTCCACGTTTCTGCTTTCGCTTTGAAGCCATTATCAAGATAATCTAGTTGCTTTGCTCCAGGATCTCAATATCCCTACTCCCCAAGGCTCACAATTAGAAAAAAACCTTTGTGGGAACGAACCTTTTCTAGTTGTCAACCTTGGAGAGTAGGTAGATTGAGACCCTGGGGCAAAACAACTAGGTTTTCTTAATAATGGCTTCAAAGTGGAAGCCGAAACGTTGAGATTTTACAAATATTAAACTCGGTTCTACCCGAGAACTTAGTAATTCTAATATATTCTCTATAAAAAGAGATCACCATCATTAGAATCGATCAACGAATTGTCAACTTATAGTGCTAAAAGTGACAATACCTTTTGTCACGTCGTCACAAAAACAGGATGGAACAAAGAGCTAATATTAAATTTTGTTTCAAGCTCTGTAAAACTTTTACAGAAATATTTGAATTGACAAAAAAGTCTATGGTGATGATAGCCCGTATACGTGTATTCGAGTGGCATAAACGATTCCGGGACTGTCGTGATGCTTTGGAAGAAAAGCCAAAGGCCATAAAACACAAATACCTATGAGTTGGTGGGAAAACTGCGTGAAATGATTGCCTAGGATGCGAATTCGACTAAGAGATGAATAGCGGAGGAATTTAATACGATAAGACATGTTTAACGAAATTATGAAAACGGACTTAAGCAAACGAAAAATCTATGCTCCATTTTTTCTTCAATCCTTAAATGAGGACCAAGAAATTGCTCACGTTGAATATTGCAAGGGCCTTATTAAAACAGCCAGACGGAATTGTACATTCCTGGAATCGAATGCTTGGTGCTTCAAGTATGATCCTCAAATTTTAAGACTCTAAAGGTATTTTACTTCGGGCATTCGTTTCTCAAGGTCAAAATGTCACTGCTACATGTTATTTGGGTGTTATAGAGCGTTTGTGGAAGAGAATCGTTCAAGTGAGGACCGTATATCAAGCGCTGGTAAGGTGGTTTTTGTTGTACTATACCGCACCATCTCACATGCCCGTCGATGTTCATGAAATTTTAATAAAAATACAAGCCTGTGTGCTTCAACATCTTCCGTATTCTTCTGATTTATCTTCGTTTAGATAGATTTTCGTTTCAGAGATCTGTGCAAAGATTTTTTATGTCGTTTTTCGGAGGCGCCCCCTCCACGGCTCCTTGGACTTGTGTCCACACATGACAATTTGCATTTCGGAAACAGATAATAGTCACACTATAGTGTGAATAGCGTTCAAATGTTGCTGTAAACATTTTATCGAGCTTGAATAAAAATTCAATATTAGCTCCATATTGTTTTTGTGGATAGCTGAAACTCAGAATTCAACAAGAACTATTCAGAATTCCAATAGAAATATTGCGCGGTTTTGGTTATCTATATCAATTATTACTAGACTATATCAATTAGTTCATTTTAGGTCACGGGCGTAGCCAAGGGGGGGGTTTTGGGGGTTCAAAGCCAAATATTACCTAATATTATACCGAAAAAATACGAGGAGTGAAGAGAGTTAAATTATTACATTTGAATTGAATATATCTCCGAACTAGTGGACGCACAGTAACGCCATCTCTTGTCATTTAATTTCATGTAAGTATATTTTTGTTGTTTTGTTTTATTTACTTCAAACTACCCCCCTCCAACTAAATCCTAGCTCCGCCCGTGTTTTAGGTTGTTTGTGAGTAACTCCAAGTAACTCCAAAATGTATCAATATCATTCTCATTGAGTTTATGTTCTTTGGAACGTTTTCTTCTTGAAAAATAAAAATTGAAAAGGGCTGTTAAGAGTTGTATAATATCATTCACTTAATCAGCATATAAAAACAGAGTCTACCTAGTTAAAATAATGAAGTGGCACGCCCACATTTATTTTCCCTACTACTGTAACAAACTAACACTATAACAAACTTACCAAACATTTCCAGTACAAGAACTAACACTGTTATTACAGTCAAATAATGTCTTTAGTACCTGAAACAAAATTATAATATTTACTCTACTATATATAATAAAATACTTAACTCAACTAATATAAATTAATAATTTATTAGTATCACGCTGCCTAAATTGAATTATCTATAAATTGCTGAAACTATATTCCTGATTATATTTCCTTACATTTTTAAACTATAAAGTTCTTTTAAAGACTTAGTGTGGTACAGAAATATATAGTTCTTAACTATAAACAAAAATTTTGTCGACTCAAAGCCTAGTCTAAATACAATTTTTTCCTGCCATATAGTTATTTGAAATCTTTTTGAAGTTGAAAGACGGCGGTCTTTCAACTTCAAAAAGATTTATAGTATACGAGGCTACTGTAAATATAACCTGAAAAATCAGTTGTAAACTAAAGGTTGTCTGAAAACCACCATTTGTTGAACAGCCTTCTTTTCGCCTTTCAGCAAAAAAAAAAGGAAAGCAGTCGTGGCGACTGCGGACAGAAGTGAAAACTTGAAACTTTGGAATAACTGTGTTTTTTTTTAATTTTTAAATTAATTATGGCATCAATAATTAAAATTTCATTATATAATTAAATTCCAATACCAATTATTGGAAATATTCGAAAATAAATGTTATGTTTTTGTTATTTATTCTTCTACATAAAAATATTAGCGTATTAAGTACTCACTCTTAATATTAGCGTATTAAGTACTGCACATTGATTCTTCAATTAAACAATTAAAATAATGATTATCTAAAACACAATTTAAACAATGAACAGTATACATAAATTAAACTTTTCACGTGGTCAATTTAACTTCACTTACTGCTACTACAGCATGTCAGTGACGCAAACTCACAAGATTTTACCTATCCAAAAAGAGTCCAACACGCACATGATACAGTCGAGTATATACAATGTATTAGTGCATATATGCGTATGCAACACGTCACTAGCATGTCGGTGGCGCGAACCCATAAGTTTTGCCCCTACCAAAAATCGCTCAACGCGGCTAAAGAAGTTTTCACTTCAAAAATTAATACAGCGAAAACTCAAGCCATAATTTGTGCGGCTTTGGGAAGGAGATAATGCCTCTTTGAATCGTTAAATCAATCGTGGACTCCACCATAGAATATACAATCTTGGACATACACTTGTTTAAACATACTGACACTTTAAGCGCGATAACTTGGCTTCTAATGATCCGAATGTCATGAAACTTTGTCAGAACGTCAGTGAAGGATACACATTTTCCACGCTAGCATGCGTCAAAAGATGGTGTTTTCCGTGAGAGGCACCTTTTATAGCTCTTTATAGTTAACTTTAAACAAACTTTCCTTAACCATCCTTAAAACATGTATCCAAAACCCAACCATTTCCGCAAAAAAATTTATTTTATATTTTTTTTCCTGTTTGTTTCCTTTTCCTAACAATTTACAACATAACCAATTGATAGTTATTTTGTTTAATCGTTCTCTTAAGATATTATTTCAAAATATAACGTAATATTTGTATAGCTTTTATTCCATACGATTCGGCATAAAATAAAAACTTACACATTAATATAGTTTAATGTCAAAGTTGAAATTACCATCACTAATCTTTCTCACCAAAACACCACAGCACATTTTAAATGATTCCAGTCACATTAAGAAACGCATGATTAATTGTTTTATCAAACTAAATGTTCAAAATGTTCATCATTGTAAACGTACCACGGTTCTAGCTTATCCTGAGCAAGTTGAAAAAGCCCTGGTACATTTCTACTTTGGCGACTGTTCCGGCGTAAATAGGAAAAATGTCGTTATATTCACATACAGAATATAATTCTGGTTTTAAATGGAATTTAAATATACACACTAAAATAATTTTTGTCAGCGCACACGTGGGGATCGTCTCAATTAGTCAATACTACGTTACCATTTATTTTTTAGCTTTTTAAGATACGGTTTTTTATACAGGGTGTAAGGAAAAGTTATTTCTCTTACACACATATAAATGTATAATTTTAAATATATAATATAGATGCATAATTATACAAAATTAACTCATCTAAGAAGTAAAATCCACAATCAAATTTCGTTACAACTAAAAGAGAAACACCCCCCATCTTAATGAATCTCTAATCTACCACAAGAACGATGGATATAGGGCTGCTTGATGATCCAAATTATGCAATTTTCAATATTGGCCACCCACTCGGACACGTGTCCGCCCCTGCACGTGTGATTGACTCACTGTGGCCGCAAATTCACTCCGCTTCTGCACTTTCGATCTTCGATGAAGGGGCGGCATAGAAGGCGGCGACGTTTCCTCGTTGGAACCGGATTAACAGCATGCTGTTCAGTTGAAATAGTACATTAATGTTTACATATCGGATTGAAAAATCACAATCAGTGATCCTGATTGTGATGTGGAATCGTATGGTAAATGAATATTTTACAGATATTTCAACTCTCATTTCCACTAGTTAATACAATATATATATATATATATATATATATATATATATATATATATATATATATATATATATATATATATATATATATATATATATATACATATGTGAACTCTTAATGGTACCAAACAAAACTCGACGCCAAATAACCAATGTGTATAAATTTGATTTATTATTTTGGACTCAAAAAATTACGTATCAATTACCTTCAAAAGTAATTTAAAAATAAAAAGAACTACTTTTAATAAAACTCGCCTGTAGGCGATTTGGCATATTGTCGATTAAATGATCAATTTGGGTTTGTGGAATTCTTTCTTATTCTTCACGAGCAGCATCTTTTAGTTCTCGCAGGGTAAGAGGAGGATTGTTTCCTTTCTTGATGGATGTTTTTAGAATGTCCCAAGCACGCTCAATGATATTCAGGTCAGGAGAATTTGCTGGTCACCCTAACTTGGTTATTCATTCCTCTTCAAGAAAATTTTGTACTGCTTCTGTTTGATGAGGAGGTGCGTTGTCATCTATGAAAACAAATCCGTCGCCCACTGCGCCTCGGAACAGACGCACAACAGGATTTAAAATATCTCAATGTACACAGCACCAGTGACTCTTCTCTCCAGGACCACTAGAGGTGTCCGTGTGTCCCTTCAAATGGGATACATGGTTGAGCTGTTTCTAGTCTGGCTTGTCGATCTGGAGCTCTTCAACCGAATGTTCTTCGTGAATCAAAATCCAAGCCAATTCTCGTCTCATCGGAGAACATCACATTATTCCAGTTAGGACTATGATCCACCATTTCTCGAGCCCATTGCAATCTTACATTTTTTTGTTGAAAGGTTAGTGTGGGAACCTGTAAAGGTCATCTGCGATGCAAATTTCACGCTTTCAGTCTGCGTATATCGTATATCGTGAAACATCTAGCCCTTCAAATCTAACAAACTCCCTTGATACCACTTTCTTCGAGCTATCATTGTTGTACATCGTTTTCTACCTCTTCTGGGACGATCCTTTACGTCACTTGTCTCTTGGATTTTTTTATGAATTTTCGATACAGCACTTTGGGAAACACCAATTTCCACATTTTGATTAAAGCCCTGTTGTAACAAAGCAATTAATCTTGATCTGTTAAAATGATATATCAAGTTTCAAAGCATTTTTAAACGGATTGATTGAAAATTGAAAATGAATTGAAATACCAGTATCAACGGAATGGGTGTTATCAGCAAAACAATCCTAATCTAAAATAAATATCCATCAGAATTTTTAGAGCATCATAGGCGTACATATCTCATTTCTAAATATTCCAAACTTTTGAACATATGTGTATGTTGGTATATATGAGATCGATAAACTCCGATACCGTTTGATCGATGACCATAAAAGTTGGCACATCTATGTATTTTCTCACATATATACATCTGGTATTTTTTCATAGAAAAGGTTTTTATGCTATCCATTTTGTTGTAACTCACTACTAGATGGCACTACAGGACATCAACTTTTACAGCGTATAACCGATCGCTATGAAAATTGCTATACATAGGTATTTGAACACACGGTGAATATTTATGCGTTATCCACGTTTTTATACCTCGTCACTAGATGGGCCTGTAGCGGATCAACTTGTACACCTTAACTACATCCTTCTTTGCTTACAGTATTTAAATTTAAAAATGCTACCGTACGATACACAATGTGGCTGAATGGATATAGATAAAAGTGAAAGGAAATTTGTATAGGACAGGTAGCTTAATTAGACAGCGCCCTCGACATGTAATCGAACGATCTGGGTTCGTTGACCATCGAAAAGTCTATATGTTGCTTGCTCCAGAGTAGGAACTCCAAAAATTCTATACACCTAATCAGAAACCAAAAATATTGTTTATCCCCTTGCATCACGCTAGATGTTCGGATTACTTTGAACTACTTTAAATGGCGAGTGGAATAGTAAAAAATATTGTTCGTTCATGTAAATTAATAATAAAAAAAAAATTATATAATTTATCATCAATTTTCTACTACGGTTTATAGATTCTACATTACATACAGATCATTCATTTTAGACATAGATATATATATATATATATATATATATATATATATATATATATATATATATATAACAAAACCGATGTATATACGATATACTGATGCAGCGTTAAAGTAAGTCGTTTTCTGCATATACATAAATGAAAATATAACATAATGAAAAAAATATATTAAATAAATTTAACTGCATGTGAGGAATATTTTTCGTCACCTGAATATTGAAATACACATATTGAAGTCCACTTTTTGTTATTTCTTTCACAAATATGATTTCGTAAGGTGCACTATAGAATTGCTGAAATGCCACTGAGACTCACAAATTCAGTCTGTACTTTACGCCAAGTCCATGACTGGTAACATAGTGTCAATATCGGTTAGCTCCAAGTCCACACCCAATGAAACTGCATTTTCAAGTAATGTGACAAATTTTCAACAGCGAATTCAATCTTTAATTCAAACAAATGATCTTGAAAAAGAAATATATAATAACCACTTAAAAAAATTAAAACTGCAATGTAAAATCGAAAAAGATAACGCCAAAAACAATTCGATATGCGAAATGTTTTTCCGCTCCTAAGGCTAATGTGACGAACTTTCGTTACAAAGGAAAATTAAATATACTGAATTTAATAGCACATTACATGGTGGTGAAAACTTACTGTGGGATACGGTAGGACACGCCAGATGCCATATTGCTTGCACCTTAGTAAAGATTCTAGATGAAATAGTCTATAATCTTGACATAAAAAATCTTATTGTGTGGTTCCACAAAATCGGAACAGCATTATATCATTTTCCTTGGTTTATCTCATGAAGCATCAGCTACAAATAATATCGACCGAACAAAAGTTTTCCGAAGCTGGTCATGGAAAAATCCAAGAGATGGATCCATAGGACGAAAACTTAGATACTCCGAAATGTATAGCCCTGTATCATTGATTAGATCTCTTAAGGTGATTAAGGACAGACCGGTTTTGATTGGAATGGAAAAGAAGATTTTTGAATAGAGTAATTTTATAACACCTTCAGTATTTTTTGGTTTCTTGGATATGAGGTTTTTCATTTTATTTTTTTATGTCATAAACATTTTGTTATTAATTATAATATTAACAAATTATATGAGCCCAAGCACAAATGTATAGATATACGCTAATATCTAATATATAATAGCTAATAGATGTAAGCTAATTAATATTGAGTTACCTCTCCCTTTGCTTTAATTACGGCTCTCATTATTTTATTCATTGTGTTGAGAAGTTCTTGACACTGTTCCTGTGTAATAGACTGAGACTTTAGAGGGTCAATCTAAAGTTGGTACATTGTTTCTGGCAAGCCATGCCTAGGTACTTCTTGCTGCATAAGAACTAGCACCATTTTGCAGGCACTTCTTGCTGCATGAGAACTAGCACCGTCTTGGAAAATGTAACCATTAACTATGTGCAATTTTTAAATGGATGGCAACTAATGATCTAAATTTGCTGGTACTTATTAGCATCGACAAGTCTCTTTATAAAATAAAGTTTTCGAAAGCCTTGGCTTCACATGCAGCCCCACACCATTAGTCCTTGTGCGAATGTTACTGTTCTCTTCAGGCAATCATCATGAAATGCTTCGAACTTATTTCTTATGACTAATTCGGTGATCATCAGTACACACATTAAATTTACTCTCGTCGCTAAAGATTATTTTATTCCATTGGTCTTGATTCCAGAGCAAACGCTCTTTAGCCCATTTTAGTCTGCGGCGCATTTGAAGCACTGTTAGCAACGGTTTTGCTTTTGCCTGTAGGTTTAAAATATGGCAGGACAACTCTAAATCGTAGACCATTGAAAGTTTACCTTGTAAAATCCGTATCCGAATTATTTTATCCTGCGATGGCAAGTCATTCCTGAAACATGCTTTCTAGTGATATTTTCCCATTCATCTTTGCTTGTTGCTGTGGTTTCACGGCTGTTTTTTTTAATTATTCTTCTCAACGCACGATCATCTTGTGAAAAAGTTTTTCTAGGACAGCCAGATTTCGGATACATTTTGATACTGCCTGTTGTTTTATACCTCGAAATTATGTACTATACGGTACTCTTTGCTAAAATAAAATTTGTAGCAATTGTTTTATAATAATTACCATCTTCGTAAGCTTTAACAATAGTGCACGCCCGTGAACCACTTTAATAATGATATTTTAATAAATAGTTGTTACCGATATGACAGTTATTATTAGCGACAAACCAATATCATTTGTTTTGCGCCACACTGTTTGATTTTTAACGCGAATTATATGCTTGTACTTGAAAACTTGGTTTTTAAAAAACACTTTATTGTATCAGGTAACAAAATTTAATTAGTTATATCTCGAAATTGCAATATTAACTATTTGTTATACAAATCAATTTAAAACTTAATGATAGAATATTCAGTACTGCGAACCGGCAGAGCCTTCGGCTTAAAAACAGTTTGAAAATATAAATCTATCTATCTAACATTAATTTGGTTCCTATATTTATATTAATATAAAGTAATACAAAAACTATTATTAATCTATAAAGTAAATACGATATAGTTCTTTATATGCATTCCAGAGAAAAGGGGTCGGTTTTTACAATATAATTCGCGTGTTAAAAAATTGTTTTGCTTTAGCGGGTTGGGTACGAATTAATTAGTTACATGTGGGACTTAGTACGAATGCTTTTGATGCTACATAAACATTAATAATCTGTTTTCCTAATATTTTTCTGAAAACATAATTTGAAACTTTTTTTTTAATTATTCTTACTTTGACGAATAATTTGGGAATGATATAAGTTAATTTATCTTAAATATTTTTAATACTCTATGTACATTAATTGTATGGCCCCTAGTACGAATACATTTGTGCTTGGGCAAGTAGTTGACAAATATTATACTCATCTTTCTGTTGAAAGGCGAATTTTTCGTGCCACTCTCGTAATATTTGCAATAGAGTAAGATGCCCTTTCTCACAAACAAAAAAACATTTTTAAAACGTAAATACAAATTAATTGCAATATAAATAAATATAAGCACCAGCATTTATTTTACTTCTTGTTATGCGATGCGTTATTTATGAGGCACATTTTCAATAATTAGGCTTACCGTCGGCCTATAAAAGACAACAATGAAATTAGAATAGGTATGATACGTCCTTTTGATGACTGCAACACAATTGGATCGTTGATATTTGTAGCGCTGATGCGGCCTTTGAATCGCTAAGTGGTCTATAATGCCAGTCCATTCACTTATTCCTGTCGACTCGACACAATCGCCCCTCGGGACAGACAATTTAAAAACTTTTACGCCGAGTTTGCCGCAATTCATGTTATTTAACGATTATTTACCAGTCAATTCATTATTCTTTAACTCTTTTAATTAACGCCACATAGTAGGCTAATTCTGAGTTATTCTTCTAGAATAACTGATAATTTGGTTCTAATATAATCTTAATAACAACATGTATTAAAATATTCTGCATATATTAAAATGTATAGTTTATATATTAGAACGTTACCTTCTCTTCGGTTCAAGTTAAGGCTACGGTAGGGCAAAAGAGACAAGGTAGTTAGCGTGGTAGTGGGTTGTTTAATGTTAAAAAAGTTACTTTGTTTAAATATATGTGAATGTGCAAGAGTGTAAAATCTGACAAGGAATCGCTCTTTAGTCGTGTCAGTTCGAGACTAGGTAAGGGTGCACACACAAAGAAAGCAGGTTTCCTGCTTACTGGTAGTCGGCACCTATAAAAGACGATTATTTACTTAGATTTTAAATGATCGTGAAAATAATCATCGATGTCGTGATGAAAATACATTAATAACTCGACAATCAGTAGGGACACTATTGACAGCACAGAACCAATTTTAACAAATCACCTAGAAGAATATCACCGCAATTGGAGACTGATCCACAACGCAAGCAAAATTAAATGTTTTCACTTAAATAACAATCTCGCCCCAATCAGAGGCTCACATTCTAGTTTAATGGTACCCAGCACAACCAAACAACCAAAACCCTAAATACTTGGCAGTCACACTGGACCGAACGCTAACCTACAAACAACACCTCACTAATACAGCTAAGGTACGAACGAGGAATAATACACTTCAAAAATTTTGCGGTTCCACATGGGATCTGGCTCTGGTTTAGAGCACGGGGGAGTATGGAGCTCCGGTATGGCTGAACAGTACGTATGTTCATGCATTTGATACTGAACTGAATTGTACAATGCGCACTATCTCCGGATGCATTAAGCCTACACCAACATATTGACTTCCAACACTCAGCTATATTGCCCCGCTACATCTTAGAAGGCAAGAAGCTTTGATATGCTAATATAGAAAAATTGTCGAAGCACCCAATCTCCCAATACACGACGATATTGCCAGTGCATCCTCTATCAGATTGAAGTATCGACGCCCTATGAAGTATCAACTTTATATTGGCCCTTTAGTAGCCCTGATTTGAGCTCCATTGAAAATCTTTGGGACATTATCGTTTGGGACCTACTCGTTTGGTTGGGTTTAAGTTGAAATAACGAATGAAATAAAGTTTTAAACGAAGTGATTCATCACCTCCACTCCATAATCTTCTTTCGGCCATCATCGCAAGTTCAATTTAAATTTGATAGCTTATATGTTTAAAATTAAACCAATTTACAATTAAATCACACGTTCGCAACTTTTCAGGCAACTGTTGAATCTCAGATCGAAAAAATTTGATGGTTTTGGTATCATATAAGTATTTCAGAGTTTTTTCCACTTCCTCAAGAGACCGAAGAAAGCGAAGCGAAGAATGTGAAACGGCTATCAAGCAGGTGATGTTGCAGGGATCGGCAAAGATAAAAATCCGAAGGGGCCAAGTTTGGAGAATACGCCGGGTATTTTAAGATCTATCAGCCCAACTCTGTGATAGTTTTCAGAGTTATTTTTGCATATGTGGGCGTAATTAATCCTGAAGCAAAATGACTTTCCTTTTTCCTCAGAAAGCTGGGGTTATGGCCTTTTTCTTGCAGAACGTCATGAACTTGAACCAGCTGCTTCTGATAATAGTCATCAGTGACTTGTTTGACCAGATTGGAGTAACTCATAATGCACGACGCCCAGCTGATCCCACGATATACCCAGCAACACATTGTTGGCGTGGATTTTTGGTTTTGCAGTACTATTTGATATTGACTCCTAGGTATCGACCCACGTTATTCGCTTTTTTTCGAGTATCGTAGACGATTCACTTTTCGTCAAGGGTCACAGGGGACTGTTTCATTAGGAGTTCTTTTTCTTGAATCTGAAGACTACTGATACAACAACGTCAAAGCATGTACCCTAATTCTCATCCGTGAGTTCATAGAGGATCCAACGACTATTTTGAATGATTCCTAGCTTGCGTAAACGTTTAGAAATTGTTTGCAGCATTACTTCTAGTTTCTGTCTAAGCTTTAGAAGTGCGCGACAAGGATTTTTTCCAGACGTGCTTCCTATTTTTAATCCTCCACTGCTTTTTTAGATCTCCCAGACGTTCTGTATCATATAAGTCAAAATTTTAATTTCGAAATTGTTGGAACCACTTCATACAAACACTATATGAAACGCTTTATTACCCAAAGCCGCAAAAATCGCACAATTTTTTTCAATTAAAAGGCGACAATAAGGGACTGTTTCAAACGTGGTTTTTTTAAACAACGCGTCTGTGAAATAACTATAGGCGTGCGAAAAAATTGATTTCTTCAAAAGTTGAAGACTTAATATAAATTATAACTAAAATTAGACCACAAAATATTATTAAATTTCCTCTAAACCTTCCTTTTTATATCATACCCTTTTTGTTTTTAGAATCCATGAAAATATAATACTTTATATCAGGAAAAAAATGTATTCCATTTTTAATTCATTAGATACGAACTGGATATAAAATATGAAAAACAAGTGATTCAGCAAATAAAACTACTTTGTATCCATTTTAAGGAACATTTTGCCCGAGGGCAAAGAAATATGAATGGGGGGCATAAACCTTAAGAGCCGACACATAAAAATGAAACAGGAACGTTCTCCTTCATATTCTGACTTGTACTTTTTACCCCTCGCAAAATCGTAATGAAAAATACGACACGTCCCTTTAGACAAAGTGTACATATAAAAATATTTGAGGTTGGAAATCGGTGGTATTTCGTGGACAAATGTCTTCGCATCGTTGACTTATACATGTGAATTTGTAGTACGAGTGCTAACAACGTATTCCTGTATAATTTGTCGCGATATAAAATATAGATATTTTTTATTCAATATATATAACTATTAAAAACATGGTTCTTTATTAGCGGCATTTCGATAGTAAATTTTTCAATTGAAAAAATCAGTTGTCAAGATAAAGGCCACTTGATCTGCTGTTTAGAGTTACCTATCGGCAACAAAAGTTGCTCAATCTAGCGCCAGTGCTAGTTATTATTCTTACACGAAGAAGAGTGACAGTATTGTCGACCTCGTCCAGAGTATTATAACTACATTCATCCTTCCTTCTAAAGGGTGATTTTTTTAGTGTTTCCGAACTTCCGATAGGAGTCGCTGTCAAACAAGCTGTGAGTTTACGCGCCTTTAGTGTCAAAATTATTCAGTATAGTCTGGCAAATAATCATGGAACGCCTGCAAATAATCGAAATTTATTATCAAACTCAGTGTTCTGTGCGCCAAACTTATAGAACACTTTATTTTACTAGAACTAGAATTTTATGGTGCATATAATCGCCCAACCGATTGATGTATTTGCCGAATTATCGACAAATTCCGAATGCTCTTCACGCTGCTCGATATTAAAACAGATAAAAACCTGTGCGTTCCGAAGAAAATATCGCTGCTGTTGCTGGCAGTGTTGATGAAGGTTCAAATTTATCAATCCATTAATGGGAATCGTTACACAGCGATGCTCAGTGATTATTTAATTCCCAATTTGAATGGTATTGGTCTTGGAGAGATGTGGTTTCGATAGACAGCCCTACATGTCACACAACCGATGTATTGAAGGAACAATTCGGTGAGAAAACTATTTCGAGAAACGAATTTATTAATTGGCCACCAAAGTCATGTGATTTAACGTTTTTCGATTAATTTGGGGTTATGTTAAATCTTTGGTCTGTGCCGATAAACCAGCAACCTATCGACGCAACCTTGGAAATCAACATAACTTGGACAATTGCGAATATAAGACCCCAAGCAAATGGCAATTGGTCGGAAATTAGATTGACAGAACGTGCTTTGTCAGAAGTACCCTGGCAGACATTTATCAGAAATTGTTTTCAAGCATTTATACCAATGACTATTATTTTACATAAAATAAATAGTTTCAAGCCATCTAATTTGGTTGTTTTATTTGAATTTAAAGTTTGGACGCATTAAAAAAATTACCCTATTTAAGAAGTGTGCCAATAAATGGAAAGTGTGAAAGCCGATAGGAAATCCGGGGGTATGCTGAATGTGGTAAAAGTTGAACAGCGTAAAGTTTACTGCAGTAGACGGTATATAGTGTACTACAGAAACTGTACCTTGTAGACAATTCAAACTCAAGTCTACAGTCAAAATGTTACTGTGAACCTATTTTATGAACTCAAAAATTTCAGGAAATGCAGTGCAAATACTTGTGTAAAAATGTGTTTTCATATGGCAGGATAATGCTAAACTGCATATGGTACATTCTGTTGTGCACTGTATACCTTCTACTGCAGTAAACTTGACGCTGTTCAACTTCTACCACATTCAGCATACCACAGGATTTCCTTTCCACTCTTTCCATTTATTGGCAAGTTCACCAAGCAGAGAGGCTTCTATACAGGGTGTCCGGAAATAACGTCGAAATATTTTGGGAGGCGACTCTAGGAATTAAAACGTTAAAAAAAGTTCCTATAAACATATCCCAAAAATTGTTTATTAAAGGGCCGTTAAAGCGGTAATTCTGAAGATGGTTTTTTCGTATTATTTTTGAAACGGTTTATGCTAAAGTCGTGAAATTCGGTATACTTCAATAAGTTGGAATAGACAAACGTTTTTTGTGTTAATAATTGAATATTTTAGTCAGGGGCGTCTCCTTGGTAAATACTGCCATAACTTTTTTGTTTGTAATATTTTATAATTTTTCAAATCAAATTATTGAATCGCAAATATGTTTATCTAAAAAAGGTCCTCTTATTTAATTATGTTATGATAGACCGTTTTCCAGAAAACTAACTTTTTCTAAATCGATGCACGATTACATGGATATCGAAATGCATCTTAATAATTAAGTAGGCGGCTGTCACTATTAATCTTCGTCTTTGATGTTTCGTAAAACTGGATCATTTACACGCAATAAAGTCTAGATTTTTAATCTTTAAACTGCAAAATGGCCCATTATTCCTTCTATGAAATGGCGAATATGCATTTTATGTATGGGAAGGCATGGAAGGAATGGGAAGGCGCGTGTGAAGCTAGAAGATTGTATGCAGAGGCTTTTTCCGGAAGAGTACTTCCTTAGAACGAGTTTTAAAAAATGTAGCAGGAAACCTCAGGAATAAGTGTCGGACGAATTGCTGTTTATGAAGGCATTCCTAAAAGTGCCGTGTGGGAAATTATTAGAGAGCAAGCACTCTATCCATATCATTTGCAGAAAGTTCAAGCTAGCTAGTTCAAGCTGCTAAATGTCTGTGAGTATTTCTAGGCAAGAGTGTAAAATCCGACAACGAATTACCCCTCAGTCACGCCAGTTAAAGGCTGGGTAAGGCCGGATGCCTTCTGAGAAATCTTCTACGTTGGTCACTCGCCAGTCGGTAGGCTTCCTGATAGACTTATGGGTAGGGCACATAACCAAGGGTTTATTAAAGCCTGAGGGGGGTGCTAGCCTGGGTTTGTTGGTAGCTGATGACCGTGGTTCGGAACCCACGTTAAGCTGTAGGTCCAGTCGCTAAATAGCCTAAGATGCTGATGCGCCTCTAACCGTAAACCCTTTCCTTTTGTTGTGATTAAGTGTTAAATCTTTAATAGTAATTTGTCTTGTTATTATTGGCTACTAAAGAAACATTTTCATACAAGAGCGCCTACTTAATTATTTAGATGCATTTCGATATCCATGCAATCGTACATCGATTTAGAAATAGTCAGTTTCCTGGAAAATGAAAAAAAAATCAAAGGACGTTTTTTACCTAAAAATCTTTGTGATTCTATAATTTGATTTAAAAAATTTAAAAATTTACAAACAAAAAAGTTATGGCAGTATTTACCACGCAGACACCCCAATGTGACGCCCCTGACAAAAATATTTGATTATTACTATAAAAAATGTTTTACAATTCCAACTTATTGAAGTATACCGAATTTCACGACTTTAGCATAAACCGTTTCAAAAATATTGCGAAAAACTATCTTCAGAGAGCCCCCTTTAAGGGGCTCTAGCAATTTTGGGGGTATGTTTAGAGGAACTAATGTTTTAATCCACAGAGTCACCTCCCAAAATATATCGACGTTATTTCCGGACACCCTGTATATATCTCGCTTAAAATAGGTTCCGATATTTTTCTGGATTCTAACCAGATGTTATCTTATTCTTAATATAAATCACTGTTTGGTGCGGTTTTTGGGCTGAAGAAGCATTAGGACTTTATTTTTCTTAGCATATTGCTATTCCTATCGTTGACACACATCTTTGCCCTGAACTGACAAATGGGATATAAGCAATGCTTTCTTTCAACAAGACGGTACAACTTATCACACATCTCGCCAGATGCAAGAAAAGTCTCCTAGGCATGTTGTTTTGTGAAATTGTAATATCAACTGGTTATCAAAATCATGCGATCTCACGCCCTTGAACTATTGTTTCGAGGGGTTATGTTAAATCTTTGATTTCTAAAAATAAACTCCGAACAATTTTTGACCTTTAACAAATCATTCAGGCCACCATTGAAAATATACCACGTGATATGTGCGATATGTCTTGAACGAAACATGCAGGCCATCATTGTGTGAAGTAATCCATATGTGTGAAAAAGTAATCGAAAATCGCTTCTCCAGAATGCGTTCTACCAGATTTTCCAATTTTTTGTATACCTTTTAATCAGAAAAGTGTTCTCTAATGTACTGAAAAATCTAGTTACGGTTCTATCATCTATCTGTTTTATCATTTTCACATATTATCGTTGAAATATAAAACCAGAGATTTGCTCTAGATCTTAGTTTCTTCTTTTTGTTCAGTTCGATACTGATTATTATGTTTCTGTTCTGATAGAATATTTATTTTTATTAATATGGCACATCTCAAGAAACAATCTGAATTTCAAATTGTTATGGTGTATCAAAATTTTAACTTTGGAAATATCTAAATGGTCAACAAGCGCATCTGTTACTATTTAGCTGATAATTACGTCATCGATTTTTGAAAATGGGCTGAAAACTTTTAGCTGGTCGTATTTAATTATTTTTATGTTTGAACAGCTTTTGCACAACGATATCTACTTTTGTCACTACAGTTGTAAGAAGACAAAATAACACCATCATGCTCATAAATAACTTCCGATACAGCTAGATAAAATCTATTGTTCGTACCTACCCACTATATCGAGACAAACAAGTTTTTCCTTTCACTAAATAGATACATCTTCAGTTAGTCTTCCGTCAACTGTTTTATGTGGTGCATTTTACATTAAACTGTTGTTCCTAACGCTTAAAATGGAGAGCGAATAAATGCATATTCACTCTCGTGATGATATGAGATTTAAACAAGGTAATAGTGCTAAGGCAACCACTGAAAAATATGGAGTGAATACGGCGAAGGATTAATAACCGATCGTACAGTTAGAAATTGGTTTGCCAAAATCCGTTCTGGAGGTACGACTTTAAAATACGAACCGAGGGTGGGGCGTTCTTCTGACCTTGACGATAACCTTTTAAAGACAATATTGGAGCAAAATCCATGAAATGGTGTTTCCTTGCCATACACCTCAACTCAACAGAATGGGTCTTTATTGGGGTCTAGAACGTTCATTTTGTAGATATTGTTGATTTTGTATATATATATATATATATATATATATATATATATATATATATATATATATATATATATATATATATCTATATATATATATATATATATATATATATATATATATATATATATATGTATTGGGTTTTTTCCGGGAGTACATCCGGTTGTCTAGTTGGTCCCTGTCGGGAGCTTGCAGACGGTTCGCCAAAATCTCATTTGGCATCTGCGGTGCTTACTGTCGCGAGATTCGTGACTGTCTATATATATACAATATATTTCGTTCGTGACTGTCTATATATATACAAAATTTTAACTATATATAGTTAGCTAATATTGTATATTTAGTTATGTATAATTTTAAATACTATAAAATCGCAAATGTTTGAAAATTATTCATTTATTTATTAACAGATAATAAGATATTAAATGTAAATATACCGTCAAAAAGGGACATAAACACCCGTACTACAGGGTTTTACTTTAAAATGTTTGGAACTTGGAAATGGCTGGTGTTCCGCAGAACAAATCTGTGGCGCACGAGGGCCGTTTTATTAAAGCGATTCCCTCTGATTTATGGGGCCAAAAATGAAACCGGCATTCCTTCCTGCGCATTGCTGGCATACCTAAAGAACTGCTGCCATTCCTGGACCAGCCACCACTGTTTTTCATGTAAATTTGACTACTGCCTCGCAAAGCTGCAAATTTTTATTAGGTTGTACCGGGATTTATATTAAATCCGCGAGAAATAAATGAATCCGCAAGAGAGGCGTAAAGAATGAACATGAATGCCGAGACGGAATAAACTGGTTGAATTTGCGAATTTATTTGTCTAATAAAAACAGAGATTTTGCCAGAGATAAAGTTGCGTGTTTCTTTTATTTTGTCAACGCTGGAAAAACTTTATGAAAACCAGAGCGGAAAATTGCGTTTTTAAAAGTGCTGATATTATATTTATTCTTCGTATATACGGCAAAGCATTTTATTCTCATATGGCATATTTCATGTTTCAAAGCTTCATTTTTTACAGTGATAACTATTAGTAAATGATACATGGCTAGCGAAACATGCGTCGAGAAGTTTAAAAAATTATTTGGTGTTTAGTTTTTAATCTTCAAGTTTAACTTACTTTTAGGTTAAAGCGGTGCGTTTCCATAGGATATCTAAAATACAAAGCAAAATTATAAAATACAAATAATTCACTAAAAATGTCTTGGAAAAGGCGACCGGCCAATAAGGGGTTGGAAAAAGCGGCCAATAAGGGTAGATGTCAAAAAATGGAAACTACATTGAGACTTACACAAATTATTTACAACAAAAAATGCATATCTAAAAATACAACACTGAGACATTACAATACAGTTATTAAGCCAGAATGTCTATATGGGGCAGAAACGCTCATTTTGAATAGAAAGACAGACATCGAGGAGATTGAAAAGAAGGAAAGAAAACTCATAAGGAAAATCTTAGGCCCCAAATAAATAAATAGCACAACATACCGACTTCGAGAAAACCAAGAAATCAAACAATACATAGATATACATAGCGATATGGAAAAAAGAAGACTTAAGTTTTACGCACTCATAAAACGACTGAATCCGAATAGACTAACTAGACAAATAGTCGAATTTTATGAAATTAGGAGTAGAGCTAAAGTAGAAATAATTAAATGGATTGCTGCAATTAAAGACAAACTAAGATCAGCAAATATTACACAAAGTGAAATTCATGATAGAGGCTGTTTCAGACACAAGGTTAACGTTTGGGAGGTTGGCCAGAGAGAAAAATGTAGGAAGACTGGAACAACTTGGTCTGACGAAAGGAAAACAACTCATAGCGAAAAAATTCTAACTGTACTTCGTGTGGTCCACCAGAGCCCATACGCGAATAATAACAACAAATAATTCAAAACAGACAAGGAAAGATACAAATTATGACATAGGGTAAGTGAGGGTATTACTGCGGGTGTGGGTATTACAGCGGATTTTTTTAGTTATATTTTAAATAAACTATATATGAATTTTTACAATTTAAAAAAATATATGGCTAGTACTTTTAACCTTAAAATAAGCAACGGCATAGTAATTTGACATGTACAACAATTTTTGAATTTGTTATTAATTGTTAAAAATTGACTGGTTATAAAAGGAGAAAATTACGCCTTTTGTGTCAGTGCGTGTATGAAAAGAGATGATACTAAAAGACCTTTTTTTCGAAGATAAATGATTCAATATTTATATTTATCGCATATAGAAGTAAGATAACCCTTTTTTAATATCAAAAATGCACTACAAATTGAATTTTAATTGATTATTATTTATTATATACTGATGCAGTAATTGACACTAATTAACCGATCGTGCGTGTATTACAGCGATTTTTTTAATTAGCCGCAGTAATAGGAGCGCCTCTAGGTGTATGCGCTTGTGCCCATTACTGCAAATGTAAACGATACTGCTCTAACCCCTCAAAAGTGTGCGTGAGTAAAGCTATCTCGAAATAAAAAATAAACAAAATAATATAAAAAGTAAATAATAAATCAAAAGTTAATAAAAAAATAAGTCAAAAGTGAACAAAAATACTAGATATAATTATAATAAAGCTGACGTAAAAATAGCAGTCGCAGAAGCTCTCCTTTTCAGTCAAAACAAAAAAAATATAGCTACAAACCACCAGGATGGTCAACTGTTCGGAATGATGAAGAAGAAAATGAGTTAATGGAATGGATCTGATATTGTTGCAGACGGGGGTTCCCTGTAACCAAACAAACATTAGTTGAAAGTGTACAACTTTTCTGTGATAACAATAAGCGAAAAACCCCATAGGAAGGTCTTGGCTCGAAGGTTATTTAAAACGTCATCCAAATGTTTCTGAAAACTTGTCTCTAACCTGGGCAAAAGTGACGGAACTAGAGATACGTGGATGGTTTAAAGCAGTTTGTGACTATTTCACTGAAGTTTCTACGGATAGAGGCCTTTCAAGTATTGATCCTACAAGGGTTTTTAATGGAGACGAAATTGGTGTTTCCATGAATCCTAAACCGACATCACTGCTTGCACCAAAAGGTACTAAGAACGTGTACAGTATTGCCAGTAATAATGAAAAAGAAAATTCCACTGTCCTCGTCACTGCAATTCCAACAGGCAATCTAGCACCAACTTTGGTGCTCTTTGCAGTACTTAAAGACGTTATAAAGGTAGCACCTCCAAACTTCAGTTTTGGTTATTCTGATAACAATTGGATGACGGCAAAAATTTTGACGAATATATAACAAATGTTTTTTCACATGGGTTGTCCAAAGCAATATTCAATTACCAATTATATTGTACATTGATGGACATAGTTTACACGTAACTTTGCCGCTGAGCAAATTTTGCAATGAAAATAAAATAATTCTTGTTGCTTTATATCCTAACGCACCACATATCTTACAACCGTTAGATGTAGCTCTCTTTCGTACATTTAGAGCAGCTTATCAAAGATCTTTTCAAGTTTTGTGTGAAGATTCTGGAACAATTAGTATAAAAAAGCCAAGTTGCTCGTGTACTGAAAAAAACACTCCAGAATTTGATTTAAAAAAAAAATTAGAAAACGGATTCAAAACATGTGGATTACATCATCTGGACGCTAACGTTATTGATTACAGTAAAATATTCAAAAAGCTTGAAACTTCATCTAGTTAAATACAAAGCTCTTCTGAAGATACAACACAAGTATCCAAACAATTAGAAGCTTTAAAAGTTTTGGAGAACTTAATTGATGAAGATACATTAACATCATTCCATGAGAGTCCATGATAGCTCTATTTCGACAGGAAGAAAAGAAGATGAAAGTCTTTTTGATATTTACAATAAGTTAGCAAAACCAATAAGCATCACTAATCAATCAAGCGACGAAATGTCTCTTGCCCAAGAAGTAAGTAATGCATATTAAAATATTTGACGCTATGTCAATTCTTTTATTACACATATTTTAATTGAACCATATTTTTATATATGGCAAAACATCTCTGATAATGACGAAATTGTGCAGTCTCTGATCTTTCCAATAAGTTTAATTCAATTTTTAACTAGATCGCAAAGTTTTGTAGTTATTGGGTTATCCGCAGTAATAGGCACGCGCTAACTGAATCATTCGCAGTAATTGACACGCCGTAATAGGGACAAACTACTTTTATACCCGCAGTAATATATGCATTTACATAATTTTTAAAAATGCTTTTAAATAAATGAAAATATTATTTTATCATGTTAGAATTTTTCTAAAGTCTAAAATCAGTTAAACATCATTATTAAAAAAAATTATATCAATAAATTTTAACACATTCATAAAGTTCTTAATCTGCATCCTTACAAAAGCGAAAACTGTAGTAATCAAAACGTTACGAAACGTTATGTTATGAAACAATAGAAAGAGTTTCCACAACGGCAGGATTTGAAAGATGTGTAGGTGATATTTTACATAATAAAATAATCTTGTCAATACATCTTTTGTGCGGAACAAGATGGTATATGTACTAAAAAATAAGAAATGTTGCAATATGTGACATTAAGACAAATATCAGGCACAAAAATAATTTGTTAACTATGTTATGTATTATAGTGTTGGCAAATAAATTGTTTCATTTTTTTTCTTGATGTACTGAAATACAAGATCTAATATTTTGAAATAAATTTTTATCAGTTACATATAAAGGGTGATTTTTTGAGTGCGTACGATCTTTCGATAAGAGTAACTGTCAAACGAAGTGTGAGTTAGCACGCATGTCTGTAAATGTGCATCTCAATCGCCTGGCAAATCATCGAGCAACGTTTAACATCAGAGCAACACTTGAAAATTATCGAAATTTATTATCAAAATCAGTGTTCTGTACGCCAAACTTATAGAACACTACGTGCGTACCCAACCGAACATATTTCACGCTACTCGATATTGAAATAAAAACAAGACAAAAAACTATGCGTTCCGAAGAAAATATGCCGCTGATCTTCTTGATGAAGTCTTGATGAAGATCCAAATAGTTATTCGAGTGCGTGAATTATTTAATTCCAAATTTGAATTTATTTTTATCGTTATTTCACATAAAATAAATAGTTTCAAAGCATCTTTGGTTGTTGTTTTATTTAAATTTTAAGTTCGGACGCACTAAAAAATCCCCTTTAGATCATTGATTAATGAGTACGACTGTTTGCCATATTGTTACCAACTTCATTACACGTATTCATAAAATGTATGTGATTTATCGATGAAAAACCCTATCCAGGTGCCTTTACACAACTTTCTCATGGATTAAGTTTTTGCCATGCAAAAATTACGCACCGACATGGATATGGGTTGATTGTAGAGTATTTGTTTCAATTAATCTGAAGAATAAGATAAATTACTGCAGCTAAGAGTCGAGAATTTCCTGCAGAGAGTTACTGATATAGATATATAAAATCTTTTACTGTCATAACTAAAGATAATTCTCTTTCGTTTTATCAACTCTGGATCTTTTATGCATAATATCTGCTAGAAGTTTCATTAACTACCTTCCCTGGCGATACAACCCTTATAACCACATGTGAATAAAACACACTTCGTTGGAAGCGATTTTTGCAAGTAATCCCGCTTCTGCAATTATTTGCTATCGTTGCTCGTTGTTGAACCCATTCTTCTCTAGTTACTAGATTGAAAATGATTTGCTTTGCTGATGTTTTTACAACTAATCGTAGATGAATAAGTGAATAGTTAAATTGGTGATTCAATTTATGTTACTCATAAACATTAAGCTAATAAACATCATGCCAAGAAAGCGCATGTGCTTTTCTACTTCTGTGTGAGACTTCGATAGAGCTGTATCTCCTCTCGCACTTACTATGTGCTTAAAACGTAAGGTGACAGTTGTATTAAAAATTCGCGCGCTTTAGGTATATATATATATATATATATATATATATATATATATATATATATATATATATATATATATATATATATATATATATATATTAAAAACTATATATATATATATATATATATATATATATATATATATATATATATATATATATATATATAGTTTTTTGACTTCTTTGGACTGCGTCCAACGAGATAACACTAGTCAGGCGTTATATACCCCCGACCGTTGGGTTCCATAACCTAATGTGGAACGCACAACAACCTGCGTCTCCGCCAGAATGACCAATGGTTAGTTGCTTGACCGGGAGGAAGCCCCACCCATCTCTTACATTGGAAGGCACATATTTCGTCTGTTGGTGGTTAGACTCATCAGGGTACCGACATATGCTCTCTCGCCAAGAATAGGGAGTCCCTCTCCACAAACAACCCATATTTTCGCCGACTTCTCGCCGGATGGCTTATAAATGAAGTTTTTTGACTTCTTTGTTTCTTCTTCAGTGTTTTCAAATGGAATGGAACAGCTTTTATTACATGGCTAGAAAGGTAATTTAAAGAGGAATCGTCCAGTGAAAACCCGAAATCGATATCTCTGACATGTCAAGAGATATTTCGATTTTTCTAAAAAAATCCTGCATTAAGTTAAAAAAATATTAACCTAATGTTTGCCTTCCTTCACACTTTACCCAGGCTTAGGACTGGTCCCAATTCTTGGTGCCATATTAATTTGGAGCGTGTTTAAAGGCCTCGTTATTCGTAAAAGGCATTGTTAGATATTATTATAATAATTATTAATAATTAATAAATGTAATGTTGAAAATGTAATTCATTTCAAAACTGACAAGTTAATTTGACTGTTTTTGTTTGTTTCCATGGTTCCCTTCTTACACTCTTTGTGTAATGTATCTAAGGATTGCATTGCATGCGTTTATTTGGAAACCCGAAAACGCATAATTTCATTCGTCCATTCATTTAGTTTAAAAGAAAGAGTAGGTATATTTATTAATGACTGATTTCAATATTCTGTCAAGTAGTATTTAAGCATCACAAAAGAGAAAATGCAACAATTGGGGAAAGGCATTTTTTCCGCTTATGTAATTAAATTGGAATATATTATCAAGGTCAGGATTAGAACAGTTATGATGATTGATACTGAATAGATAATTTTATTTTTCAAATAAAATTGTTGCGGTTGCGATTGCGACCTAAATATTAAGATCAATTTTTAACTTAATATTACGGTAAAAATTAAAACTAACTGATTTTTTTCAGAAAAATCGAAATATCTCTTGACAGGTCAGAGATATCGATTTCAGGTTTTCACTGGACGATTCCTCTTTAAATCACATTTCTTGCCATGTAGTAAAAGCTGTACCATTCCATTTGAAAAACTGAATAAAACGTCTAAAAAACTATTGTTGAATGTAACGCCACCTCGCGGTTTCATTTATAAACTAAATTATTTATCTCCCAGATTATCTGATTGTCCCAGCAATTGCCTTTTAAATGAATCCAAATTGAAGCAAATCGGTTAAGGCAAACGGACATTAGACGACTTTTATCTCAATAGGTAAAACTCCCCACCCCCCTATTCGTGAAATTACGACAAAATGTCATAAAACAAAGTTGTAGGAGACAGTTTGCTAATTATAACTGAGAATTTTTCTTCTCGGTTAACACTTGAAAATACACAAAAATAATGATTTTTAAAAATGTTTAGCTCGTCACGCCCTCTTGCGGTCATTTTAGAAGCTTAAAAATATTTTTGGTGAATTTCTCATGATCATTTTTAGTACAATTTTTTTTCCCCAAAGCTGTGGGATAAATAGTTTTCAAGATACGGCCGCGATCGATATATATATATATATATATATATATATATATATATATATATATATATATATATATATATATATATATATATATATATATATATATGTAAAGCGCGTATAGCTACGTTTTAAGCACATAGTAAGTGCGAGGAAGAACGTAAGGTGATAGTTGTATTAAAAATTCGCGCGCTTTACATATATATATATATATATGTTTTTTATAATTTTTTATATATTGTTTTTTTTTATAATTTATAATAATTAAATAAAATAAATAATTTTATAATTTTTTATATATAATTGTTTATATATTTTTTAAGTTAATATAACTGCGTTGGACATCTGATTGAAGTTTTATACCATTGTGGTTGTTAAGTTAGAAATCATTATAGCATCTTTCGTAATTATAAAAAATGTTTTCCACAATATTCTACAAAGGATAAAGTTTTCATCGCAAAATTTGTCTAAGAAACTAAATTCCTTGTGCAAATGCATTAGAAATGTGAAGGAAGTGTTATGTCAATGAAGCTGTGTAAAAAAATTGTTTACAAGTGGTACAAGGATTATAGTGATGATATGGAAATAGTTGAAGATGAATCTCGTAAAGGAAGACTATTCACGTCAAGCATTAAAATCACTTCAAGCATTATCACATCAAGCATGTGAAAAGCATTATCAAAATCAAGGATGTTGTATTGAGTAATCGCCGATTAGGTTTTAACGACGACGCAGATACTAGTGGAATATCATTTAGATCAAGTCAATCAACTTTGAAGAGAAATTTAGGTTTGTCTCGTCTGTCTTCTCGTCTTGTTCTGAAAACAGTATTTTCTTTTAAACGTCCTTCATATTTCAGGCGTCGTATTGAAATTGCTAAAAACATGTTTTCTGAGAACAATAACATTTTGAAATGCATAATTACTAGTGATGAATGATGATAAGTATCTATGCTTATCACCCGGAAACAGTTAGCAATATAATGATGTGTTAAAAATGAACCAGAACGGATTAAACCAAGTCACTTCCGATCAACAATCAAAGTCATTAAACTTGAAGAGATTTACCACTAAACACTCACTCACTCATAAATAAGTTGGCAAAGAACGGTGACAGAGGATTGCCCATTGCCGTTCCTTCTTGCGGTTCATAAAACCTGTTATTAAGCTGAAAACAATTTTGCTTCATACATAATGATTTTTACACGCTTCGTTAGGTATTTATACCACAGTATAAATATTAGTAATTTAAGACTAATTAAAAGTGTTAATAATAATAGGGCTCTGGATGCATATGAACGCATTCAAATAGAAAAATGTAAAAAATCATGAACCGAGATAAAGGATCGATCCCTTTCAGTCAACTTTTTCAATTATTAATGTAAGGCTTAGTACACTTCACGGTTCATGATTTTTACACGCTTCGTTAGGTATGGTTTTCATATAAATAGAACATAGTTTAATGTTAGAATTAGATTAAATCATCTCCTGATGATGCTAACATGGTTAGCGAAACGTGCGTCGAGCAGTTCAAAAAAGTGTTTTGGTGTTTAGTGGTAAATCTCTTCAAGTTTAGTGTTTCACACCAAAGGTTCCAATAGAAGAATTGATCTACGATGGCTGCACGGTCAGCGGAACTAAATCTTTCTCGTAAGTACACTACTAAAATTAGGCTTATTGGAGCAGATATTTGGTTTCTTAAGGCATGCCAGACTAATAAAATATTTCCCAATTTCATTAAAGTTAATATTTCAAAATCTTCCAAAATATGTGATAAAATAACTAATTTTGCAAAACACAAATGGCTTGACTTAGAAATCAAACATTTGTACAGTAAAAGGAGTATGCTTGAAATTCAGGCGTATAATCTTTACAAGAATGTCGGTGCAATTTTCAAAAAATATGTTGACAGCAGTAAATAGTAAATTTATTAAAAAAATGTCAAAATTGAGCAGTCGAAAGAACATATTCCAGAAAAGAGCATCAACATAGTAGAAAATCTTTCAACTCAGACGTTCGACAATCCAGAACTAGATCTTTTAAATAAAGGCCTCAATTTTGCTTTGCCGGTATCCCGCAGTGCTTTGGAGGATATAGTAGCCGGTATTGAAACTGGTATTAAACTTACCGGAGTCTTCCAAGGCTTTCGTCAGAGAGTCATGTAAAAGCAAAAAATATTTCAAATAAAAATCAAAAAATGCCAAATATTTCTAAGATTGTCAAGCGTCTGCCAGAGAAAGATTGTTTATATTTAAAAGCTGATAAGGGAAATAAGTTTGTAGTAATGGACAAACCTAATTACTTTGAACGCGTTGAAAAATTAATTCAAGACGGTCCTTATAAACGGTTACCTAGGAATCCATTGTCAAAAATGATTAACGAAGTTAGAGATACATTGAAATCTTGTAACAGCCTTATTTCTCTTTCTCTGAAAAGCAAATTACATGTTTCTAATCCAAAACTGCCCAGATTGTATGCTCTACCAAAAATTCATAAACCAGGAAAATCAATGAGACCAATTGTATCAGCCATTAACTCTCCAACATACCACTTGGCAAAGTGGTTAACAAAGGAATTTTAAAATCTACCAAACCAACTACCTTCCTGTTCTGTGATAAATTCAACCAAATTCATAGAAAAAGTCAAAAATACACATCTACAGGAAGGTGAGGTTTTGGTTTCCTTTGACGTTTCATCGTTGTTTCCGAGTGTCCCGATTCCATATACCTTGAAATACCTGAGGGAGTTACTCGAGTTAAACGGTTTTAATAACAAGATTGTTTCTGAGTTCATCTCCTTAACAAGATTATATATGAAGCAAAATTGTTTTCAGCTTAATAACAGGTTTTATGAACAACAAGAAGGAACGGCAATGGGCAATCCTCTGTCACCGTTCTTAGCCAACTTATTTATGAGTAAATTTGAAACCGAGGCAAAAGATGAATTCAGTTACTTTCCGAAGGTATGGTTAAGATATGTGGATGACATTTTTGCCATTTTCGATTCGAAAACTGAAAATTTAGATGATTTTATTAAGAACTTGAATAATAAATCCCAAAAACTAATATTCACTCATGAACTTGAAAACAGCGATAGTTTACCATTTCTGGATGTGTTAGTCAGTTAGTCAGTAGAAATAATAAAAATAGGTTAGATTTTGATATTTTCAAAAAAACCACCACCACTTCGAGATGCATTCCTAACGATTCAAATCATAGCTTCCAAAATAAGATGGCTAGTTTAAATTTTATGGTAAATAGATTAATTAATTTTCCTTTAAATAAAGATAATTATAACAAAGAATTAAAATGAATTAGGGAAGTATCTGAAGTGAATGGTTATAATAAGAACATTGTATATAAACTAATTAGAAAACATAAGTTCAGAAAATTATTGAAAGAATCTTCGACTTTTCAAAAGGATCAGAACACAAAGAAATTCATGGTAATAGCATTTGATGCCCAATTGACAAGAGGACTAGACAAAATTTTGAATAAAGTGGACATTAAGGTTATGTACAAACCATATAATAAATTAAGAGAAGTTCTGGGCAATCCAAAGGATAAAGTATAGCAACAGGAAAAGTCGGGGATTTACGAAGGTATATTGGGCAAACAAAAAGATCCATATTGACAAGATATAAAGAACATATTGCCCACATTAGATATGGGAGAAATAAAAAATTTTGTGTTGCCCAACATGCAATCGAACATTATAACCACACACCACAGTATAAATATTAGTAATTTAAGACTAATTAAAAGTGTTAATAATAATAGGGCTCTGGATGCATATGAACGCATTCAAATAGAAAAATGTAAAAAATCATGAACCGAGATAAAGGACCGATCCCTTTCAGTCAACTTTTTCAATTATTAATGTAAGGCTTAGTACACTTCACGGTTCATGATTTTTACACGCTTCGTTAGGTAGAATTAGATTAAATCATCTCCTGATCATGCTAACATGATTAGCGAAACGTGCGTCGAGCAGTTCAAAAAAGTGTTTTGGTGTTTAGTAGTAAATCTCTTCAAGTTTAGTGTTTCACACCAAAGGTTCCAATGGAAGAATCAAAGTCATGTTAAGTGTTTTCCTTGGTTTTCTATGGTACTGTCCAAAAAGAGTCCCTTTCAACTGAAACAGTTAATAAATAATTTTATATATAATATTATTTATAATATTAATTAAAGAATAATATTTAATTGACATAAATTAAGAACACAATTCATGATTTGTGACAATTCATGATTGAATCACAAGCACCAAATTCAGGAAATATGACACCGGGTGATTTTCTCCTGTTCCCTCGATTGAAAAAAGCCACTTCGTGGATATCTTCAAAACAGTTCGCTAGTCGTTTTGAAAGAAATACTCGTCGAGTACAAAAACTGTTTCGAAGAGGAGAAAAAAACGATGGAATAAGCGTATTAAAGTGACAGGGTATATATTTTCATTGAATCTGCACACTGATTCTGTACCGAAAAATATACCGAGCGAATTATTTGCCAACTCATTGTACATGTTCCTCGACATCAACGTCAACCGTGTTGATTGAATTCATATTTGATATTTATGAAACCACCTTCGAAATCTGTCAAGGGTTTTGTACCATTGTACCACTTAAGAAACTTTATCTGAACCGAATAATAAGAAAAACTTTCACCCGCATGATATCAACAGGTACAAAAACTCTCGACGAGCGCAGAAAAAAACGAAGAGAAAAACGTGAGAACGGTTCTCAAATTATCATGTAAACTTATCTAGGCTTTTAATTTGGGAACCGCGCAACTGACTTGTTTAGGTTTACTCGAGTGAAATCGAGAACTTGGTCTTTATAATTGCGGTCGGAATTCTTATTCTGTTGGGGCAGCTTTAAGATCAAACATAACGATATAGGTAGACATCTGAAGGGTTTGTTTCTTGTTTTGTTTGCCTCGGTATACTTGTGCGCTCTTGTAAATTTGTTTAATGAGATAAGGGTACGCTCGAGATGCACAAGTTGTTTTCGAAATATTTTTGGATCGATTACCCATGTAAAGTGGGGGCTTACGCGGACATCTGTCCTTGTGTTTTTCCTTACAGAAAATGTATTTGCTTAGGACGTAAACGTTGAATTATGGATTTTTTTGTGAATATATTCGTGCTCATTTGTTAAAAACGTTTATTTGGTTTATTTTTCGGTGCAGGGTAATTCCGATTTCTGATTTTGGACAAGCTAGGTTTCCTATAAATTTTCTATGAATGGGAAATATAAACTTGTTTGATCTGCATTTATGCTATGCCTATAAAAATTAATGTAAATAACGTACCTTATATCCTTATTTTACATTATTATTTCGAAAAAGTCAACCAAGCTAGATACAATCATAAAAATTATATATCGTACGTGCCGTAATGCCACTTTTCACTACAAGTTATGTTGTTAATAAATACCAAGTGTAACAGTAATAAACAGCTCTTATTTTTGTTTAAGAGATAGCGCTAGAAACAGTGGTCAATTCACAGGTTAATGTCTTATTACTTTGTCAATGTTGTTGCTACAACAGTATTTTCTAAGACGTCATTGATGTTTAAAGGATATCGAGCGCCACATTTTTGTCGTGTAGTATAAACATGCCGAGTTTAAAGCCAAATAAATAACCCTTACGACAAGTACTGATTATCTTGTTCAATCAAAAGAAAAACGCCAGTGAAGCCGTGGTATACTTATGGAAAGAAACTTACGGTGTAAATGTCAATGTTGGTTTAGATGATTCAAATGTGGTAATTTCGACTTGAAGGACAAATAATGCTCAGGTCAACCGAAAAAAAATTGAAGAAGACGATATGCAAACTCGACAACAAACGGCACGCGGATTTGTTCTCGAACCATGTTGGCCGCCGAACCATTTGTAATCATCTGCATACCGTGAGGAAAATGAAAAGAAAAAGGGTGTGCGAAGTTTTGTTTCCTCGCATGAAAGAAAACACTGTTTTGCTTCGGATTGTGACTGGAGACGAAAAATGGATATATTTCGAGAACCCAAAACGCAGAAAATGATGGGTTGACCCAGGATAACCATGAACATCGACCGCCAGACTGAATCGTTTTGAAAAGAAGACAATGCTGTGGATTTGATGGGATCAGAAGGGTGTCGTGTAGCTTGAGCTTCTGAAACCAGATGAAACAGTTAATACCGTTCGCTACCGTCAACAAATGATTAATTTGAACCATGCATTGATCGAAAAGCGACTAGAATAGGCTACAAGACACGGAAAAGTAATATTGTAGATTGACAGCGCTCCATCACACACAGCGAAAGCGGTCGGAGGCACCATTTCTTCATTTGGCAGGAAAATCTTGCCCCACCCACCGTACTTAAAAGACTTGTTTTCTCCTATAACTAACGCACTTTTCAAGAAACATTTTAACAATTACGGAGATGTCGAAAAATTGCTTGATGGCCACTTCAAAGTAGAGATGTACAATTTTTCTGGGGGATTTTTCATCCACAAAATGCTAGAGAGATGAGACAAATGTGCAGCTACCGATGGCACATACTTTGAATAAACCATTTTTTACCTTTCTCCCAAATTAAACGTCACATTAACCACCACACCTGGTATATATCCCAGTGATTGGGAGAAATTACTATAGGACTTAAAATATCCCATACAAGTGTAAAGGAGATACTTTACTAGTAGAAGGAGATACTACGAAATAGTATAATATGTGCATATGAAGAACAAAGGTTTTCGAATATTACTAAATATGAAAATACACAGTGAGTAAGTGGAGAATATTAAAAATATCCAAAAAACAAGGAAACAATTTTGTTTTCGAACGTACAACTCGAGGCCCGACTGATGACGACTTAAAGCCAGAAACCGGTCTCGGGAGATATTTGTTTTTGATGGCGTTTGATGGCGACTGAAGGATTGAGAATTTTACGTGGAGCACAGGAAAACTTTTTTTCCTTCATTTTTGAATATTTTTATTACTAAATATTTTAGGAATAGACACGGAAGATGGAAAGTCCTCTTGGAAGAACCTTTGCAATAATTTATAAGAAAAGTGCGACTAGTGCAAAGAGTCAATAAGATTGATCACCACCATTTGCAGTAGCAACTGAATATATAAAGTTATAATATGAATAGGCCACTGTTGAATTGTTATAAATCTTTCTAAGAGCAATGTCATCATCATCATCATTCAGTCATTGTCGATCCACTGCAGAATAAAGGCATCTTCAGCATGCTTCCAGCTCGCGCGGTCCGAAGCTGTCCTCTACCATTCCTGTCTAATATACTTGATGATGTCATCCATCAATCGTGTTTTTGGTCTTCTTCGTGCAGGTTTATGATCAAGCGGCATCCATCCTAGCATCGCTTTATCTATATGTCGTCCCATGGCCTCGCTATATGGCCTGCCCACCTCCATTTCAATTCCTTTACTCTTCCAATGATATTACACACTTTCGTTTGGTCTCTGATCCATCTGCAGGTTTTTCTGTTCTTTTTTCCCGTTTTGTAATGCTAGAATACATCTTTCCATTTCCCTCTATGCTAAAAGTGATATGTGGGGGTGATATGTCATAATGGAAAAGAGGCACGAATCAAAGACTTTTCTCTTCAGGCAAAGTGGGAGTTTGTTCTTACACCGTTCCACCTCCCGGGCTTTATCCCCTCCATTGAAATCCTTTCCCCAATGTATATGTAATAATCCACATCATCCAAATCCCGTCCTAAAATATAAATTCTTCTGTCCTCAGTAAATTTATTGAACATGACCTGACTATTTTTTATGTTTATTTTCAATCCAGATGGTTGTCCAGCCCTATGCCGCTTTTGTATATGTCCATGAAGCTTCTGTGGGTATTCTGAAAAGAGAACTATATCATCTAAGATGGCGTATTCCCAATCCAGATTTCGGAATACCTCTTCAAGGCACGCTGAGAAAAGAACAGGCAATATAGCGTCACCCTGGCGTACATCTCGCTTTAGATTAATTCCAGCTTCATATTTCATATATTAAAAAGCTAAGGAAGTTCACCCATGCTCCACGTCGTGCTTTGCCATTCCTTCATCCTCCATCCAGAGCGCCAACAAGCGTCTCTCAAGACCGGTTTCTGGTCTTAAGCCGTCATCAATTGGGCTCACGCTGGACACCCGAAGAGCGGATGAAGGAACGACTAAAGCCATGACCATTTAAATTGGCCATGTCGAATGGAGGCTGCAATCACATGCAGCCACGCCATCCTGCGGTAAATGGTTGCTGCAGTCAGACTGTGCGAAATCGTTAGTGACCCCTGTAACCTCGGGTAAGAACCAGTTATGATCGAAAAATTGTGAACTGGGCCCGTGAAGGAAAGTATTAAAAACTAAGGAAGTTCACCCGTGCTCCACGTCGTGGAAGGAAGGCGTCCAATTCAAATAGGCAAATAGGTAGGCCTTGCTGCGGCGACACTGCATCAAGGATGGTTTTACAGCTCTTCGACGCCTCATATGCTATGTGTCTCATATGCTAATTAATGGTACTGCTTGTTCTGAGATCTGAACCACAGCTGTTCTTAAAACGTTGTAATCGAGAAAAAAAAAAGAAAAAAAAAGGTTTTGTTTAGTGGTAAATCTCTTCAAGTTTAGTATATTATATTACACCAAAGGTTCCAATAGAAGAATTGATCATTTAATTATAAGCAAGGGAAATAACGTCATATCATACTAAAAATTGCATTCAAAGCAAAGTTGCATTCTTCTCAAAACCACTTGCATCAGATTTTCAACTAGCAAGTGCCAAAAATTTTACAAAAGAAGAATCATATAGACCCTAGGAAGATCGATACTTTTACCTTTACTATATCATATTCAATAGACATACAAAGGGTGTACCATAGACCCTGGACATAATAGAACTTTGATATCTCATGGCTGTCATATTTGTTTTCCCGATTTTTGACATGTCTTGTCAGCTGTTTTCCGAAAAGTTTGCAATTAAATCATGGTTCGTTTCATGCTAGAAGAACGTTTGGAAATTGATCAGTTTTATTACGCAAATTCACTGTCCCCTCTTGCTACTCAACGAGCCATTCTGACCCATCGTGGTATTCGTCGTAGTGGTCCTTCTAAACAAGCCATTGATCGTGTTATTAGAAAATTTTAAAATAAGTTAGTTAACTTTCCACGACAGCGTGGTGCCTGTACGACAAAAAAAACAGAAATATTAAGAATATTGCCGCCGTTTAAGCAAGTGTAGCCGAAAATGACAACGTCTCGGTTTCTCGCCGCTCGCTACAGTTAAGCCTCTCTCCAATAACAACCTGGCGAATTTTGAGGTTGGACTTAGTTTTGTATCCATATAAGATAGTACTGGCACAAGAACTGAAGCCAACCAACCATAGTATTCGTCGTGAATTTGCCGATTGGGCCTTCGAAATGATGGAAACCGCCAACGAATTTCATCGCAAAATCATCTTTTCCGATGAGGCTCATTTCTCGCTCAGTGGTTTCGTCAATAAACTAAATTGTCGTTATTGATGCGACTCTAATTTACACGTGATTCATAAGTCCTTTGCATCCGCAAAAGATCACAGGTTGTATGGATTTTGACATGGACGAGTCATCGGTCCTTATTTATTTAAAAAGGAAGAAGGAGCCACTGTTACCATTGATACCAATCACTACAAGGCAATGCTGGAAGATTTTTTACCCAACTTTGATGGAATCGATGCGGAAAACCTTTATTTTCAACAGGATCGCGCACCACCGCATATTTCCCGAGTAAACATGGATTTCTTACGAGCCAAGTTCGGCAACTCGTTAATTTCACAAAATAGTCCCATCACTTGACCGTCGAGATCATGCGATTTAATTCATTTAGATTGTTTTCTCTGGAGACATGTACAAACACACTTTTATAGTAATAATCCCACGACTATTGGCGACTTGGAAACTCACTTTCGTCAAGCCATAGTAGCATGTCAAGCCGTATCTGCCAAAAGAACCGTGGTGGCCATTTGGCAGAAATCTTACTCAAATCATAAATTCATGTCTGAATATCTTAAATAAAGCAATCAGAACCGATTTTGAGCAAAAATGTGTGTTTTATTTAATTTTGAAGTTCCGTCATTCTTACATAATATGGTCGCAGTTAGTAAATGTTTAAAATGCAGTACAAAATTTTATAATCACATATTCTCTACATTGGAGCATTAATTTTACAAACTGTTATAGATTCATCATTTTGAAAATCAAACCACCCAATGACTAGTAAACTATCAATCAGCAAATGTCATTAGAGTTCTTTCAGGCGTTGGTAGAAAAGGAGAAATCAGGCCTTATTTATCCCGCCGTATACATGTAAAAATTCACACGTACAACCATTAGTGATAATTATATATAATTTATAAATGTTCCTGTAAAAGCTACCTAAACGTCACCATTATCGCCATCACCTATCACCCGAAAACGGATTCGTTTATAATAATTATCCGTCACGGCAGAATCCGAAGAAGTCAAAGAATGTCTCTTATTGCCGCCAAGAAGACGCAAGTCATCAAATGATCATCACGACTGTGGCCGTTCGAACCACACAATTACATCTTGTGCATCTGGTCAGATATTCCGGCGAATAATGATCAAAAATGCCATAAGTTTCCACCTTGTTTAGTCTAGTCAAATCAGAACTTCAACGTTTTACGAAAATTAAACGTGTTTTACGTGTTAATTAAATAGTAAATTTATTTATAAATAAAAGCTAACTTATGTTTTGAAAATTCGCACGCATAGGGATACACCTATTTGTTTTTAAGGTGGTATGAATGTCCTTGACATCTGCCATAAGTTAAATGTCATTTCACTTGTTAAGAAAAAATAAAACATCTTTTGTAACTGCTAAACAGTTTTATTGGGGATTTTTTAAAAAGGACACGTTAATCGAACAAAGAATGTAAAGGATCTACCAATAAGAATGTTGGAACTTCAATATTAAATAAAACACGATTCCGATTGCTTGATAAGATTTGAGGTAAATGGAGCTCACAGTTCTTTTCGCAGACACGGATCCGCTCGCGCGCATCGGATTTTCGAATAAGATTCGAAGGGTTATCGAATTTTCGACGTCATTTTCGGCTACACTTGCTTCAAAGCGGCAATATTCTTAATACTTCTGGCTTTTTTTGTCGTATAGGCACCACACTATAAATAGCCTATTCAGAAGGACTACCACGACGAATACTACGATGGGTATGAATTGCTCGTTGAGTAGCACGAGGAGACCGCGAATTTGGATAATAAAACTGCACAATTTCTAAGGGTTCTTCTAACATGAAACGAACCAATCATTTAATTGCAAACCTTTCGGAAAACAACTAACAAGACATGTCAAAAAGCTGTAAGCAAATATGACCGCCATGAGCTGTCAAAGTTCCATCACCCCGAATAGTAGACCCTCTGCATTACATTTTATTTAAAAAAAAAATTTTATGCTAATGCATTATAAATGTTAAGGAAGTGTTAGGGCGATAAAGCTATGCAAAAAAATGTCTAAAGGTGATACAAGAACTTCACTGTTAGTAGAAAAGCAGTTAAAGATGAAACTCGATCAGGAAGACCTTCCACATCAATTAATAAAGAAAGCATTACCAAACCCAAGGACCGTATAACTGTTAGAAACAAAACGTTCCGATTTGTGGTAAAACAATTCATGGATATTACATCACGATAGCTCACCATCGCACACTGCAATAATCATTGGTCCACATTAACGGTGTAACTTTTTTATATTCTCTCGATTAAAGAAACAACTTTGTGCGCCATTTTAAGTCCACTGAAGCCATTTGAGAGTTGGCTTTAAAGGAAGTAACACGCCTTTCAAATTGAGCGGTTCTTTTTATTCTTGAATAAAACACAGATAGCGTTGAGAATTTTCTTAGGTCTAGTCTCATTTGTATATATATACCATCTGATGCTTGATTGGGTTGAAGAAAATGTACGATTGATTCATGAGAAACCTTTACATCCTAAACGAATAGTGTTTGGTGTGTATTATGGCCAGAAGGTGTAATTGGGCCGTATTTCTTTCAAATGGCTGCTGGTGAAGTTGTAACTGTGAATTGTGCTCGGTATTTTGAGGCGATAACAGAATTTTTGTGGGCTGAATTGAATAATATTGATCTGGAGGATATGTGGTCCAACAGGATGGTGCTACACCTCATTCTGCTGATGAAACAATTAATTTACTGAGAGAAAAAAAATCCTTGACGAGTTATTGCAAGAAACGATGATATTAACTGGCCACCAAGGTGATGTGATTTCAGACCGTTGGACTATTTTTTTTTGTATTACGTGAAAAGCCAGGTCTATAAGAACAATCCACAATCGATTCTAAACTAAATGGTGAAATTATTCGAGTCATTGGTGAGATAGAGCTACGGTCATCAAAAATATTAACAAAAGAGAAGAAGAAGAATTTAAGATGATATGGCCGCATCAGTAACTGAGGCTATTTAGCGGCCTTGGCAATTTGGTAACGGCTATTTACCAACTTGGGAGTTGTAAATGTATCAAATAAGTATCAAATTTAATCAGACATGTCTTGAAGTGTACAATTTACAGATATTTAATAGCACATTTGACAACACAGGAGTGTATAGATAAAAACAGCCAGATAGTAAAGAAAACAAGTGAATAAATATAGCGAATGAAAGGAAAGTACAATTAAAATGTGTATAAATAAATGGTTATTTATACACATTTACATATGGAAAAGAAATCATATTTTTGAGAGGAGGGATGCTTCTCTTAGAAAAGCAAAAAAGGAAGTACTATGGTTTAGGACAGTATGGATGAAAGTTCTTCTGAGAGATCATGCCTTTGTCGGAGAAAGGAAAGAGCCGTAAAGGCTGCGTTGCGAGGTATGCGGATCTGAGGCTCAACTCTACTGAGAAGGTGGCCATGTGAGAAAAAGCAATGATGAATTCTAAGACAAATTACCCGATTTCGTCTCTCTGCAAAAGGGAGGGAAGATATATCGAAGAAATTGGGTTTTATGGGAAAAGAGTGGTGTGAGAGTTACCAATCGAATTGGACCTGTTCTCGGATGAGACAATGATATGGAAATATAAGTGTACCGGTGCCAAAAAATGGGACTGATAGAGAAGCCTTCCTCCAATGCAAGCCTAGCTCTAAGGTCTGCACGTCCGTTACCCTTAATTTTCGAGAGACCTGGGGCCCATAGAAAATTAATATTTGAGTCCACGTTGGACCTCTTTTAAAGACCTTCCCTGAGAAGAAATTGAGAAACCAAGGTGTGAGGTAGGACGCCTTCAAGGGATTTGAGGGTATGAAGAGATTTTATTTTTAAATCAACGCAGTTTGTGTTTTATTCAAAAATTAAAAAAACCGTTCAATTTGAAGGACCCTGTACCAGAAGTCAAGTATGAAACGTGTTTCGAAGACCAGAAAAACATTATAATATGTGTATTGCAGAGAGAGGGGATTAGTTTGAAGGAGACAAAATAAATTTGGATAAATACTTTGTGTTTTATTTAACAAGTCACCTTACCTTTCGATCATAATAATATACTGGACAACAGAAAAAATCACCCAGTATACATATTTGAATCAATATAATGTAATACTCACTGTTTAGAATATCTTACACTCAAAAATGATACGATTTTTACTTGTTTATCTTCATGTTTCTCTATGCGATTGCCATAAACATAAAGATTTCGGGCATATATCTGAATTTGATAAGGAGCGAGAAAAAAACAAGTTGAAATTTCCACAAAATTGGGCAAGAACCGATTGGACATTGCTGCTTCATCGTTGTAAGGATATGGATAAATTGGTTTGACGATCAGACTTATGCACAAGTGTGAAGTTCTGATCATTTAAAAAGTATTCAAAGACGTGCTAAATGCCATCTTACACTTTCTGTGAACCCATTGTTGCAGCTACTGATTGAACTCTTTCGAGGTGACTATGTCGACATTTACTTACGATCTTGCTGGGTAATTCATATTTTAGCTCATCATAACAAGCTCAACAATTAAAATAGTCCCGAGCTAAAATTGAATGATGGATGTAGAAGGATCGGACATTTTCGTAGTGAAAGGCGAATTTTAACTTTCGCAGTATAAGGTCTACTATTGTCACTACTATCACTGTAAGAATTGGTAGCAGGTCACCCCTAGTAACCATTTCAACAAGTTTAAATAGTGGTAGAAATACTGTATTTCGTCGTTAGATCGTATATTGAAGCTCGTCCAATTCGTATCGTTCTATCGTTATATCGTATCGTTCAATAAGATTGCGCCAGACCACATACAGCGCCCCAAATAGTACAGCTTTTAGAAGAACCTAAAACAACGCTCGAATGGCCAGAATAATCCCGTGATTTATCACCGATAGAATATATATGGAAGATCATTGGTCGAACTCCTGAGCGATTGCCCTGACCACCAATAACTTTAAACGAACTTGAAGCATCTGAACAACACACAAGAAAACCTTGGTCATCTAAATTCAAAGAGATTTATCACAAAACACCATTTTTTTTTTACTTCTAAACGCGCGTTTCTTCAACCATGTTAGCATCACCAGGAGATGATTAATCTGATGATTTGGTTACACACCATAAGTTCCAATAAAAGAATTGATTGATCATCTAATTTAGTAAGATTATCTATTGGCAATTTAGATATACAGATTTACAGGGCATTATAATAATTAGAGAGCGGATTTTTGCCCGCGCTTGAGCAAAGTCACTGTTTGTCAATGTGTTTAGTCATAGTCATATACTACTGACTTGTTCAATAGAAAAATTAATTAATACTAACTTTAGCTTTATCCTTGTATTAATTTCGTATTGTTATATCTTTACAACTTAAAAAAAAGAAATAATCCAACATGCATTCAAAGCTCCTTATTCACGGTTCCGGTATTCGCGTTTTCAGTATTCGCGGATTATTCATGGATCCAAAACTAATAATGTATATTGTATTTTTGGAATAATATGTATTTATTTACCAAATACCTTTCACAACAAACAAATATCTAAGTATTTATAAACCAACAAGTATTGCCGCTTGGCCGAAAGTTATTTGATAAATAAGTTGCACTCGCCGTACACGCCGCTGGGTTACGCGTGACGCTGGGGCTTTTGATAAAAGCCGTCTTCGCACAATCGGTGCCGAATCTTTGTTTTATTGCTTCAACTTATCATTCGTGTCAATAATTTCGAGTGCAGATTTGTTCTCGATTTATAATGTCGAATAAAAGCAAAAGAAAATTAGTGCCTACACGGAAAAAAGACGTGTAGCCGCTAAAGGTAAAAATATCACATTTTTTGAATCAACTGTACGATCCATCAAGAAATCAGAAGACAAAATAGGAGATTCTGTCGTTTCAACTTCACTATCAGCAAAAAAATTATTCGTGATCCAGCATAAGAGAGTGCCTCTGAGTGGTACTATAATCCATGAGAAAGCCAAGCGTTTCTACGCACATTTTAAAGAAAACTAGTGATGAACATACGGATGGAGGATTTCTAGCATCGGAAGGTTGGTTCAATGAGTTCAAGATGCGACAATCACTACATAAAATAAAAATTGTTGGAGAAGCTGCATCTGCAGACAAGTGTTTAATGCAGACAAGTGTTTAATGCAGACGAACCTACCATGTTTTGGAAAAGAATGCCAAACAAAACATTTATAACCAAAAGCGAAAAGCCTCTGATTTTAAGGAAGCAAAATATAGTGTTACACTGCTGCTCTGTTCTAATCCATCAGGAGATTGTTTAATTAAGCCACTTATATTTTACAGATCGTTAAATCCTCGTGCCTTGAAAAAGGCGAAGAACAACCTACTAGTGTTTTGGTGTTCAAATAAGAAAGCGTGGGTTACAGTGTCATTTTCTGTGACTGGACCCAGGATTGTATTGTTCCTGAAGTTGAAACTTATTTAAAGAAAAATAATTTCGATTTCAAGGGCGTTCTAGTTTTGGACAATGCTCCAGGTTACCCTCGTGAACTTGAAGTTATGCATCCAAATATAGGTGATATTTTTGCCACCTAACACGATGGCCAACCTGTAGACCAAGGAATAATCCATACCTTATTACATTCGACACATATTTTCATACTGGACACCATGGTATGTAATCCTGATATAAGTGTTATGCAAGGCTAGAAAAAATATTGACTTGACAAATTTGCCAAGAGCTAAAGCCCTACACCCTACACAATGAATGAATTATGTTGAAAAAACTATGCCCTGTTGGTAATGTTGAAGAATCCGTGCAAATTCAAACATTAACTGAAAACATTGCTCATGTTGCGAAGGCATACGATTAGATGGTTTAAAAAATATAGAATCAGGTGACATGAATCTGCATAATAATTTAAAATATTTTATTCTGTTGTTTTACAATTAAAAATTCATATATCTAAATAATTTGCATGTTTAAACATTTTTTTCGACTGGACTAAAATCTCCAAGCGGCAACATAAGAAAACATAACACCTCTCAGCCCAGCTTACCCAAGTAAGTAGGTAGAAGAAATATTGCTTGCCTAATAATGATTGATTGTAGAAAAAAAGTATGTTACAGACAACCACCGTAAAGGTGAATAAATATTTAACGTGTTACGAAATCATTTATAATTTTTTCAGAAATTATTTTGCGCGGTAATTAATTTTGACTTATGATTCTAACCACAATACGTGTAAATTTATAATTATCACGTTTAACAATTTGGAATAGACTTTTGCAACCGAATATCAATCTTAGTTGTTTACATTTTGTTTATTGGCAAAATATATTACGAAATTTTGAGAAGATAGAAAACAGTATGTAGATTGGGATAATTTTTACATCAATTTAAACATATACGTATATTTCGGATTATTGTATAAATATTATGATATTAAGAAACATTAGATAATAATCAGATATTATATTTTCACTTGTCATCATAAAGATGGTGGATGATGGATAAGTGGAATTCAAATATAATAAATGAATAGAAAATGGGATAGAGCAACGCTAAGATATATATATATAAATTTCTGTTGATATTGGGTTTTTGAATAAAAAATAAATATCGATTTTTTTACTCTATTTTTTAACTTTATGGTGTGATAATTGTATACCAGAACTAACTGAAGGCGTTTTAATTAATTCTATATTTTTATCCTCAAGAAGTGAACCAATGTTTTTGAATACACTGTAAAACATACATAATAAAACTTTCCCCAACGAGGATAATATGAATAATATATTACAGTAGATTATAATATGTAAACTACATTAATAATCAATTCAGAATAAAAACAATCATTGACAAAAATTAAATACATATTTGTTTTTATAATAGTTTGATTATTTTCATTGAACTTTTAAAACCACACCGATTCTTCAAACCACCACACTAAACTCTATTAATGTTTTAATTATTATTTATATTTATTAATATTTTCAAAAAAAAACAACCACCTTTACTACATTATTTCTTTAATTAAGGTTTTTAGTATTGTTAAATGATGGCGGTTTTTTGCCTTACATGTTTTACAAACGACCACATTAGACTCTTAATTTAATAATATTTGCAAATATAAATAAATCCAGCTGCTAACTATCTATAATGTATGACTAGCAAGAGATTTCCCAAATAAAAGAAGGCAGCTAACCCATTTTTTTTAGTGGAAAGCTTTTAGTCACACAAATTTCTGTACTCTTCGACCATCTACAAATGAGATTATCCTGTAAAACTTTCATAACTATGAAACTTTTCATACAATATTACCTTCCAAATTGGTAGTCGAATTTTGCTCTTGTCTATTCGCGCTTCCTTGAATATTATTATTCGTATCCTAGAAAATAGACGATCCTGTAGGGCTTTCACATTGTTACTATCTTCAGTTGTGTTGCTACATGTAGATTATTTGCGGCCACGCAGGAATATTCCTTCCTACAAATTTGGCACGTTAATCCTACATAAATTGTTTCCTACATAAATTAATAAATACAAATAAAAGTTATACGAATGTAAAAAAAAAACAAAAGAAACCCTAATCAAATTTCAATATTTCATTCTGACCTTACCTTTGAGCCTCCATATCTTTCTTTTAGGATAGATGACTCTAACGTCGAAAACAGCACCGAAAACCTAAATAACAAACCTAGAAATCCTAGCAAACCAATAAATGCAGTCAAAGATATAGGTTAAACCTACAGAACAGTGACTAAGATCGAAGAATTGTTTTATTTGCCCGGGACTCTTCGGTTTTTTCCGAACGTCTTTTCGGAAAGGGCGCGAAAGAAAATTTCGATATAACTTCCTAACTGTTTCTTACCATTGTGAGGTTACGTGTGCTCGGGTTTTTTTCGGGAACTGTCGGCGCGTCATAGGTACTAGGTTTAAAAATTTATTTTCAATTTGATATAAGGAAAATTAATTATTTAGGAAATTAATTATAAGGAAAAAAATAAAAATAGTTTTATTATTATTATTCACGTATGGGCCCTGGTGGACCACGCGAAGTACAATTAGAGGCGTTTGTTGTTGTTAGCCTTCCTTTGAGCCCATACTAATTTCATTCTTTCGCTATGAGCTTTTTTCCTTTCGTCAGACCAAGTTGTTCCAGTCTTCCTACATTTTTCTCTCTGGCCACCCTTCCAAACGTTAACCTTGTGTCTGAAACAACCTCTATCCTGAATTTCACTTTGTGTAATATTTGCTGATCTTAGGTCCTCTTTAATTGCCGCAATCCATTTAATTATTTCTACTTTAGCTCTACTCATATTTTCATAAAATTCGACTATTTGTCTAGTTAGCCTATTCGGATTCATCGTTTGATGTGTCCGTAAAACTTAAGTCTTCTTTTTCTCATATCGCTATGTATATCTGTGTATTGTTTGATTTCTTGGTTTTCTCGAAGTCGGTATGTCGTGCTATTTATTTGTTTGGGGCCTAGGATTTTTCTTATAATTTTTCTTTCCTTCTTTTCAACGTCCTCGATGTCCCTCTTTCTAAAAATAGTTTTGTTATAAAATGTATGTATTATCTTTCCATTTATGACAAAAAAAAAGGTTTTTTTTTTTTGGCCTTCACCTAGACAGTATTTTGGCCAGCACCGGTATTACTTAACAGAGTTAGCCTTTTTCATGTCATCCACCACCAAAACACACACAAACATCCATGCCCGCACCAGGATTCGAACCCGGGACCCTTCGATTGCCAAGTGAGCTGCTCACCCACTAGACCAACGGGGTCGGCCAAAAAAAAAAAAGAAAAAAAAAAAGTTTAAAACCCCAATTGTAGCTGTTCCATATAAAGGTCTTCCAAATTGAGCGGTCCTTTTAATTTTTGAATAAAACACAGAATTTACTCTGATTTGAAGACACTTTTTATTGATAATTGAAGCATACTGTATGATATTTAAACATGAAAAACAATATCTACCAAATGACCACCTCTTGCATCTCCACAGATGTCCACATTTTTGTCAAAATTTTGTATAACATTTTGCCATAATCGTGGCTCTATCACACCAATGACTCGAATAATTTCATCCTTTATTTCAGGAATCGATTGTGGATTGTTCTTATAAACCTGGCTTTTCACGTAACCCCAAAGAAAATAGTCCAACGGTATTCTGGGGTTTCAGCAACACTTTCACCTACCAAATCAATATGCTCTTGTGAACAACCACTACGACTACATATCGCTCTTCTTTTATATTCCACCGAACCAGTTTCTCGAAATTTTTGAACAATTCTATTGATAGTGCTTTCAAATGGACGATTATGCAAACCATAAATATCACGTAATTTTCTAAATATCTTTTTCACTTAACGCCCATTTTCATAAAATAATTCAACCAACGCGTTATTATATGGAGTACGACTCCATTTTTATAAATGTCATACATTACACTTCTGAAATGAGACTAGACCTAAGCAAATTCACAACGCCATCTGTGTTTCATTTAAGAATTGAAAAAACCGCTCATTTTGAAACTTCCATAATCCCGGTTCACATTTCTTCTTGTTGGTTTTCTCATAATTGTTGGCGAGTTTTCGCATTCTCAACTATTTCCTTCTCTCTTCTCCTATCTGTAATCTGTTCTCCCCATCTCTCTGCATTCGGTATTCATACTTTTTCTTCCACATGTTGTTTCCATCTGACTCTGGGTCACCCTGTTGGTCGGTGCTATATTGTTTTCGCTTGTTATCTATTTTATTGGAATATTGTTTTCTCTACTCATTATATATCCGCAACATATTGTTCTTTGTGCTCTAGTTGTTATGACAGTTTTTCTTTCACAACATCTTATCAATTTCAAATGTCATTAGGATCTGAACTCATTGTTTCCCACTTTCTTTGCCACTGCTATTGTTCTCATTATTTTGAGTTCTTTTACTGTAAGTAAAATACGGCATAAGAAATGTTAATTTTGTAAACTTAGACACGAACACAAATATGGCAATAACTAACGGCAAGAATAAAACAGCATTACAATAAGTATTAGAATTATTTTTTAAATTGTAATCTTTTAGAGAGGAAAAGCAATACACTTCTAAATACTACTTTTAAGTATATTAAGTCAAAGGAAGGGAAACTATTACAGGAGGATGAAGACCATTACCACAAGATTGAAAGTATACTTTGACGATAAGCTCAGTATAGGCCAGAAAACTCTGGGTCAAGAAGACTGATAAAAGAAAACTCTCATTTAGCGAAAAAGTGTTTTTTCACCACGATAATGCCCCAGCCCATTCGCCCGCCATATATTAAAGCGAAACTGCTCAAATCCACCCTATTATTCGGACTAAATCCCCTCTGACTTCTTTTTCTTTTCAAACATGGAAAAATGGCTGGCTGAAACAGAATTTTCAGTAAATGAAGAGATCATTGTCGAAAGAGAGGACTATTTTATAGAGCTCGAGAAGCAAATTCGTTGTCTGAAGCTTATTGAACCAAAAAGAAAACTACCTTGAGAAATAAATCGGTTTTCGGTCAAAAAAACAAAATTTGATTTAAAAAGTATCTGACTTCACTTTGGCGTGGGCCAAAGTTTCACCCAGTTAATTAATACTTATTGATAAATAAAGTTAATAAAATGATTAATTAATTATTATTAATGAATTAAAAATAATGTATGCATAATTAATTAGTATTAATAATTAATTATAATATACTTATAATAAATAATTAATATGAATAATGAGATTATTTTTGATAATTTTTGTATTGATTTCAAAGTACAATTCTACATTGCCTTCTTCAAAGTAGTTACCTTGGAAAGTCACAGAGTGCTGAAGACGGTGTGTCCAGTCTTTAGGGCAGTACTGGAACTTAGATACCGACATCGCCTTAAACTGGTTGGGGACGGCATTTTCAGTGTTCTCCATTATCTCAAAATGGTGCTCTTTAAGGTGAATTTTCAATCTTGGGAAAAGGCAGAAACCTCTCGATCTTCAGCCTTAAAACACATAAAAACCTGAGCCCTTTTATTGGCATGTTGAAGTATTGTAAAAGTTTTTGTGGTACTGTACCCAAGCCTGAAACCAAACTTGATAGCACCGTTGCTCGAAATTGTTGTCACTTGTTTTCAGAACGCACTAGAAACGGTTCAGAAAAAAATTACTCCGAACCACCAAGCGATTCTAGTTCAAAAACACATACTGAATATGCATAAGATGTTGGCCCGAGCAATAGTCCAGGTCGAGCAGTATTATCGCTTTGTTTGCACGCCTCGTACACAGCCTCAGATTGGATTGATCCAATATAAAGGTTGGAGACTGGGGCCTAAGGTTAATGGGCTGTAGTACCACAGGAAGAAAAAGAAGACGAGGTATAGTCATATCATTACGTTGAAGTGAAGAACAAATTATTAGTCGTCTATTTTAGTCTCTTGATAAGGTCCTTGATACTTATGTAGAAGAGGTTCTTGAGTTCTCCACTTCTGTGGTGTGCTTAAATCAAAAATTAGTTCCACCGATTAACAACATTTATCGGTGCAAAAGGAAGATGTTTTGAAGAACAACAAATCCGCGGGTACCAATTAAGTTAAGTCTCTATTTACTGTATGTAAAAACATTTGCATTAACCTACGTTAATATCACTCCAAATATGAATAGATAATAGATAAATAGCTAGAGTATAATCACCTGCCCAATCCGTTGAATAAAATTAATGCAAAAGCGACGTGAATAAAGCGTCATTGTGCCCTAAACGCGCTTCGGCAGGCGAGCAACTGGTAGCCCATTCAATACAATAAAACGTCGACGTAAATCAATACTAATTTCGCTCCAAATAAACCAAATTCGGAATAAGTGCTCGATTTTGAAAACGGTGCATAATTTAGCGTGCCGTTTTATCGCCGATATCGTCGATCTTTATGCAAAGCAGTTTCCTATATAATGACTAGAGTGTCGCAAATTTTTATATTATTTACGCGTTTCCGCGCTCATTTTACGACTCATTACTTTCTCCGGAATTGATAAGTTGTTGCGATCGTGATCGTCGTGGAAAAAATTGCGGGAATACGCCTTCTTTCTTCAATTTTTGAGGTAAAATAGAGCGCAAGTACCTGAACAAATTGAAGTGCCGTTAAATGATATGTAAGACTTAATTTAACAATTTCAAAAAATTGTTGATAGGTGTTTGATTTTAAAACGTTAAAGTTGTTAAACTGCATTTATTCAAAAATTGCATTATTTATATATATATATATATATATATATATATATATATATATATATATATATATATATATATATGTGTATTGGTTTTTTCCGGGAGTACATCCGGTTGTCGGGTTGGTCCCTGTCGGGAGCTTGCTGTCACTCAGGTTCAGACAGTCATGAACCTCGCGACAGTAAGTACCGAAGATGCCATATGAGATTTTGGCGAAACGTCTGCAAGCTCCCGACAGGGACCAACCCGACAACCAGATATACTCCCGGAAAAAACCCAATACATGTTTTTCCATCCGTGAAACAGTACGCACAAACATATATATATATATATATATATATATATATATATATATATATATATATATATATATATATATATATATATATCGATCGCGGCCGTATCTTGAAAACTATTTATCCCACAGCTTTGGGGAAAAAAATTGTACTAAAAATGATCATGAGAAATTCACCAAAAATATTTTTAAGCTTCTAAAATGACCGCAAGAGGGCGTGACGAGCTAAACATTTTTAAAAATCATTTTTTTTGTGTCTTTTCAAGTGTTAACCGAGTAAGAAAAATTCTCAGTTATAATTAGCAAACTGTCTCCTACAACTTTGTTTTATGACATTTTGTCATAATATCACGAATAGAGGGGCGGCGGGGGGGGGGGGGGGGGGTTACCTATTGAGATAAAAGTCGTTTAATGTCCGTTTGCCTTAACCGATTTTCCTCAATTTGGATTCATTTAAAAGGCAATTGCTGGGACAAACAAATAATCTGAAAGAAAACCGCGAGGTGGCGTTACATTCAACAATAGTTTTTTGACGTTTTATTCAGTTTTTTCAAATGGAATGGTACAGCTTTTACTACATGGCAAGAAATGCGATTTAAAGAGGAATCGTCCAGTGAAAACCCGAAATCGATATCTCTGACATGTCAAGAGATATTTCGATTTTTCTGAAAAAAATCAGTTAGTTTTAATTTTTACCGTAATATTAAGTTAAAAATTGATCTTAATATTTAGGTCGCAATCGCAACCGCAACAATTTTATTTAAAAAATAAAATTATCTATTCAGTATCAATCATCATAATTGTTCTAATCCTGACCTTGATAATATATTCTAATTTAATTACATAAACGGAAAAAATGCCTTTCCCCAATTGTTGCATTTTCTCTTTTGTGATGCTTAAATACTACTTGACAGAATATTGAAATCAGTCATTAATAAATATAACTACTCTTTCTTTTAAACTAAATGTATGGATGAATGAAATTATGCGTTTTCGGGTTTCCAAATAAACGCATGCAATCCTTAGATACATTACACAAAGAGTGTAAGAAGGGAACCATGGAAACAAACAAAAACAGTCAAATTAACTTGTCAGTTTTGAAATGCATTACATTTTCAACATTGCATTTATTGATTATTAATAATTATTATAATAATATCTAACAATGCCTTTTACGAATAACGAGGCCTTTAAACAGGCTCCAAATTAATATGGCACCAAGAATTTGGACCAGTCCTAAGCCTGGGTAAAGTGTGAAGGAAGGCAAACATTAGGTTAATATTTTTTTAACTTAATGCAGGATTTTTTCAGAAAAAACCGAAATATCTCTTGACATGTCAGAGATATCGATTTCGGGTTTTCACTGGACGATTCCTCTTTAAATTACCTTTCTAGCCATGTAATAAAAGCTGTACCATTCCATTTGAAAAAACTGAACAAAACTTCAAAAAACTATTGTTGAATGTAACGCCACCTCGCGGTTTCATTTATAAACTAAATAATTTATCTCTCAGATTATCTGATTGTCCCAGGAATTGCCTTTTAAATGAATCCAAATAAAATAAAAACGACTTTTTATCTAAATAGGTAAATCTCCCCCCCACTTCTGTATTCGCGAAGTTACGACAAAATGTCATAAAACAAAGTTGTAGAAGACGGTTTGCTAATTATAACTGAGAATTTTTCTTACTCGGTTAACACTTGCAAATACACAAAAAAATTATTTTTAAAAATAATTTAGCTCGTTTAGCTCATCACGCCCTCTTGCGGTCGTTTTAGGAGCTTAAAAATATTTTGGTGAATTTCTCATGATCATTTTTAGAAACATTTACTAAAGTTTTACTAACTTTTTTTCCCCAAAGCTGTGGGAGAAATGGGTTTCAAGATACGGCCGCGATCCATCCTTAATGGGACACCTGGTATATATATATATATATATATATATATATATATATATATATATATATATATATATATATATATATATATAGTGACATAGAAAGAACACCAAGAAATAATGATAAAATTTGAAGAACGGAAATATATATATATATATATATATATATATATATATATATATATATATATATATATATATATATATATATATATATATATATATATATATATAGTGACATAGAAAGAACACCAAGAAATAATGATAAAATTTGAAGAACTATTTTATAGATTTATTGTTATTGTTAAACAGTACAACCGATAAAAAATTGAATGGTGCAACACCGTGAATGGTGTGGCAATGTGAACAATCTTCGATCTATGATATCCAACACATGCTCTAGATATTACATGCCAAGGCTGTAAATTGATTTGGACTCCTTAAAAATGATGTAAAGTAACACGTGCAACGTGTGGGCGTACATTATCCTGCTGGAAAAATGGATTTGAAAGTGTTCGAAGGTAGGGTTTACAATTTATTCGACATACCGTTTAGTCGTCTCACTACCTTGGACAAAAATTAGAGGTGACCTATTACCATGTGCCATGGCAACCGCACCATAAGACCCACTGTACGATGTACGTGCCTCTCCATGAAGAACTCCGGATGACGTCGGTCTCCGCGATATATTCTTAAAACAGCACGGCTGTCATGACCACCTATACCGAAGTGGGACTCGTCAATAAAAACAACACGATTCCATTTCGCATCCTACTGATGCCTTTCTCTGCAACAGTCCAGCCATTGACGCGGACGCCGTTAAAGTTAAAGCTAGATATGGTCTGTAAGAAACGAGACCAAAGGTCTGATTCTGCGGTAAATTGCTCGTATTTCAATTAACTTCCATGCTCTTCACCACTGGTTAGCAATTGATCTTGAAGTTGAAATACGCTTCTGTCAACTTGCAAAAATTCTTGTCTTCGCAGAGTGCCTCTGGTACGAGGTATGGTTTGAGAGGGAAGATAACTTTTTGAAAGAAATTAAATTGCAGTAAAACAAATCACTGTGAAATAGTAAAATTTACTTAAATCAGATCTTTAAGGAAAAAGTGACAGTGCCAGAAAATTTTTAATACAAACAAGTGCTTCGTTGCTATGGATGTAATTTTGATCATTTATTTCTAAGGTCACTAGAAACAAGTATACAAAATATAATAAAAATGCAAAAACGTTTACTGGGTATTCCCTTTTCTATGTCACCTGTAAAGGTCGCTGTCAAACAAACTGTGAGTTTGCGCACCTCTAGTGCCAAATTATTCAGTATAATCTGGTAAATCATCATGGGACGTTTAACATCAGAGCAACGTTGCAAGTTGTCAAAATTAATTATGAAAATCAGTGTTCTGTGCGCCAAACTTATAGAGCACTTCGTGAATTTTATGGTGCACATAATCTCCCAACTGAACTACGTATTCGCCGAATTACCGACAAATTCGGAACGCAGTAAATACGTGCGTTCCGCATTATAAAAACGGTGCGATCCGAAGGAAATATCGCCGCTATTATTGGCAGTGTTGATAAAAATCCAAATACCATATATTAATTCCTCGCCGTTCGCAGGAAATTGAGTTTTGTTATTCGTCTACGTGAAAAATTTTGAATGGTATTGATCTGGTGAAAATGTGGTTCCAACAGGAAGGCTCCACATGTCATACAGGCAACGGAACAATCGGAACTGCTAAATTGGCCACCAAGATAATGCGATTTAACGCCTTTAAATTATTTTCTTTGGGGTTATGTTTATTATTTGGTCTATGCCGATAAACTAGCAACTTTTAACGCCTTGGAAGTCAACATAACTTGACCAATTGCGGATATAAGACCCCAGCTGCTTGAAGAAGTGGTTGGCAATTGGATTGACAAAATACGCTTTGTCAAAAGTAGCCGCGGTAGACATTTGAATGATATCAATGCCAATGAATGTTGTTCGAGAATATAGAATAAATAGTTTTAATAATTTGGTTTTGGTTTTATTTGAATTTAACGTTCGGACGCATTAAAACAATCACCCTATATATAAAGGAAATAAATTTCTCCGCGAAGGCATTGCAGTATATTTGATTACATTTCACAAATTGAATCTACTTTGAACTGATTTTAAATATCAAGACATTGACTGACAGGATCCTCTGTTGAGTGAAATTTGTATAAATATATACAGAGCTACAACAAAAATGTCCAGCTTTTGTCAACTACTGCTGAATTGAATAGAACATAAGTATGAATGGCATTAAATCATCAGGCAACCGTTGAATCATCAAATAAATTAAGAAAGGGCTCCAAAAACTCAACCCCCTTGAACAACAACCACCTTCAGCACTAAGATTACGATACAATATTTAACTTGTGGAAAAATGATTTCGAATAAAAAATCAAATGATGATGAAATCAAATCAAATGATGGAATCAAAATGAAAATTGATCGTTCTAGCTATTGTAAAATTTAGATTAAGGTTTTGAACGTGAACTTACTTCTTCATTACTTTCACTATATTCGGATATTTACACCAAAAAGCAAAATTTAACTACTTAACAATAGCTGTCCATTGCATAAAGAGTCTTTCAAATTGAGCAAATTGAGATTCTTGAATAAAACACAAAATTTGCGTTTGATTTAAAACATCTTTTCATTCATAATTGAAGCATAGTATATGACATTTAAACACGAAAGACAATATCTGACAAATCACCACCTATTTTTTGGGTTTTTCGCGACTATCTAAAACTCAAAAAAATATCAAAAATATCTATTCTTATGTAAATAAAGAATCACTGAGTAAAAACAAAAAATCAAACGGAGACAATTTTCTCAATGATTATTTTTCTGTAAGAAATTTGCCTAACGAATAAAATTTTAAAAAATACAAAAATTTTCCAAAATAAATAAAGACTTTTGAACGTTATTGTTTCGGGAGGTCTTCTCCTTTCGTTTTCAAAACGAATCTAAAAAAGAAATTATATTAATTTCTATATATAATGAAAAGATAAAATCACCACCTCTTGCAGCTTCACAGACGTCCGCTCTTCAAAATGTCATTTCATTCATGTCAAAATTTTGGATGACATTTTGGTATAATCGGGGCTCTATCTCACCAATGACTCGAATAATTTCATCATTTAATTCAGGAATCTGATTGTGGATTATTCTTATAGACCTGGTTTTTCACGTAACCCCAAAAAAATAATCCAGCGGTGATGCTGACATCACCGTTTCGTGCAATAACTCGTCCAGGAAATGTTTCTCTCAATAAATCAATTATTTTATTAGCAGAGTAAGACGTAGAACCATCCTGTTAGAACCACATATACTCCAAATCAATATTATTCAATTCAGGCCCCAAAAATCCAGTTATCATCTAATGAAATCGAACACTACTTAGTCACATTATACCTCCTGACCGTAATGCACACCAAACAGTGACTTAGGATGTAAAGGTCTCTCATGAATCAATCGTGGATTTGTCTTACCCCCAAATGCGGAAATTTTGTTTATTAACATAACCACGAATTTCAAAATATTCTTCACCTGAAAAGATTATTTTTAGAGAACAATCAACTGTTTGTTCTTTGATCCAGTTGAGAAATGCACAACGTTTTCACTGATCTAGTGGCTTTAGTTCCTGTGTTAATTGAACCTTACATGCCTTTAGAGCTAAATCCTTCCAAATTATTCCAATAGTCCAAATTATTGTAAAAAGCAACTAATGGAAAGTTTTGGATCTTCAACCGCACTTTCACGTACCAAATCTATGGACGATTATGTAAACCGCAAATATCACGTAATTTTCTCAAAACATTTTTCACTTAACGCCCATTTTCATAAAATAATTCGACAATTAACGCGTTGCTGTATGGTGTACGGCTCCATTTTTTTAAATGTCATATATAACACTTCTGAAATGAAACTAGACCTAAGACTAACTAGACCCTTCAATTCAAGAATTTAAAAAACCGCTCAATTTGAAAGACTCGTTATAAAGCAACAACAAAATAGATGAGGTAATTAATTTAAACAAATACATGAATTTAAATACGGTTTTAATTTGACCACTAAAGGCCTGATTTATAATTTTGCAGTATTTTAAATAAATAAAACAAAGTAGTGTTATTAAAGTGGGTAATGTTTGTTCCTCATTAATATTCTAAATCTCTTCCATTTTATATATCACCCAATGTTAAAAGTAACACTCAACAGTAAAATCACGAGATTTTTAGACATGACCCACATTCCACTTACAAACCCCAAAAACCGATCTGAACCACGACTGTCATTCCACATCGAACTTTTCCAAATTGGAAATCCAAGCGGGACTTGACAGATTGACAACAAAAAGCCATAAATACTGCATCTTTTGTTACACCCCATATTTGAACGGTCTGAAACCCGTAATCCACCCCAGTTTACCTAACCAATAGAGAGAAATATTGATATTGATTGAATTAAAACTAATATTTGCGGGGGTAATCTTCTGAGTAATTTGAAAAGCAAATGCGGAGCGGGAACTCGGTCCAATCTGTCGTTTACAGACGGCATACGAACGTAAACATTATGCCTTCATTAGTACAAATCTTTTATAATTATCCGGTATGTGCAAATGAAAATTTGCGACCAAAAATTATGAAAAATTAAAAAAAATATATTATTATGAAATAGTAATATTTCATACAAGAGATGAACTTTAAGTTCTATGAAAGGAGAATCAGGGGAAAATGCTAGGTGGAAGGTGAAGAAGCAGTCTTGATTCGTACAGAAATGGTTCAAAAAGGAACCCATAGCCAAACGAAAATAGATTGTTCTGAATAAGCATACAGAATTTTGTAGCGTAATCTACTGGCGCTGGTTCCGTACAATCGGGTGACTTGAAACGAAATTGTGAATAACTCGTCTGAATGTATTCAGACCTGCCTTAAAAGTTTTTAAAAACTCGATATAAACAAAAATTGACCACATTTAGCTACCACCCCAGACTTTGGGCTACCCTGTTTTCACCTTTTCGATTCAAGGACACACTTCTTCACTAACAGAATGTTATAAAGTGCATAAATAAGTTGTTCATTGTATATATTGCTATTCGGATTTAAAATCTCATAAAAATCTAGATCTATAATGAGAAAACGAAAGGGTGATTTTTTTTGGCATGCCTGGACGTCTGAATGACCCCCGACAAGGGTCGCTGACAGAACGAACTGTGAGTTTGCGCTCAAGTTGTAAATCTGTGTCTCAATGGTCAGGTAACTCATACGGAACGTTTAACATCGAAGCAATGCTTGCAAATTGACGAAATTTATTATCAAAATCAGTGTTCAGTGGGCCAAACTTATAGAACACTGCGTTAAATTAATCTTCCTGATGTATTCGCCGAATTACCGACAAATTCCGAATGCATTTCCCACTGCTCGATATTAAAACAAAAACAAGACAAAAAGCTGTGCAGCCCAAAGAAAATATCGCTGCTGTTGCTGGCAGTTTCGATGAAGATCGAAATATATCAATTCATCGCCGTTCACAGGAAGTTGGGTTTTGTTATTCGACTACATTCCGAATTTAAATGGTATTGATCTGGAGGAAATGTGCTTCCAACAAGACCGCTCCACATGCCATACAGCCAACGCAACAATCGATTTATTAAGGGAACAATTCGGTTGACTACCAAGGTCATGTGATTTAGCACCATTAGATTATTTTCTGTAGGGTTATGTTAAATTTTCGGTCAATGCCGATAAACCAGCAACTATTAACGCCTTGGAAGTCAACATAACTTGGACAGTTGTGGACATAAGACGCAAGGAAATTGAATTGATATAATGCGCTTTGTCAGAAGTAGCCGCGGTGGATATTTACCTGAAATTGTTTTCAAACATTAATGCCATTGAATGTGAATGTTAGTTGACATAAAATAAATAGTTTCAAGGCATCTAATTTGGTTGTTGTTTTATTTGAATTTAAAGGTCGGACGCGCTAAAAAATCATCCTATGTACATAAACATGAAAAATGAAGCATGAACATTATTTGAGTGACCGCTTTCATCGAACAAAAGGCAATTGTGCTATATCAGAAATTTTGGAAAATTATATAAGTATCCCGAAAGGGCGCATATTGGGACCCTTTTTGTTTCTTATCCACATCAATGACCTGTATAAAATTAAAAAAAAATTAGACTTTAAGACTAAATTAGACTTAACGGGACACTACAGCCAGAAAATGATGAAATATATTAATTTAGAACTCTCTATATTAGATAATTGGTTATGTATGAATAAATTAAAATGAAATTCTGAGAAACCAAAATATATGATTCTCGAAAAGAGGGGTATTTAAGTCGTTTATTGATAAAAAATTTATAATATTTACATCGAGAAGAATAGCATTGAAATCGTTAATCAAATTAAATATCTAGGGGTAATTCTTGATTCTCAATCGAAATTTTGGGCTCATGTAAATTACAATAATTGAAAAATAGGGTTATTTCGTAGCATATCACATAACTTAAGTAACTGGTCAAAATTATACCATAATTTATCCCCATTTTAGTTATTGTAGCTCTGTGTTCTCAGGTTGTAATAAACATGAAATAAATAGTTTGCAAATTATACAAAAGAAGGCAATACGAATTATTTTGAATTGTGATAGGTACACATCGGTGGATTTGATGTTGCGCTCTTTGGACTGGTGATCTGTAGGGCAGAGTATTGAGATGGCCAGTATTGTTATGGTTTTTTTTAAATCAAAAATAACTTAATGCCTGCATATCTTGGAAGGAAGGTACTTAATAACGCGATCCGAAAAACATCAATGTAGTATTCGCTCAAAGGAGGATCTCCATATAAATTTTGAACATAGTACCTATATACAGAAATCTCTTCTAAAAAGTATAAAAAGTTTAGGAATATTTGTAGATAGAATCTGTAAACATTATTTGGCAAAATAGGTTTGGTATGTTAGATGTTGGATAAACTATTGTGTATATGGTATATTGCATTCCGAAACAGATCATATTTGGATATATTTATATTACGTACAAATATTAATGAAGTACAAATTGTATGTAGTAGCCAAGTTCTATATTATAAAGAATATTATTATTTTATATAATACATATATATATATATATATATATATATATATATATATATATATATATATATATATATATATTAGAATTACTAGGTTTTCGGGTAGAACCGCGTTTTAGATTTATAAAATCTCGACCTTTCGGCTTCCACTTTGAAGCCATTTTCAAGAGAATCCAGTTGATTTACTCCGAGGCCTCAATCTGCCTACTCCCCTGAGTTCACAACCAGAAAAACCCCCTTTATTTATAAAAAAATATTATATATATATATATATATATATATATATATATATATATATATATATATATATATATATATATATATATATATATATATATATTTATATGGTCCATGCCTTAAGATGATTATTTTTGGGTTAGATCTATTTTTGAACAATCGGTATATATGAATGAATAATTTCAGTGGTTTACTACTTTTAAAATTGGATTATTGGCCTGCAACTGGAAGTTTAAAACTTAACCTTCAGCAATAGATTATCAAATTAAGGTATCATTAAAATTCATTAATAACAGTGATTAAATACTAAGTATACTGGTTAATTTTTGAAAGTACGTATAGGAAAGTCGTTGGCCGCTAAACGCAAAACAAAAATAAAATGTATGTTATTATTCAGTTCTTACATCTGGACCTATCATTATTCCCGTAGTTTTATCCTATTTTAACCCTAAAATTGTTTGTAGTTTAATGGAACGGAGTGAAATATATTTATTTACCCCCAAGAATACACTAGATTACCTCATCACGACTACCCCAACCGAGAACGTCGCCGACTCCCCGAAAATTTGAATAAATCTCGCCACGTTCGCCTCCCCTGGGCGTGCTCTAATAAAATGCACGTTTAATAGTGTAAATTGAATTGAAAATCAAGGCTATGACTCGATGATGAGGATCGACATCGGTGACCTCAAATCCCCGCTAAGGGCGACTGCCACCCTTCGACCGCCTTGTGACGTTAGGGTGGATGTCCCGAGGGAAGTTCCCCGAACTCTGTGCCTGTTTACATTCTATCGCATATTTATCATTCGACAGTTGATGAGCGTAGCAATATGCTCCGATATTTAACCGAAAAGACCACTGGGGACAGCTCAGTAAGTCAGAGGGTAGGCGTAGACTGGGGGATTGATTTTTATTTCATATTTCAAAATGTGAAGAAACATTGACGTTACCATGTTACTGATTTTAGTAAAGACATTTATATATTTAGCATTGTCATAGAAAAAAATGTATCAATTTTTGAAACCATAATAGTTTAGTCCCAATATATGAGAAAGTTACATAGCTAATGCAAGAACATCTACAGCTAATGTAACACTGACGCTATGAATGTGTGTGTATAACTTACTTTCTTACTTAGTCTTCTCTTCTAAGTGGATGTAGAAATTTGGGGTGTCCATCAGCTCGCTTGGTGGAATCTTCTCCATTTCCCTCTGTCTCCGGTCATCACCATTACTCCTTACCAATTAATTCCCCGCCTCACCAGGCTTTCAGCAATCGACTTGTTCCAAGTTTTCCTCGGTCTTCCTCTCTTCCTCCGTCCGTACACTCCCATGGCCCACACTCTCTTTACCGCCCGCATGTCTAGCATCCTCACGAGATGCCCGAACCATCGCAGTTGGCTTTTCTCAATTACTACCAATATATATATAACGCCCAATCTCTCCCATCGGTATATCTCAGTCTATCCCACCATACCACTTCTTCAATCCTTCTCAACACTCTCATCTCGAACTCTTATAATTTTGCTTTTGCTGTTCAGTCCACAACCATGATTCACTATAGGCACTATCACCGAGCTATAAACTTTAACTTTGGTTTCCTTATTAATTTCCGTTTTACAGAAAAAGGGTTTGCATATTAAGCTTTACTCGCACACTCAATTTCCCTTCTGCTCCAAAGTTATCCTCAAATATTTAAATTTATCAACCTGTTTCACATTTACGTTGCCCGGCCTTATATGAAGATCCACATTAGGTCATTTTTTGTGAATGCCTTGTTGCACGCATCCAAGGACTTTTGTAATTGAGCTTCTGTTTCCCTCAGCAATACCAGATCGTTCGCATAATTCAATTCCTTATATTCAACCGTGGCAAGTTTATGCACACCCACTCTAGCTTCTCAAATATTCAGATCTGCTTCCTCGGCCAATTCATCGATAAGGATGATAAACAATAGCGGGCTCAAAATATCACCCTGTCTAACGCCCTGTCTAAGTTCAGGACATCCGCTCCATCCGGTAGCAGTCCCCATTTCCGCAAATTGGTCTTGCCGTGGTACGCCCACTCTCAATTGGTTAAGTGTTTTCCACACTGAGTAAGGTTGTACGTTGCCTGGTGGCAACTCCTCTTTGACCTGGTAGTTCGGATGGTTTAGCTGGATTTCCCATCTTCTCGTAAAGCTCTCTCTGGATTTTAATCGCTACGGTGCTGGTTGATGTTCATGCAGTAGATGTATTGGAATCTATCTCCTATTTTATTCTACCTTCGATTGCAGCGACCCCCCTACGTATATTCAGCAGCACTATGTCGCTTTCTATATTCTATGCATATGAGTAGTAGAGCTAGCGAGATCATGTAACACTTTCAAGGTCAAATGTTGAAGATGGCATGTTTCATCCACATCGACCATTCTTCGGCCAATGCTGACAAGCTGCCGCAAGGTCATTGGTGAAGAAGTGACATATTACATTCTTTTCGAGCAAAGTTGACGAGCCGTGGCAAGGTCATTGATGTTTTACATCACTTCTTTTACCGCTGCTAAGCTTACGTGATATGTAAATTAGTTTTACCTTGCCTTGCCAAGGTCAATCACATTACATTTTCTGCATAAAATCCAAAGGTGAACCGCATTAGGGTTTTTTTTGTTTTTTTTGCCTCGACTCAAGGTCAATCGCAATAGGTTTTCTACATACACCGAGTAATTATCTAGATAAATAAATAAATGTTTCGTCGAAAACCTATTGCGATTGACCTTGAGTCGAGGCATAAAAACCTTAATGTGATTCACCTTCGGACTTTATGCAGCTTTGACCGAAAATAATGTAGTACGTCACTTTTTCACCAATGACCTTGCGGCGGCTTGTCAGCGTTGGCCGAAGAATGGTTGATGTGGATGGAACATGCCATCTTCTACATTTGACCTTGAAAGTGTCACAGGATCCCGCTAGCTCTACTACTCATATGCTACACATATGTCCAAAAGTTTGGAATATTTACAAATAGAATATATACGCCTATGATACTCTAAAAATTGTGATGGATATTTATTTTAGACCGTTTTAAAATGAAATAACAAAAGCATTGTATTGCTGATAACACAAGTTTATCGATTTTTACCCATTCCTTTCACACTGATATTTACATTATTTCAGTTCTTTTTCAATTTTCAATCAATTCTTTTAAAATGCCTAGAAACATGATATCTCATTTTAACAGATCAAGAGTAATTGCTTTGCTAAAACAGGGCTTTAATCAAAGTGATAACGTGAAAATTGTAGGTTGTTTCCCAAAGTAGATCGATTTCCCAAAGGATCTCCCCAGAAGTAGTAGAAAACGATGTACAACAGCTGCACAATATCGACAGATATCAATGATAGCTCGAAGAAATCGTATGGAATCTACAAGTGGTATATCAAGGGAGCTTGTTAAGCTTGAACCCTTCAACAAAAAAATGCTAGATTACAATGGGCTCGAGAAATGGTGGATCATAATCCTAACTAGAATAACATGATGTTCTCCCATAAGACGAGAATTGGCTTGGTTCCTGATTCACGAAGAACCTTAGTTTGGAGAGCTCTAGGTCGACAAGCCCGACTATAAACTAGAAACAGCTCAAACACGTATCCTATTTAAAGGTGGGAGTGTGATGTTTTGAGGAGGTATTATGAGGGGTACACCAACAACTCTAGTGATCCTGGAGTCACTGGTGCTGTGTACATTGAGGATGTTTTAAATCCTGTTGTGCGTCTGTTCCGAGGCGCAGTGGGCAACGGATTTGTTTTCATGAATGGCAACGCACTTCCTCATCGAACAGCAGCAGTATAAATTTTCTTTAAGTAAATTTCTCTAAAATGAATGTAATTGAACATGCTTCGAACATTTTGAAAACACGCATCAAGAAACGAAACAATCCTCCTCTGACCTTGCGAGAAATAAAAGATGCTGCCGGTGAAGAACGGGATAGAATTCCACAAGCCCAAATTGATCATTTAATCGACAGCATGCCAAATCGCCTACAGGCATGCATTCGAACACATGGAGGAACTACTGCTTATTAATTTTATTGAAAGTTGTTCTTTTTATTTTTAAATTACTTTTGAAGGAAATTTGTAGATTGTAATTTTTTGACTCCAAAATAATAAATTTTACACACATTGGTCATCTCGTGTCGAGTTTTAGAGCACCAGTAAGAGTTGTAATAAAATGAAGATTACGTAAAAGACTAAAAAAATACTTAATATCAATAAAAAGTGATATGTTTCAATATACCAAACTTCATCATCAAATATCAAACTTCATCATCATCATCATCATCATCAGCCCGTATCGATCCACTGCAGGATGAAGGCCTCTTCAGCATGCTTCCAACCTTCACGGTCCTGGGCTTTCCTCTGCCACTCGGGTCCAATATACTTAACGATGTCATCAATCCATCGTACTTTCGGTCTTCTTCGCGGACGCTTGCGATCAAGCGGTATCCACTCCAGTATTGCCTTGGTCCATCTGTCGTCCCATCGCCTCGCTATATGGCCTGCCCATCTCCATTTCAACTGTTTTACTCTTCCAATGATGTCACAGACTTTTGTTTGTTCCCTGATCCATGCGCAGGACTTTCTGTCTCGTCTTGTAATGCCAAGCATACATCTTTCCATTCCCCTCTGTGCCACCCGAAGTTTTTGAATTGATTGCGATGTGAGTGTCCAGGTTTCACTTCCGTATGTCATAACGGGTAGAACGCACTGATCGAATACTTTTCTTTTCAGGCAAAGTGGGAGTCTGCTCTTAAACACTATGTTGAGCCTACCAAATGCCTGCCAGCCACATTTAACACGCCGTTCCACCTCCCGGGCGGTATTCCCCTCCATAGAAATCCTCTGCCCAAGATATACAAAGCTGTCCACAATCTCTAAATCCCTTCCTAAAACTGAAATTCTTCTGTCCTGAGCGAAGTTATTGAACATAACCTGACTCTTTTTCAGGTTTATTTTCAAGCCAAATGGTTCGCCAGCCCTTTGCAGTTCTTGTATGCGTCTTTGCAGCTCCTCTGGGTCTTGTGAAATGAGAATAATATCATCTGCAAATCTAAGATGGTTTAAGTTTGCACCATTGATCTTTACCCCATCCTGTTCCCAATCCAGTTTACGGAATACTTCTTCAAGGCCAGCCGAGAAAAGAAGAGGCGATATTGCGTCACCATGCCGCACACCTCGTTCCATATTAATTCCCACTTCAAGATCATCAAAGTGAATTGTGGCTGTAGCTCCATCATATATCGATTCTAATAGGTTTACATAGGCTCTCTCTACACCTTGGCTAAGCAGTGCATCCATTATCGCATGCTTTGAGATGGAATCAAATGCTTTTTCGTAGTCGATAAAAGTCAAGCACAGTGGCATGGTGTATTCGTTGTGCCGTTCTATGACCTGCTGTACAACCTGGATGTGATCCATTGTACTGAATCCACTTCTGAATCCTGCTTGTTCTCTTGGTTGTGCGTCATTCAGTTTTTTTAATATTCTTTTAGAAATTATCTTAGTGAAAACTTTGTACATCACTGATAGGAGGCTTATTGGACGGTAGTTCTTTAAATCTTCCTGTGCTCCTTTTTTATGTAAAAGGATCACTTCTGCATTTTTCCAAAAGTCAGGTACTTTTTGTTCTTTGAGGCATTTTGAGTATAATTTTGCCAGTGTTTTATGTAACGTCCGACCACCAGCTTTTAGCATTTCGACAGTTACACTATCCTTTCCAGGAGCCTTGCCGTTCTTCATCAATTCTATAGCACTTGTTACTTCCTCCACTAGGATATCTGGTATTATATATTGTTCTTCCGTGGGTATTGCTGTCCCTGACTGGCTCTGATCCTCATATAACTGGGAATAAAACCTTCTGACAATCTCCAACATTTGGGCACGCGTCCTGCACACTGTGCCATCCTCACGCTTTAAAGCATATATTTGCGTTCTTTTGTTTCTCAGCTTCTGTTTAGCTTTGTTAATTCCTTTGTTTTCTTCCAGGGTTTTTTGCACTAGCTGCATATTGAATCGGCGCGTGTCCTCTCTGATACGTTTTCTTATAGTTTTGCAGAGCTCAGTGTACTCGACCCTGCCAAAGGACTACCTGCATTTCTCATTGCTCGCCGTTTCTTCATTAAATCAATGGTCTCACTGGAGATTTTTGTTTGTTTGAGACATTTTTCCTCTGGTGCTATTGAAGCAGCCGTTTGAAGTACATTGTTGGCGATTTCTTCATATTGAACTGATATTTCCACCTCCTCTGGATCTTGCAATGCAGCAAACCGGTTTGACAAAGCAATCTCAAAATCGCTTCCTCTGTCCAGCAGTTTTCCAGAATCCACCTTGCCCTTCTTTGATCTTACCATTTTTTCGCGCTCTTTTCGACAGTCAATCCGAACCCTTGCTCGTACAATTCGGTGGTCACTTCCAACATGAAAATTGTTAAGGACAGTACAATTGGTAAATATTGTTTTATCGTTGGTCATGATGTAGTCAATTTCGCTTGTGAGCCCAGATGGACTTTTCCATGTCCATTTTCTGCTGATATTTTTCTTATAGAATGAATTCATAATATATAGTTCTTGTCCTTCAGCAAAATCAACCAATCTGTCACCTCTATTGTCTCGCTCACCAGTTCCATATGGGCCAGTTGCACTTTCGTCCGTTTTTGTTGTTCCAATTCTGGCATTAAAATCACCCATCAGGATTTTGTACCTACATTTCTCCTTGTATAAAAGCTGGGCCACATCATCATAAAATTCCTCAATTTCCTCATCTTTGTGGCTTATAGTTGGTGCATAAGCTTGGACGATTTGAAGCCTAAACTTTTTATTCAGCTGAATGACGCATTGGGCTAATCGGTCGGATGTACTTTCAAATTTTACCACACTGTCCTTCAGCTTTCGATTGATGACGAATCCTATTCCGCCACATCGGCCATTTTCCGTACCTCGAGTGTAGAGTACGTGTCCAGTTGGTTCCAGTTTGATTAACTCTTCACCCTTCCTTCGTGTTTCACAGAGCCCAATAATATCCCAATGTATGTTGTCAAGTTCGATTAACAGTTCTTGCAATCGGGCCTCTGTTTTCATAGTCCGTATATTTAACGTTGCAATGTCAAAAGTCCAATGGCAGCCTGATCTAACCCGGTGATTCTTAGCACCCTCTGCCTTGGGGCAGGTCTTCCCGCTGCCGTAGGTAGTTGCCCCTTGGCCTCCGGGGAATGAGGGCCGTGTTTAAGGTTGTACTGTCATATTTCAACATACTGAAATACCATGTTGAAGGTATGGACAGTAATCTTCTTCTTCTTGTCCTGGAGGTTAAGTTGACCCGAAGGCCCTGACTTGTATTCACTGATTTTTTCGAACGTCACGACAATGTCGCTTGTTCGAAGGGTTTTAGCTGCCGTCCTTTAGGCATGGAGGTGATGACCGAAGAGGATGGTCATACTGGGGCAACGGCCGGCAATGAAGCTGCCGTGGCTCTGATTAGCGGATTGTCCGAAAGGGACGCCGTCGCTAGGAATTTGTCCAGAAGTCTGGACAGGAATGTCTGAATCACTGGTATGTCAGTTTCCCGATGGATTTGCGCATTCCTTACAAACCATGGGGCACCTACTAACGTGCGAAGAACACGTGACTGGAACGATTGCAGAATTGCAATCGACGTTGGGGGGAGGTACGGAAACCAGGCCTGAGATCCGTAGGTGAGGACGGATCGGACCATGATTTTATACAAGGTTATTCGGATGTTCAGCGAGAGCTTACTTTTGCCGTTCATTAGGGGGTAAAGCAGACGAGCCATGGCTCTTGCTTTCCCGGTTACCTTCTTTAGGTGCGGCACCCACGTGAGGGCCTTATGGACAGTAATCTGCCACGCTGGTCCAATGCGGGTTGGCAGATTTTGGATCATGTTAGTCTGAGGCCTCCGCTTTGACCTGTCCGCCAGGGGTGACCCTCCCAGGAGCATAGACTCCAGACGGCATAGCTCAAAGCTTCATTGCCCTACTCAAACCCCTTTACCACGTCAAGGTCTGATCCACAAAGGGGATATATATATATATATATATATATATATATATATATATATATATATATATATATATATATATATATATATATATATATATATATATGCTTTGCTATGATGTATTCTGTGCAGCAAACTTATAAAGCACTTCGTCAATTTGAACTTCGATATGTATTCGTTGAATTATCAACATATTCCGAACGCATTTCACGCTGTTCAATATCAAAACAAAAACAAGACAATAAACTGTGCGTTCCGACGAAAATATTGCCGTTGTTGCTGACAGTGTTGTTAAAGATCCAAATTTATCAATTCGTCGCCGTTCGCAGGAAGTCGAGCTTTGTTATTCGACTACGTGAATTATTTCATTCCGAATTTGAATTGTATTGGTCCGGTGGAGATGTGGTTCCAGCAGGACGACAAACGCAACAGTCGATTTATTGAGGGAATAATTCGATAAGAAAATTATTTCGAGGAACGGACCTATTAATTGGCCACCAAGGTCATTATCTCGGTCAGTTGCGGACTTAAGGCTCCAATTGCTTGAATAAGTGGTCGGAAATTGGATTGACAGAATGCGCTTTGTCAGAAGTAGCCGCGGCGGACATTTGTCCGAAATTGTTTTCAAACATTAATGCCATTGAGGACATTAGATTTCAAGGCATCTAATTTGGTTGTTGTTTTATTCTATTTTAAAGTTCGGTTGCACTAAAAAAAACCACCCTATACTAACTCTTGTAAGTAGGCATGTGAAATATGCGCTGGAGTGCAACAAAATCAATGGAGAGAAAAAATTCAAATCACCTTGCTGTCGCTACTATAAGTTTCGATATTGGGAACATCTACACAAACATCCTGCCGAAAGTAATTAATGATTAAAAAGAAGTTGAAGGTTAGTTAATATCAGGGACGCTTCAAATGGGCGATCGATATTTTCTCTGGGTGCTTGAGGGACCTATTAGAATTTTGTCTATACATACCCTATGTCCAAGTACAGGTAAAGTTCACGCTCAAAACAGTAGCTGAATAGATGCTATGTATTCACTAGATCATCAACGTAATTCTCGGCACTCATACAGACTGCAGAATCTCTAATTCAAATATTTTTTTCCCCGATTATTAATTTTAAAGCGCCATCTTTCAGCTTCGAGACGAGGTAAATGTACGAGTCTACTGTGTATAACCTGAAAAAGCAGTTGTATAAGTCCTCCAAAAAGATCATTTCAGGCATTGCTTTCTTTTCACATTTCAGCTAAAAAATTCTGAGGAAACGCATGACTTGATTTGAGCAGCTTTACGAGATTAGAAGCAATTCACAACTGGAAAAATTGGCTGAATTCCAAAAAAAGGATGAAGAATTGGAAACACTACCAGACGAAAATCTTTAACACACACTTCAAAAACTCGGACAGAAACTCGAAATAATACTGTAAGCCATTTCTGAATGTTAGAATGAACAAACTAGGAAAAATTCGTCGAAAATTTTCAAAAGGTAGGAAAAATTCGAAATAGGAGAGCCGTTATGAACTCATAGCTGAGAATAACATTAGACTTTGATGTTGTTAGGTTATTGCTCTCTAGATTCAAGAAAAATAACTTATTGCATCAAATTGTGACCTGTGATTAAAAGTGGATCCTCTACTATATTTTAAGAGGCAAAAGGCCTGGTGAACCATCAACCAGTACCGCAACACTAAATATTCATTCCAAAGAGGTATTGGTGTGTCCATGGTGGGATCAACTAAACGTCGTGCATTATGAATTGTTCTAATATAGCATAGTTAAACGGTCACTACTCACTGTTATTGCAACTAACTTGTTGTTACTGCAACTTATTCGTATCAGTGACTCTGTGGAGGAAAAAAAACGCCTTATAAAGAGTTATCAAACAAGTGCTATATATTTTTGTAATACGTCATTGCAGCCATTGCAATTATTGGACAAATCATCATGAAAAGATATACAATTATAATTTGTATAGCGTATACAAATTGAATGAATCTATTCGGGCTACGTTTCGCGCCTTACGTGAAATTTATGGTCAACATAATCGGCCTACAGTGCTTACTATTCGTAATTTAATTAAAAAATTCGAACCAAGTGTGGATTGTGTGGATACTGTTTGTGATGCTAGAATCCAACCCTTCGCAAACTTAAAAGTATTGCTGAAAACATCGATGCTGTGAAGCGAAGTGTGAATAAAAATCCAGAACAATCAATTACACGTCGTTCACAAGAACTTGGGCTTTCCTATGGCACTGCATGGAATATTCTTCATAAAGATTTATATTTCAAGGCATATAAAATTCAGTTAATCAAAGAACTCAACCCAAATAACCATTTGTTTCAAATAGACTAGACGTTTTGCAGATTAGGCTTTAGAACACTTAAGCATCGCTTTTCATGGTGTTCACATCGTGTGAAGCGAGGCGGGTGTCATTGCCGACTATTATTCACGTGCATTTGAATCATCTTAAGAGTTTTATTTTGATAGAACGGAGTTTTATCGACAGAAAGTAGTGGTGAAAGCCATCGAAGTAGTATTTTGATAACCCGTCTTCAGATTTCATTTTTTGAGAAAGTTATATTAGGGTCTGTGATGTGCATTTAAATTTTATCGAACAGTATTTGACCCATTGTCACGCCGGTAACCAGGCCGGATGAATCCGGATGCTTCCAGTGGGGCTCTTTAGCAAAAGTTCAATTTTTTGACCCATTGTCACACCAATAACCAGGCCGGATGAAGCCGAATGCTTCCAGTGGTATTTACATTATATAATAAACCGCTATAGTATATTCAGTGGCGAAGTTATGGCTTCGGGCCAGACTAACCTTCGCCACTCCTAATGTGCTGGCTAATTGCTCGCTGTCTGGAGCAGAAGCCAAGAAACGAGAGGAAGAAGAAGGCTTTAGAACAACTTGAAACAGATCCATAATTTCATAAAAAATCATCTTCAACGATGAAGCTGATTTTTAGTTAGCTTCGTAAATAAGCAAAATTGTCGCATTTGTAATGAAGAAAACCCACATGCTGTTCTTGAAATACCTTTACAACCACAAAAATTAACAATCTGCTGTAGATTATGGTCTGGAGGTGTAATTGGACCGTACCTATCTGAAAATCGAAAATGGAAATTCAGTTACTGCCAATGAAGAACGCTACAGAAACATGATTTCTGATTTTTTCTAGCATGAATTGAATGATTTTAATCTAAACGACATGTGGTTTCAGCAAGATTGTACAACATGCCATACATCTCGTGACACAATCAATTTATTGAGAGAAAAGTTCAATGACCGTGTAATCCCAAGAACTTTTTCTCTGGATTTATGTGAAATCATTGTTTTCCACCAATAAAAAGCCAATGACCTTAAAACCAACATTATTCGTGTCATTGTTAAAATATGATGGGACGATTTTCTAGCGTCAATCGACAGGGCCGATCGATCGATTTGGAAAACGGCCAATCACTTGGTGGGAAAGGCGAGAGCGCCGATTCCTCCCCTGAGGACGGGTGATACTCACGCCGTCACGGGGGCGGACGGCGACCCCCAAAAGCACCAAAAGCAGATGACCTCTCTTCGGCCTTCAGCCGAAAAGAGGACTAAAGTTGAACAGTTCAGGAAAGAAATTCTATCTTACCAAGGAACTCCTAATCCTGGCTACTTGATCAGCCAAATAGTCTCGCCGAAGATAATACACAATATTATCCGAGGTTTGAAATCTAGAAAAGTTCCTGGTCGCGATCGTATCTCTCCGATGCAGCTGAAACGGCTACCAAACAAGCAAATAGCCCAGTTGGCAAATATTGTCAACGCTTCTTTCAGACTTCAGCACTTTCCAGCTATATGGAAACATGCCCAAATCATAGTAATCCTGAAAAAAGGAAAAAGCCCAAGAGAGCCAAGTAGCTATAGACCCATTAGCTTGCTTAGCGCACTCGGCAAGATCGTCGAGAGGGCGACTTTACACGCTCTCAACTTCGTTCTTGCCGACAAGAACATACTGCCGGACGAACAGCTCGGTTTCCGAAGGGGGCATGCGGCCGTCCACCAGGCGGCACGGCTCGCGACGGAAATCAGGCAGGGTTTCGGTGGCAGGCGCCATACGGGAGCCGTCTTCTTAGACCTCTCGCAAGCCTTCGACAGAGTCTGGCATCTCGGACTCATAGTCAAGATGCTCAGGCTGGGTATACCAACAGACCTAGTCAAGCTATTGGCATCGTTCCTGACTGGACGCACTTTCCAAGTGCTCGTCGATGGTACTTTGTCTTCAGTCCAGCGAATCGAAGCGGGAGTACCGCAAGGATCCCCTCTTGCCCCAGTAATCTTCAACGTCTACATGGCGGACTTTCCTAAAATTCCGCATGTAAAGACTGCATTCTATGCTGACGATACCGCTTTTTATACGTCAGCCCCCGGGACCTGGCTGATCACATCCAGGCTCCAAAGGCAGACGTTAAAAGCCCTAAAATGGCTAGCCTATTGGAGGTTAGCAATAAATCGCAGCAAAACCCAGGCTGTCCTCTTCACAAGAAGACAGCTTATAATCAGACAGAATATCCGCATCTACGGAGTCCCCATCAAATGGGCCAGATCGGCACACTACCTGGGCCTTGAGTTCGACAAGGCCCTCACGTGGGTGCCGCACCTAAAGAAGGTAACCGGGAAAGCAAGAGCCATGGCTCGTCTGCTTTACCCCCTAATGAACGGCAAAAGTAAGCTCTCGCTGAACATCCGAATAACCCTGTATAAAATCATGGTCCGATCCGTCCTCACCTACGGATCTCAGGCCTGGTTCCCGTACCTCCCCCCAACGTCGATTGCAATTCTGCAATCGTTCCAGTCACGTGCTCTTCGCACATTAGTAGGTGCCCCATGGTTTGTAAGGAATGCACAAATCCATCGGGAAACTGACACACCAGAGATTCAGACATTCCTGTCCAGACTGCTGGACAAATTCCTAGCGACGGCGTCCCTTTCGGACAATCCGCTAATCAGAGCCACGGCAACTTCATTGCCGGCCGTTGCCCCAGTATGACCATCCTCTTCGGTCATCACCTCCATGCCTAAAGGACGGCAGCTAAAACCCTTCGAACAAGCCACATTGTCGTGACGTCCGAAAAAATTCAGTGAATACAAGTCAGGGCCTTCGGGTCAACTTAACCTCCAGGACAAGAAGAAGAAGAAGAATTGTTAAAATAAATGCCGATTTATGTGGCAAATTGATCAAGAATTGATATTCTAGAATAGAAATTAAAAAAACATCCAGAGGAGGTTATTTACATGACATTATCTATATAAATAAAAATTAAATGCTGTTCGTTGATAAGCGCGTCACTTGAGAACGGCTAGATCGATTTGGCTAATATATTTTTAAAATGTTTGTAATAGCCTGAATAAGGTTTTTAGTGAAAGAAAAACTGGAAAAGTTGCCCGAAAAACTGGAAAATTCTGGAAAAACTGAAAGTGCTTTTTTCCTATGGGATTTTTGTATGAATTCAAGATCATCATAACGCACGATTCGAACGATCGATATGCGTAACTCCTTTTTTGTCTTGTTCGTAATGGCCTTGGAAAAGTTTTCAGAATAAAAAATTCGAGAACTACAAAAAAAAGTCGGAAACTCGGACAAACTGCAAAAATTATAATTTTTGTATGCACTCTCGATCATATCTGACGCTAGAAACGACATATTTGGTTAATTCTGTTTTTGGAAAAACGCATTCCAGCCTGAATTAAAATAAAATTACATTTGTTTTTACTTTTGTGAAGTACCTAATTGTAGTTATTTTATTTATATTCCAAATTATTTCGGTACGTGCCCAAATGTCGTTTGATAGCTGATTTGTCAAATTGTGAATCAAGCCAATCGATCACATAGTGACGAAAAATTAATTCAGTTGTTTATTTTCAGTTGAATTATGATTCTGTTGTGAGTTCATCGCAATCATTTCATGAAATGAATTAAGTTTCGTCGTTCTACCTCAAACAAATTTACAGATTTACCTACGAAATACGTTGAGTTTTGAAGTGATAAACAGTTATACAGTAACAACAAAGTGAATCAATTGTCCATTTTCAGCTGAATTGTGATTCTTCGCATAGCACATTGTGTCGCAATCGACACAATTGAATAATAAGACGGAGCAATTTAGATCGCAGAACTCGCAATGTTACAAACCAAACGAATTTTCGATGTAATCGAACTGCAGAGCAACGCGAACATCGAAATGAAATTGGACGGAATCGATTATCACAAAACACGTTCAGCACGTACACATGAAGGAAGAGAAAATGCAAGCGAAGATGATATGCTTCAAATGACACATCAGTAGAAACCAATCGCACGATAATGAATTTGAATAATCGTTCAAGAAGACAAACAAATGTTTCCGATTGCATTGTTCAACTGAATTTTCATAGATTTCGATTTATTTTCATTTTGCTTTAATTATTTAACCAGACTGAGCCACAGCGTGACCGGATACAGCTAGTCTATATAAATAAAAATGTATGTGTTCGTTTGTTCAAAATCGTAAGTCTACGAAATTTCTTCACCGATTGCTTTGAAATTTTGACGCAACGTTACATTCGAATACGAGCGTATTTTTATATGCCTATTATATAGATGTCACATCTATGACAGGTAAAAACATACGTTTTTTGAAAAACAGCGCCATCTGTTGGAGCTGAAGCAAGTCATTTTGCTACATAAGGCAGGACAATGCACAGCTCCACACAACAATGAAGACCCTTGAAAACATTATTTCTTATTTTACATGTTTCTTATATATTTTATATGTTTTAATATATATATATATATATATATATATATATATATATATATATATATATATATATATATGTATATATATATATATATATATATATATATATATATATATATATATATTTATATATATATATATATATATATATATATATATATATATATATATATATATATATATATATATATATATGTATATATATATATATATATGTATATATATATATATATATATATATATATATATATATATATATATATATATATATATATATATATATATATATATATATAATGTTTAAAAATATCGACTATTTTTTTTTTTTAAAGGTATCGAAAATATTGTTAAAAATTACAAAAAAAAATACTGTGTTAATATTAAGAAGTCCCGCATCGCAAATTTCAATTTCTCATATAAATAATATAGGATTTTTTTAACTTTGGAATTTTATAGCTCTTCAGCGGAACATTACTGTGGAAAGATTATTACAAATCTTTGTAGCAAATTGAACGTTTTTCAAAAAATGTATCTTATAAATTTTCGATAAATTTACTTTTATACTATATGCTTTACTTTTACTTACGTTTATAATAACTTTTACTTACGTTTATAATACTTTTTCAAAATTTATTCGAGGCTAAAGTTGAATGCATAATAAATTTTTATATTTTTTCAATTTTTCAACGAAACTATTAATTATATCGAAAAATGTTATTCGACCTTTTTTGTAGATCATTCCATTTCCTATAAATTTGCATTAATACATCTTTCGAAACTCCGTAAGGATCGTGGGTTACTTAAATTAAAATGTAAATTTTTCTAAAGAATCGGATTTTTATTGTTTATAATTGATTATAAAATTATAAAATATGAAATTTAAATTAAAAAAATATAATTTTTTAACTGAAAATTACTTACTTATTAAGAGCTCTAAATTTCACAGTTTTTTTTTCAAAATTTCTAACAATATTTTTAATTCCTTTCAGGAAAAAATAGGTTGATTTTTTTGAAACGTTCTAACATATATATATATATATATATATATATATATATATATATATATATATATATATATATATATATATATATATATATATATATATATATATATAAACATGGATGTATACAGCAAATAACTGATATCAGAATGAGGCCAAGAAAAATTGAGCTCAAGTTTAAAATAATTATATATTTTAGCCTTACATAAAAGATCGAGACAAAATCTTAACCGGGTTATCGAGAAAAATCAATTTTCACAGGAAACGTTATTTAATTTTAACTATATATTTTAGGTCATAATTGGCCAGTCAGATTGGAACAGGTATTTAATATTTCAGTGTCGTAATCTGGGAACAGAAGTAATAAGGAGCGGGCTGGGAACGTGAAAGAAACGAATTGGAAAGGAACTCACGTAAGACGCTGCACGTCGATATCCGACGCCTTCACGCGCCATGCCAGTTTGAACCGAACAACTGAGGGGGAAGTTTTTCACGAAAATTAAGTTACATTGATTTGTCTGAAGTTCTACTCGGAAATTGTAGATTTTAGCACAGAGTATTATTTTTCTATAGAAAAAAGGTTTTTTTGGGTAGTCAAATGGAGAATTAGAAATCCAGTACGTTGTCTAATTTTTCTAATATATTTTCTTTTAACTTTACACTAACTCACACTCCCTAGATATTATTATCATCATCATTACTCAGCCATTGTCTATCCACTGCAGGATGTTTCCAACTCACGCGGTCTTGAGCTTTCCTCTATCATTCGGTCTTCTTCGTGGAATTTTCTGGTCAAGTGGTATACAATCCAGAATCTGTAGTTAAATCGCCTTGTTAAATATTGCCAGCTCACCTTCATTTTAATTCCTTTACCCTTCCAATAATGTCACACAACCTCGTTCGTTTTCTGATCCACGTGCAGGTATTTCTGTTCCGCTTATAATAAACATACATCAAGGCTTATGCTTGTCCAAGCATACACCTTTCCATTACCTTCTGTGCAACCCAAAATTTTTGATTTGATTGTGATGAGAGTCCAGAAATCCAAATTTTCGAGATTTGTATTTTCTAATAATAAAATGCTTAAAACGTAATATGTTTTTACAGAAAAACTCCATTTTTTTATAAATAAACTTCACAATCTCATATGTCACAGTTGATCAAGTCCATATTTAAAAAGACATACAATAGAAAATGACCAAGTGAACTTGAATAATTTATCCTATATGGCCAAATCAAGCTACCCATAGATCCTTCCAACGGTCAACAATTTCAGTTCGACGTTTAACTTTTAAACATTATTATTCAGTTGCGTGTGTTAAAATAACTAAGATTTTAAAATTATAAGAATTATAAAGTTCATTACTGTTTGTAATAACAAATTTGGAAATTAGTTAATTCTGGCTTCTGGTAATTAATATTTTGGTTAATGTTTGTGCCTTGTTTTAAGTTTTAAAACGAGCGCGAGCAGTTCAAATAATTATTACAACAGTGTACATGAAATTATTCAAGATCTTATGGACATCTCGGATGGTACAGCTTCCGATTCCAATTACATCCCTCCTAAAATACGGCAAAGCTAAACATTTTAAATTAAGTAAAAAGTAATATTCAGTAATTATAATATTCAGTAATTATAAGTATATAATAAGTATCTTGACCCCACACTAACAATTCTTAAAATGTATGAGTTATACAAAGAGGTGACAGTAAATAATCTAAAGAATTTGTTTCTCGTATAACTTACAGACGAGTATTCTGCACTCACTATAATTTAATTTACCTTTTTTTGAACCGAAAAAGATCACTGCTTAATGTGTGTAAGAGGGGCTAAAAACAACGAGAAGTTCGGAGAATATTCTTCTCATATCAAACGGAGAGATTATGCTAATAGAGCAAAAGAACTAGATAAACATATTACTTGTAATGACGAAAGTTTCGTATCGGCTAGTTAGATTTACGAAGCGTATTTCCAGTAGCGAGATATTGCCCCTTTAGTACAGCCGAAAATTCAGACTATATAACTTGACCGTGTATGAGGCAGCCCCACCAAATAGAGGACATTGTTATCTTTGGTCTGAAATAGAAGGTCAACGAGGAAGCAATGAAATAGGTACATCGTTACTGAAATGGTTTAAAACTTTACCAGATACAGTTAAAGAAGTATCAGGCTTCAGCGACACATGCAGCGTACAAAACCGTAACCAATACATAGCTGCCCTATTTTTATTTATCGTTGCCCTTTTGTCTATAGAAATTATAACACATAACTTATTGAAAAAAGGTCATTCACACATGGATACAGACTTGATGAATAGTGCGATAAAACGAGCCAAAAGGTACATCCTTGTGTTATGTATGATTAATTCGAAAACAATTATGACAATAGTAAGATCCAAGAGAGAAAATAATAAAATTGCTGATGCTTATAATGTTCACTAGCTGACCTACAATGACTTTATTGACCTAAAACATCTCAGTAAGTCAATCATAAAAAATACAACTCGAGACGAAAATGGTTAAAAAGTAGGATAGTTAAAGATCAAACAATTACGGTATGAGAAGAAAACAAATAATTTAATAATGTTCATGAATAATTATGATGAGAAATACAAAGTTCTAAATGAAAAAGGAAAAGTAAAGGGTAGACTCAATAATATACTACAAGAAACAAATTTGAACAAATATTATTCAGAACCATTGCCAATATCCCAAAACAAAAAGATGAACTTAATTAAAATTTGCAAAACTGAAGTAATTCCCAGTGAGTATCATGGTTAGTACATGAACTTGCCAAGTAACAGCTCCGTTATAGACAAGTGTCCCGAACCTGCACAAGACGAAAGCAGTGATGATGAAGTATGATGTCAGATTATTTTTTATTCAACGTAATTTTCATTATTATTAGACTAATTACTAATAAATATTTGTAAATAAACAGAACAAAATTTCCTTAAAATATGAAAATAATAATATATGACAAATATAATAATATTTTAATAACTTTAGCTCCGGGACTTAAACGAACTTGCAAGAAATAATTGATTTTATATTTGGCCACGATTCTTCAAATGCCAATAACTTGCGTTTAATATTGCTATTAATTGCTATTAGTTGATATCAATACTGGACTTAGTCACTTTCTCTTCTATAACAACGATATTTTGTGACCTGCACAAAACATAGTGTATCTTATGTAAAGTTTGGCCTGAAAATAGAAAATTACCTGAAATTTTTTCTCTCTCAATTTTTCTTCATAACGCATTGTAACACATTATTGCGATAGGAGTAGTATTATTAATCATAATCTCGCCTTAGAACGTTGTTGATGATTTACGATGCTACTGTATTTCTAAGGAGTCCCTTATTAATGTCCAGTAATAATCAGCAAGCAAACTGGGTCTCCGTTTACCTTGATATCGCTTTTGCCTGACATGAAGTAATGTTTACGTCACCTTGAAGGAAATTTAACTCATCTGACCGTGATTTTGATAGTTTTAAAACTCGAACTACATCAAATGCAGGCTGTGAAATCAAAGGATATCTTGAACATCTTGATAAATTAAATAAAGGACCGTTTGGGATTTTCCGTAGAAATTCTGTTTGGTCAATTGAAAATTCAGCTGATTCAGGTTCACTTCATTAAAACTCCAAGATTCTAACGGTTTTGGTACAGGAAGTTCATGACTATGTTAAACGTGTCATTGAACTAATCGTAAATTAGGATACTTGACAATGTGTTTAAAATTTGGTTCAATATCTACTAAATTAGCGAGACAAAAATAGCTTTCTATGACATACCATTTCAGTTATTTACAAATCATTGGTAAACTATAGTAAACCGCATTTTACAATTTGTATCTTTCAAGTAACTTATTAACAATGCTAGATAAGTTTTAAATCATATAGTATACACGGTGTTAATGAAATACTCTGCCATCCTTTATTTTTGGCAAATTCTACGTCACAAAATAACACAAAAATATCATACAAACATGGGTCCGGAAATCCTTCGTGTTCGAATTGCAGGGGGTTGAAGATTTAATTTTTTTTCTGTTTTAATTTATTTCTTCCGCATAAAGAAAAGTATTGTAACCAAAGCACACATCAGCAGATTTCTAGTTGCCATAATATGAGAGAATATCAAGGCTTACAAGCAGCCACTGGCGGAGATATAGGATTTTGCTACTAATTAATTTAAAAATAATTAGTACGGTCCTGTTCAAAATTAAACTTAAATACATTTTTCAACAGAGAATATTATTCTCTACAAAAAGTGTATCTTTATTATAGCGGTTTCAATCGGTATAAAACGTTTTTCGATAAGGATTTGAAAAATGATACGACTCTCTGAATGATACATTTCTTACATAAAGGACAATAAATGAAATTATAATATTATACTCCCCAGGTCAACATTCATGGAGGTGGTTGATCTCCTTCAGGAATTTATTTCCAAAAAAAGTCTCAAGGTCTTCTCTGTATTAAGCTTAGGTCGCACTAGGGTTTTTTCGAGCGAGCCTTTAACTGCTATAACCGCAAAACCATTGGAGACGCACACACTGCGATTAAAAACCACGATGTTCATAGTTTGAATATGCATTTCAAGAGAGCAGTATGTATTATTGCTCTAATACTAAGAAATAACCCGTAGTGCGCGAGCGCTAAGTTCTATTGGTTACAAATTGTGACACGGTTTTTATTCGCAAACCATTTTGTAACATTTCACAGTTTTAAAATCAGTCGCCGGAAAAAACGCAAGTGCGACCGCTTGTATTAATTTCTTTCTAATCTTGACTCACAAAATCACGCGGTTAAAAACCCCGCAGGTTTAACCGTAGTGCGGCCTAAGGCTTAAAGCAAATATTTCTAAATGAGGTGTTATTTATTAAGTAAAAACCAAAATATTTAAATTAGATGCTCGAAATCTCTGTGCAGACCTTACAGCTACGCACCATTAATTCACGCGTTGGTTCTAAAATTCCAGGCGGTTGGAACCAAAAAAGATCAGTGCTTAATGTGTGTAACGGGGGCTAAAAACAACGAGAAGTTAGGCGAATATTCTACTCATATCAAACGGAGAGATTATGCTAATAGAGCAAAAGAACTAGATCAACATAGGACTTGTAATGACGAAAGTTTCGTATCGGCTAGTTTCGGTTTACGAAGCTTGTTTCCAGTACCATGCCGCGAGATATCACCTCTTTACTACAGCCAAAATTCAGCGCAAATAACTTGACCATTTATGAGACAGCCCCACCAAATAGAGGTGTTACACATTGTCATCTTTGGTCTGAAATAGAAGCTCAACGAGGAAGAAATGAAATAGGTACATCGTTACTGAAATGGTTTAAAACTTTACCAGATACAGTTAAAGATGTATCAGGTTTCAGCGACACATGCAGCGGACAAAACCGTAACCAATACATAGCTGCCCTATTTTTATTTATCGTTGCCCCTTGGTTTATAGAAATTATAACACATAACTTTTTAGAAAAAGGTCATTCACACATGGAGGCAGATTGGATGAATAATGCGATAGAACGAGCCAAAAGGTACATCCCAGTGTTTTGTATGATTAATTGGAAAACAATTATGACAATAGCAAGATCCAAGAGAGGAAATAATAAAATTGCTGATGCTTATAATGTTAACCAGCTGACCTACAATGACTTTATTGACCTAAAACATCTCTAACATGTAGAAAACTAAGTGCCAGTGAAGTTTTGTCAATCTGACGTTTAACTAAATGATTTATTTTCATAGATTTATTCCATTGCATTAGTTATTTTATTATGTCAAGTTTGTCATAAATAATAATAATAAAATTGAATAATATTCTGTGTTGAAAAATGTATTTAAGTTATTAATTATAGTGTAATTGTATTGTACTAATTATTTTTTAAATTAATTAGTAGCAAAATCCTATAACTCCGCCACTAGATGTTTGTAGGACTTGATATTTTTCAGACTATGGCAACCGGAAGGTCGATGATGTGTATTAAATTTAGTTACAATACCTTTCTTTATGCGGAAGATATAAATTAAAAAAGAAAAATAAATAAATTTTGCAAATTTTGAATTTGCCAAAAAAGTCTGACAGAGTATTCCATTAATACCCTGTATACTAGGTGTGGTTAACTAGGTGGTATAATAGGTGGTTAATAATTCTGAATTTTTTTAAGAGATGGCGATAGAAACAAGAATCGGTTCACAGTCTAATCTCTGTGTTATTTTGTTGCTACGATAGGGCCTTTCAAAACGCCGTTGATGTTTAACCGATTTCAAGTTAAAGTCATTTTTTTTTCGCGTAGTAAACATATCGAGTTTCGAGTCAAATAAAGAGCATTTGCGGTACCTACTGCTTTTCTTATTAAATCAAAAGAACAATGCGACCGTCATATACTTGTGGAAACTTACGGTGACAATGTCCCAACCCAAGATGCTTGTGGGCGTTGGTTTAGACGATTCAAAAGTGGTGATTTCGAGACAAAGAACGCCCAAATCAACCGAAATAATTTGAAGATGCCGAATTGTAAGGGCAATCCTCTGATACCATCAAGATCCGGATTTCGAAATTTTCTCGAATACCGACTTCGCCTCCGTTCGCCCACCGCTGAGATCTTAAGCATCTCTGTCGATGTACCTATGCACAGACGACGGCAGAAATAGCTCAAATTTACCGATTATTTAATCGGACTTCAGATCTCTGCCCTTCGGGACCAAATCTTCGACATTTCCTGGGTCAAAAAGATATAGAAATAAATCAAATTAAATAAAAGTAGGAGCCAATAGAGCCATGTTAAAAAGCAGGCTGATAAAATGGAATGCCGAGTTGCAAGCATTGTTGGATGCAAACGGTATGCAAACTCAACAACAAATGGCAGAGAGGTTAAATGTTGATGGTCGAACCATTTGTGACTATCTGCATGCGATGGTAAAGATCCAGAAGGCAGGAAATGGATACGATATCAGCTGAACGACAGACAGATGAAAAAGCGTAAAAGAGAAGTTCTGCTTTCTCGGCAAGAAAGAAAAAATCGCGGCAAGAAAGAAAACTGTATCGGATTGTGACTAGAGTCGAACAATGGATATATTTTCAGAACCCAAAATGCAGAAAATCATGGGTTGATCCAGGACAACGATCAACATCGACCGCAAGACCGAATTGCTTTGGTAAGAGGACAATGCTGTGCATTTGGTGGGATCAGAAGGGTGTCTTGTACCATGAGCTTCTGAAACCAGGTGAAACAGATTTATTATTTATTTATTATAATTTATTTATTTATTTATTTATTGATTTATTGATTTATTGATTTATTGATTTATTGATTTATTGATTTATTGATTTATTTATTGATTGATTGATTGATTGATTGATTTATTTATTTATTTATTTATTTATTTATTTATTTATTTATTTGTTTATTTATTTATTTATTTATTTATTTATTTATCGTATGACATTTCAGATACACATGACAAATAGTAACATTAAAGCAGTCAGAGCACAATCATGATTCAAAACTAACAAAAAATTAAATGTATAGATAAAACACAACACAAGCAAGTGTACACAATTAGTAAGTGTACACAATTAGTAAAATATCACAATGCTACATCCAAGTTCTCCATCCACTAGATTGCAGAAGGAGACAAGGTAAGAAAATCCGTCTTGGTCCTCGCAAATGCCCTGTGCCATAGATTATATGGGAAACGCTCTGACGTGGGTCCCCTCAGTCACATTGGGCTCAAGGCAGCTTACCTCACTTTTACATCAGGCCAACACAGCTGGAAGCCTGTCAACCGAATAAGAACAGGCCACAGTAGATACGCCGACCTGATCTTCAAGGTAAAACAGATAATACTGTTCGCCACAGAATGGACTACAAGACACGGAAAAGTGATTTTGCAGCACGACAACGTCCCAGCACTTGGCTGGCTGCCTGTGAACTCTTTCCCCATCCGCCGTACTAACCAGACTTGGCCCCATCCGACTACCACTTTCCATGATACACTTCAACAATTACGAATTACTTCAACAATGTCGAAAAATGGCTTCATGACTGGACCACCTTAAAAGATGTACGGTTTTTCTGGAAAGGCATCCACAAATTGAAAGAGAGATGGGAAAAATGTGCAACTAGCGATGCCGTATACTTCGAATAAACCATTGTTTACATTTCTCCCACATTAAACGTGTTTTTTAAGAAGAAATTAAGAATTGCTATCCGCCACACCTGGTCTCCAACTTTAATTCCGGTCATAAACCTGTCACACAAACGCGATACGCACTGCCTAGCCACTGTATTTAAATGTTTTCACAATCGAAGTAAAATAAAGAACATACAACTATTGTAACAAAAAACTTACTATTTATGATATATATTACACATTCAGAATCCCGTAGTCTACTGTAGGGTAGAGCGGGGCTAGATTTAATGTTCAAATTATTCAACATTCTGTATATTATCAATAGACAAGGCGACTAGTAACCTTCTGGGACAAAAGCTCAGTACCATCATTGATGAACATTCATTTATACCAGGGAATTAAAGTTAATTTCAATGTTTCAATATAGAACTTAAAAAAATTACGAAAAGACGTTCGTAGTTATTCTCTCTCTCATTTTTTTTTTAATTTTGCACGCAATATATTACATAATAAGAAAAATACGTTTATAATTATCTGTCAGCGCGGCGTTGATAAGGGTCTTAGCAAAAATTTTAACATTTCATTCCGGCGAGAAAATTCCCTTCCCGTTCAGTCGTCGGATTGAGGGTGACGGCTGCCTGGTGCGAGATACGCTCGGGTTTCACTTCATCCGGGGGGCAGGTTTCAAAAGACTCAAAATTACTTTCGGGATAAGAGGGATTAGGGCCCGGCTCTGCTTGTTTCGTTCCGGAGGCGGCGGCGGCGGCAGTGGCGATGGCAGCAGCGGAGGCATTAGGCAGGCCACTGCCGTCGATGTCGCCGCCTCCGCACTCCGATCAAATTTACTTTTTTTATCATCGGTCGGACGGATTAATTGCACCAGGCGGAAATGCCTGGAAATCAATTTTCGGACTTGCGGATGTTGGCGGCGGGATTGCCAGAATTGATGCCAGCATATTTTTTGTTCGTCGATGGGTAAAAATCCTGTAAAAAAATGCCATTTAATTTGTAAATATACAGTGAAGTTAGCACGAGGCTGGACTATTGAAGATGACACAAGTTGTATAACAAACTTAATAAAGTAATTATTAATTTTACAGACTTCTGTTCGGCTTTTGACACTTCCTTCACTAATATGGAAATGTCCCTACAAAAAGCCATTTTCATTAGGGTTTTAAGTACCAGGAACGGAAAATGATTCTAGAAAGTAACCATAATTCGAATAGTGTCCAAGATCAAGAGTTGTAATCACTTTCCCATATGCCCAGCTATAAATGGTAAGGCAATAATTTCCATATGCAAGGTTTCATTGTTGTGTATTTTGTTAGTTTTCAAATTCAATTCAATAGTTCCAGTGGCGGTTGGTCTAAAAAGGCCCGTGGGCACATGCCCCACCAAAAAAATTTAAAAATGAATGAGATCTGACAGTCACACTCGTATTTCTACACAACAAAGTGTGTGTATGATGCTAAGAAATGTAAAATGTTTGGTTGCGATTCATTTCCGTATCCCCATTCCAAAATTTAGTTATACGTGTCCCACCTGTTTTTCCCCCACGAACCACCGCTGAATAGTTCGTCAAAATGTTGTTTCCATATCAACATCTTTTCAGTCTTTTCCCATCTATAAAGTTACCCTTTCCACTTTAGTTGATGTATTTTTACGTCTTTAACATCCCTATATAACAGATTTTCTAATATTGTTTAAAAATATTGTTGTAAAATGCCTTCGTCAAATATTTTAATCCAAATGGTTTTTATATAAACGAAACCTTAATCAGATATTACTAAAGCAACAATCTGAAATAACTAAAATATCTGAATAAATATAGAGCCAGGTAATAAAGATATCCATAATGTACTTGCTTTTTACCGATAAAATAATTGTTTACCTTTTCCTTGAAGCTTTAATGGTCATGACAGTCCATTGCAGCAAATTACCTAATGGTTAGAAAAATAAAATCCATGACCGCCCAGACTTCTTATCAGATATCAGTCAGTTTTGATGTACGACATTGTGTCCTCATTATCAAAACGACAATGGCGAAGCTTCGGGCTATGGGAAGTTATTTGAAGAGAACGTCGTCGTCGTCGCTAATTGACAAAGTGCTGTTTATTTTAAGGGTTACACATGCACTTTCAATCAATTCGAGTGTGTTTACATCAACGAGTGGGGGTGTTGCAGCGATTACCTTTGTCACTCCGACGACTCTAACTTAGTAACGGTTTAATGGGTTTCTTTTCCGATTACGTTTGTCATCGAGAACGGGAAGACGGCCATTAATAAAACATTTCGGTACGTACTTAGATGGTGAGTTAGTTTTGGCACCTAATATGAAAGTACCGAAAAATACGTGTAAGAGGGGAACAAAAATCGATCAAGCATTGTGATTTAGAATGAGTGTTAAATCAAACATTTTTACACTGAATTTGTCAACATGCATGGGAATCGGAACATAAAATCAATTGGAATAATTATAAAACGGTATTAAAAGAATCGGTAACAAAATACAGAAGATTAAAAGAAACCACTATAATTTAATTAATTTAAATAAAAATAACTGTATTGCTACTTCGGTAGATTTAAATTCAATATGGTTCCCGATTCTAAAAAATACAATTTAAAAGGCAGGACAATGCACAGCTCCACACAACAATGAAGACCCTTGAAAACATTTTTTCTTATTTTATATGTTTTAATATATATATATATATATATATATATATATATATATATATATATATATATATATATATATATATATATATATATATATGTATATATGCCCACAAGGTAGCGTATGAGGTATCTGGTCTGGCTCCGATCGCCTCTCCGAACTGCTTTCCTTGCGTTCGTCTAGAGCTCGCCTGATGACGGCTGAAAGGCTAGAAACCGATCCCGAGAGACACGTGACGTCGCATGGTTGGCAGTTCGGCGAAGGCAATTGGTAGCACCACGTGGAGAAAGGGTGAAAGATTTCTGTAATATATATATATATATATATATATATATATATATATATATATATATATATATATATATATATATATTTGGTAGCATGTCATTGTCAGTAAAAAATATTAATGTCGTTGTAAGTATCATTGACATATACACAAAATATATTTACTTCTTATCTTTTCAGTATATATAGGAATTAATATAATTTATTTTTTAGATTAGTTTTGAAAACGGGAGGAGAAGACCTCCCGAAACGGTAACGTTCAAAAGTTTGTATTTATTTTAGAAAATGTTTGTATTTTTTAATATTTTTTTTCGTTCGGTAAATTTATTACAGAAAAAGAATCACTGAGACATTTGTCACCGTTTTGATTTTGTTTTTTAACCAGTGATTCTTTATTTACATAAGATCAGATATTTTTTGAGTTTTAGACCCTAGCGAAAAACCCAAAAAAAAAGAAAAAAATTACACTGCTTCGTTCAAATGTTAAAGAATTTTCAAAATTATTTTGTTATTTGATAAACATACGCTTGATTTATCATGAAAACTTTTACCTAAGACTAACATGTCAAACATTATTGGCAAATGGATGTATATTAAATTTCTTGAACGGACAGATTGTACGATAAATAGGATTCGATGAAGCATATTGGATTCGCATATTGAGGGGCGATTCTTTGTCGACTTTTACACTCTAACCTATTGAAATGCGGTACGCAAGCCAAATCTCTCCTCGGAAGATGACACCTCCAAGTACAAACTGTAAGAGGCCACACTGAATTTCAACCTCAATCTAGTTGGATTACATGGATAAACATACGCTTGATTTATCATGAAAACTTTTACCTAAGACTAACATGTCAAACATTATTGGCAAATGGATGTATATTAAATTTCTTGAACGGACAGATTGTACGATAAATAGGATTCGATGAAGCATATTGGATTCGCATATTGAGGGGCGATTCTTTGTCGACTTTTACACTCTAACCTATTGAAATGCGGTACGCAAGCCAAATCTCTCCTCGGAAGATGACACCTCCAAGTACAAACTGTAAGAGGCCACATTGAATTTCAACCTCAATCTAGTTGGATTACATGGGGTATCAATCTCTTAGTCTACAATGGTATTCCAACTCCCCATACTTAAAACTATAATTAAAATTATTCATTATTAAAAAACAATTTATTCTTATTACAAACTTAAAAAAAAGCGTAAAAGTTATATTCTATTCAACATAATCCAAAAAAATTCAACGACAATAAGAAATAACAAACCGGGAGGTCGACAGCTTTTTGACTCGGAATAAAGCGTCACTTGGTGCGGTTAGTACTTGTATGGGTCACCCTTTAAGGACATAGCAGGGTTGCCTACTGCATTTCTACAGGCAAGAGTGTAAAATCCGAGAAGGAAATTCCTCTGTCTCGCCAGTTCAAAACTGGGTAAGACCGGAAGCCTCCTGAGAGATATTCTACGTTGGTCACTAATCAGTCGATAGGCTTCTCGAGAGACTTAAAAATAAACGTCTACTACTAAACATTTAAAGATATTTTTGTATTACACGTTAGTTTTATTCGTTTTACGACAAATTTTAACGCAATTCTTGACTTCCCCAAGAAAATTTATTTTTCATTTATTTTATTATATAAACTCGAAGAGATTTACCATTAACACCAAATCACTCTTTTAAACTTATCTGCGCGCGTTTCGTTAACCATGTTACATCATTAAGAGATGATTATTAGATTAATTAGATTAAATCATCTCATCTCAAATACGCTTCGAGAAGTTTAAAAAAGATGTTTACTGATAAATCTCTTGGAGTTTAATGTTTTACACTGAAGGCTCCAACAGAAGAATTGTGATATTATATAAATGTTACTTTTTTATCTAATTAGCAGTGGCGGCTCGTAAGGAAGGGCGTTGGGCCGCCACCGGTCCAGCATTTATCACAGTAAACAATTTTTCGGAGCAAAACACCTTATTTTATTTCCATTCAATTTATTTCCATTAACTCATTTTAAGATATTATTACAAATTAAAATCTCCAAATGTAGAGAAAGAACGCCTGTCGACTCATCATATCAGACAATGCGGATAAAAATTCCTCTCACTACAATTTTTATATCGTTGGTCGGACGTTTACCGCCAGCGACCGTACGTTGCGTCATCTTATCTCGTCGTTGGCGTTACATGTTTTGTTGGATGTCAGAATTCGGAGTTTTAACTGCTTTTTAAAACATGCGATTTAGATGTAGATTCCCTGCGACTGAGCGTAACGGTAATTAGTTTTAAACGCCGATTTGACGGGTCCAGAGCGTTTGACATAAAAAATTCCTGGTTTACCTCCTGTATAGGATTTCAATAGCATGAAAAGTAAAAAGGAGGAAAAGGTAAAGGTAAAAAAAGTCTTCAGCAGCACCATTTTCTTCTACGCCCTCCCACTTTAAAAACCCACGAGCCGCTACAGCTAATTAGTTAGTATGTTGTTCAGTGACATTAATTTAATACATTGCACATCAGATAAGCACAAATAATATCAAGATTCATTATTGAGAAGAACATTTTTCCAAAAACAATAATTCCAAAAATTCGGTACGAATGAGTTATGAAGAAAAAACTTCAAATTGGCGTGATATTGAGCTTTTTCGGCTTGGGCATTATTTTCATTTAAATCGAACGTATGCATGAATTGAATCGGGGCGTCTATGACCCCGCATTGGCGTTTTCGATCGATGGGCGAAAATATATGAGCACAGGACGTTGCGTAATGGAAGAAAGGAGTCAGGAGTCGGTGTCATTGTCGCGCCATCCTTCACTAAAAAGTATCATTAGTTACGGCAAGAAGTTGGACCCTCGTCTTTCCAAAGGGATTACTTTTCACCCCGGACCAAGATTGATACATCAACCCCATACACGTCGGGAAAATTTGAAACGGGCCACTTAAAATGCTGAAAGTGCGTCTGAACAATGGCCAGCAAGTTTGTTTTCTTTTTTACATTTTCCGTTTTTCGAAAGATCGCCGAAATTTTTCTACGCTTAGAAATTTTGCTTACATACATAGAAAATCAGAATAAAAGAATGATATCACCAAAAACACTAAACTTACTAAAATCAGTTTTGGTTTTTTCGAAATTGTTCTGTTTTGATATATTTTATTTTATGAAGTTTAAAGCTCCTTACAATAGGATAGTAAGATATGTCATGTCATGTTAGTATATATGAACGGAATATGTCAAGTAATCATATTGCAAAGATATTATCTTAATCACCAATTAAGTTAAATAAAAATCATAAGTACTGAGCATATCTAGTATTGTACGGAAATGCAGAATAAACAATTATTAATTATATGGGATATACCACTGAAATCACTTTATACAAGTCTAAAGCTTGGGAAATATATTGGAAGAAACTTTATTAACATAAATGTTTCATAAAATATATAAAAAAATTGTGTAATATTTTCTTAAAAGAAAAAATCCCCTACTCTTAATACTAGACCTATTAAGAAATAAAACGCTTTTTATATTACTAAACAAACTTTGTAAAAATCATCGGTAATAAATAGTCGTATTGAAAAAGAATATTTTTCTATAAATTCTTATTTATTATCTGAGCCAATATATTATGAAAACGTTAAATTAAATATAATATTGCCCTAAGGTTTATGTGTTTATATTATAAATTATTACTCATTAATGTTTTATGATTTAATAAATAATATTGCTTCACTTTTAAAAAATGTATATGCATAAATCCATAAAAATAATGTCTCTGTAAAACACAGTTAATATCAATATTAATTAATTTTATGAAAATATTAAATTAAGAAAGATAAAGATTATTTCCCATAAAAAAAGGTTGATTTGCTTTGCAATTATTTTTATACACAACTTAATATAAAATATTTAAAAATTTTGAATTTAGCATAATGTTTATAGCATTTTTGAAATTTGGTTCGAACATGGAGTGATTGCAATTTAAGTTTTGAAAATAACAACATTTAAATGTTTATCTCTTTACGCAAACGACAATGTATGGTGCATATTCCATTTAATTTTGTCCATGTAAACATCTTTTCCATTTGCTGTTATCCTCTCCCAATAATTTCGTTTCATCATGGTATTTCCTTTCTTTAATAATATTTTCGCACTGTTGTATTTTCTCATGTTTTAATTCGCCTTGTTTTTAAACAAACTTATTCTAAACATCTTTTTTAAACTAGAACTAAACTCAAACTCGTATTTGCGATAAGAATATTTAGTCTACTTGATCTGATAGTAATCTCCTGATGATGCTAACATGGTTAGCGAAACGCACGTAGTAAAGTTTAAAAAAGGTGATTTAGTTCCATTTGATCCACTTGCTCTCTTGCTGTGCCACTTCGCCCCCCATACTCTACTTTCTGGCCTTTCCTTGCCCATCCTTACTAGGTGACCAAATCACCATTATTGGCTTTATTCTATATTGTAAAGTGAGGTTTTACCTTTTAGTTTTTCTTTAATCTGTCCATTGGGGTTCCATTAGGTTATCCCTAGTAGTATTCGTATTCCCTTTTAGTATTCGTATATTAGGTTATAGATAAGTATAAGTATTTTTTTTTCAAATTGTAAAATCATTGTCATATACTGACAATAATTTAACTTAATATAACATAACATGTATGGTGAACCCTGTAAGAGTGGACGAACAAAGTGTAGATAAGTTTTATATTAGATATTTGATGTTTTATGAGTTTCGAAAGCATAACAATGCCACTGTTGCCCTAAATGTTGTTAATGCTGTTGCCTTGAATCAAAGAATATGTCAGTGTTGGTTGTTCAATCAAAACGTTGGTTGGTTAATCTTTTCGAGGGTATAACATCTGGATGACCTGTTGAGTTAAGTAGATCAATTATTGGCTGAAAGTGGAGTTGATCCCAAACAAACCAACCAGGAATTAGCCGTAAAACTTAGAACTTCATGGTTGACAATACAACGGTATCTAAAATAACTGAGCAACGTGCAAAGAGAAGGACACCAATCCACATTAGAAAAAACAATGGTCTCCATAAAAAATGTTGCGTTCAGTATGGTGGAATTTTACAGGAACTATTCACTATGATGTTCTGAATCCCAATTAAATCATAAATGCTGAATATTATTGTGCTTAATTTGATACACTAAATATGACTTTGATTCAAAAACATTCAAAACTGATTAATCAAAGAGCATTAAAATGTTAGAATAAATTGAAGAGTTAGACTGGTAAATACATAACCGTTAAAACTAACCTGGTCATTGGGCGGGATAGAGAAGAAAAACAAATTGAAAGAAAAATAAGCTTAGAAAATTATTATTATCTATTGGTACAAGAGTTGCTATTTATGTATCCGCAATAACTAATATAAACAAATATTTATCATTGAAAATGCTTTAATTATTTTTCAAAATATTCTCCGCGATGATCGATACGTTCCTGCATATATTTGAATCAATTTTCATAACAGTTTTTCCATTCCGATAGGGATATCCCCAAAAAAATTTATTTTTGAACACATCAACCGCTTCTTCTGACGTTGAAAATCGTATATATATATATATATATATATATATATATATATATATATATATATATATATATATATATATATATATATATATATATATATATATATATATAAAGATAGATAAGCCATAGGGATGAGGAAATTGAGGAATTTTATGATGATGTGGCCCAGCTTTTATACAAGGAGAAATGTAGATACAAAATCCGGATGGGTAATTTTAATGCCTGAATTGGAACAACAAGAACTGACGAAAATGCAACTCGCCCATATGGAACTGATGAGCGAGACAATAGAGGTGATAGATTGATTGATTTTGCTGAAGGGCAAGAACTATATATAATGAATTCATTTTATAAGAAAAATATCAACATAAAATGGACATGGAAAAGTCCATCCGGGCTCACAACTGAAATGTACTACATAATGACCAAGTATAAAACAATATTTACCAATTGTACTGTCCTTAACAATTTTTATGTCGGAAGGACCATCAAATGATACGAGCAAAAGTTAGGATTAACTGACGAAGAAAACGCGAAAGAATGGTAGATCAAAGAACTGTAAAGTGGATTCTGGGAAATTCCTGGAGAAAGAAAGCGATTTTGAGATTGCTTTGTCAAACCGGTTTGCTGTGTTACATGATCCGGAGGATGTGCAACTATCAGTTCAATAAGAAGAAATCGCCAATAATGTGCTTCAAATGGCTGCTTCAATAGCACCAGAAGAAAACAGACAAAAATCTCCAATGAGACCATTGATTTAATGAAGAAACGGCGGGTAATGAGAAATGCAGGTAGTCCTGTTGGTAGGGTCGAGTACACTGAGCTCGGCAAAACTATAAGAAAGCGTATCAGAGTGGACACGCGCCGATTCAACATGCAGCTAGTGCAAAAAAACCTGGAAGAAAACAAAGGAATTAACAAGGCTAAACAGAAGCTGAGAAATAAAAGAACACACATGTATGCCTTAATGCGTGACGATGGCACAGTATGCACGGTGCGTACGCAAATGTTAGAAGTTGTCAGAAAAATTTATTCCCAGTTATATGAAGATCAGAACCAATCAAAGACAACAATACCCACGAAAGAACAAATGCCAGATATCCTAGTGGAGGAAGTAACAAATGCTATAGAATCCAAGGCTGCAGGGAAGGACAGTGTAACTGTCGAAATGCTAAAAGCTGGTAGTCGGACGTAATGTACAAACTTTTCACTAAAATAATTTCTAAAAGCATATTAAAAAAACGGAATGACGCACAACCAAGAGAACAAGCAGGATTCAGAAGTGGATTCAGTACAATGGATAACATCCAGATTGTACAGCAGACCATAGAAAGGCACAACGAATACACCATGCCACTGTGCTTGGTTTTTATCGAACAGGAAAAAGCATTTGACTCCATCTCAAAGCATGCAATAATGGATGCACTGCTTAGCCAAGGGGTAGATAAAACATTTGTAAACCTATTAGGATCGATATATGATGGAGCTACAGCCACAATTCACCTTGATGATCTTAAAGTGTACGGCAGGGTGCGCAATATCGCCTATTCTTTTCTCGGCTGGCTTGAAGAAGTATTCCGTAAACTGGATTGGGAACAGGATGGTGTAAAGTCAATGGTGCAAACTTAAACCATCTTAGATTTGCAGATGATATCGTTCTCGTTTCACAAGACCCAGCGGAGCTTCAAAGACGCATACAAGAACTGCAAAGGGCTGGCTTGAAAATAAACCTGAAAAAGAGTCAGGTTATGTTCAGTAACTTGGCTCAGGGCAGAAGAATTTCAGTTTTAGGAAGGGATTTGGAGATTGTGAACAGCTTTATATATCTTGGGCAGAGGATTTCAATGGAGGGTAATACCGCCCGTGAGGTGGAACGGTGTGTCAAATGTGGCTGGCAGGCATTTGGCAGGCTCGACATTGTGTTTAAGAGCAGACTCCCACTATGCCTGAAAAGAAAAGTCTTCGATCAGTGCATTCTACCCGTTATGATATACGGAAGTGAAACCTGAACACTCACATTGCAATCAATTCAAAAACTTCCGGTAGCACAGAGGGGAATGGAAAGATGTATGCTTGGCATTACAAGACGAGACACAAAGTCCTACCCATTGATCAGGGAACAAACAAAAGTTTGTGACATCATTGGAAAAGTAAAACGATTGAAATCGAGATGGGCAGGCCATATAGCGAGGCGATGGGATAACAGATAGACCCAGGCAATCCTGGACTGGATACCGCTTGATCGCAAACGTCCGCGAAGAAGACCGAAAGCACGATAGACTGATGACATCGTTAAGTATATTGGATCCGAATGACAGAGGAAAGCCCAGGACCGTGAAAGTTGGCAGCATGCTGAAGAGGCCTTCATCCTGCAGTGGATCGACACGGGTTGATGATGATGACGATATATATATATATATATATATATATATATATATATATATATATATATATATATATATATATATATATATATATATATATTAATGGTTTTACTTGATATTTTTAGAAAAAAAGTCAATTTATGATAATTTCTCACAGCATTTAGTAGTTTAGCTAATTCTATTTTATTAGTTTAAATACCAATCTATGTTATAAAAAATATTATTAGATATGTTGTTCCTTGTTAACTAAAATTAACATTATACCAGTAGTTAAAATATGATTGATATGACCCGTATGACCAAAAACAAACCATAAAATATCATCATTTTCATTTTTTTTCAAATATTTATCTAAACAATACAACAAAGAAAATTAATCATCTGTAATAATTCGGCGTTTCGTTAAAAAGTTATTTCCTTTTTACCATTTATTATGTTTTAATTGGCCAATGCTGAGGTCCACTCTCAAGTGACATTATATAGATTTGGTGACAATAGAAAAATCTCGTTCTCTATTGTTGATCGTCAAATTCAAGTTTTGTGTGTACTGCCCTCGTAAATTCTGTATGCATCCCGCATTATGCGACGTCTCACAGGCGTTGGTTTGTTTCTATATCCGGGTATTTGGAGGTGATTTCTTTCATTCAATTAACAAAAATTATTCGATTTTATTTCCTTCCAGGAGTTCAGAATCTGATGTACGTAACAAGCTGCTCCGATAGAATGTCTAGATCTTTTTATAAACCAATTACATTAAACTTAGTAAAAAAATTAAATATTTTAAAACATAATAATGTGCGTATATATATATATATATATATATATATATATATATATATATATATATATATATATATATATATATATATAAATTTCATGTTTGTTGTTTGTACGCGATGAGCTCCTAAACTACTGAACCGATTTTAATAACATTTTGCACACTGTGTGCAGTTTGGTCGTCCAACTTGAGAGATAGGATAGTTTTTATCTCAATTTATAGTCGCAATATTTTCTTATTCGAAATTATTTGTTTATTATAAGGCAAAGGGTTATAATTATCTGTGAGTTCCATAAGTTTCTAAGAGAGGGCGGTGTAAGTTAGTTTATCGACATAACGCTTCAACTTTTTAGTGCCCGGATTGGGTAAATATCCAATAGATGGCGCTGTGTTAAGAGTCCAAACGTTTTTTTTTATACTACAATTCATTTCACGTCACGTTTACGTCTGTTCAAATTTACTTACAGCATAACCTTACTTTTTCAATTTTTGGTGCATTATATTTTCATTTAATTTCAATTGTTCTCTGTTCTTATGGCGAAGTATCGAAACATTTCGACTGACCATAAACATGCGCGTACGATGGCAAAACTGATCCATCGACACATTTTCCGAACAATTGCTAGATATTGAAAACGGTAGAATAAAACTGCAACCAAATACGCAATGTATTATATTGCCAGACAATTTCTGCACCGTTGTTCAGACAAAAAATGAATTAATTCAGAGTATCTTCCGGGATATACAAAATAATCACTTGGATCATAACTGGCTCAGTAATCGGGCTTTTTAACAGCCAAAAATGTTAATGTTGACGAAATTAACTTCCCGGTACAACAGTTGTTGTCAGATAATCTCATGTCTTTTAAATCAATCGACACTGTTGTTGATGAAAACAAAAGTGTAAATTTTCCAATTAAATTTTAAAATTCTCCGGATATGCCCGGAATGCTACCACATAATCTTCGGTTGAAGATTGGTTCACCTATTGTTCTTCTGCGTAATTTGCAATCCACCTCAATTATGCAATGGTACACGTTTGGTCATCAAAAAGATCACCGGAAATATTCTTGAAGCAACCATTTTGATTGGAATTTATGGACCACTTCTCCTTTAAAGGAGAAGTGGTCCAGTTTCCAATTAGTTTAGCCTTCGCCATAACCATAAATAAGTCTCAGGCCAAACAATGTCCATTTGGGGCTTAGACTTGGAAAATCCATGTTTTCCCATGGGAAACTATATATTGCATGCTCACGTGTGGGAAAACCATCGAATCTATTTGTGTTAGCAAGAGACAGGTTAACCAAGAATATTCTGCACCAATTCGCGCTGAATTAAATAAAAACTGAAAATTTTTATAATTCAAAATGATAAATATAATTATTAAAAATAATGAATAATCTACACTACCTGCCTCATTTATAAAATTAATTGTTATATGTTATCAACTAAGAACTTTGTAGCAACTAAGAACATTTAGTACAAAATATACTTGAATATGAGATGAATAAAATATAAAATTCAAAATTTTATGTTGATTTGTGCTTAATATCAACTCTACGAAAATGTTTATCAATCGTTTCCAAATTTTGACCTAAGGCTCAATTCCATGGGTTTTTACATCGGCTACAACGTTTTCGTCTTTATTCGTAAATATTGATTTCACTGTATTGAATAGTTTATTACAATATAATTCCACGTATAACTTAGCCACAGCAACGCTTGGCCGGGTCTGCTATTACATATATGTATATATATATATATATATATATATATATATATATATATATATATATATATATATATATATATATATATATATATATATATATATATATATATATATATATATATATATATTATATATATATATATATATTATATATATAAATATATATATATATATATATATATATATATATATATATATATATATATATATATATAGGCGTTCAGCCTAAGCCCAGCGGATGACGGTTTTAGGCCAGAAATCGGTCCTGGGAGACGCTTGCTGGCGCTTTGGATGGCAGATGGGGGAACGACAAAGCATAAACCTGGAGCGCGGGTGTATTTTCTTTGTTTTTAATAAATAAATAAATAAATATATATATATATATATATATATATATATATATATATATATATATATATATATATATATACACTCATGGGAACCGACATACCAATGCTAGAAATAAAAAGAAACTGAAAATATTAAAAACGAAGAATATAAGAAAAATCATTGAACATATATAGATGGATAATCAAGAATTAAGATGAATGATAAACAACAAAATCACGACTGGTCTGGAAGAAGGTATAACTTAAGTCATTAAATAACAGAAATTCAGATGGCTGAAGCTATGTATATGAATACATATGGATACATACTCAAGGGAACTAACATATCAATAGCTAGAAATAACGAGAAACTGAAAATATTTAAAATAAAGATTCAAAAAGGATGAACAATTAAGATGAATTATAAACAACAAAATCACGGCTGCTCTAGAAGGAGAAGATATAACTTAAATCATTAAATAATAAAACTTGAGATGGCCGGAACATATACAACAAAAATACTTTGAATTAATAATCAAGACAGTTACCACATGATGAATAGAAGAAAGTGGATCAAACGGAAGACCTAAAGGTGGGAAGAATAAGCAATCAGAAACGTCAGCATCATTACTATAAAAAGTTTGAGACAAATCTGCATGAGCGGAAATGACAGAAAAAGCATAGTACAAGTACATGTCACACAACAAACGATGAAAAAGAAAATGCAGTCCGATTCACCACAAGCCAAAATTCAGAACAGGTGGCTATCATTTCGACCGAAATGATTACGCTAATCAACGAGATGATTAGGCTGCCTCTATAAGAAAATCCTCTGCCTCTATAAAAAATGAAAGATCGTCCAAACCTCACCTTCACAATAGAATCGGTGAACATCGGGGTTTTGTTCAAACATATTATGAGAACAGCGATGAGCCCCACCTCCGTATCAGAGTAGAAACTATAAAAATTTCGGTGTAGCAACATAACTGTTATATTTTTTCTGTTTTGGGTTTTTAGCCTTGATCAAAAACCCAAAAAATATCAAAAATATCTGTTCTTATGAAAATAAAGAATCACTGGGTAAAAATAAAATTCTTTTAATCTTCTGTATTTTGTTACCGATTCTTTTAATACCGTTTTGGAATTATTCCAATTGATTTTATGTCCTGATTCCCATGCGTGTTCTAGATTTAATAAAATCACCCTCTCCAAGAAGGTTTTTATGTTTATTCATATGACATATAACGGTCACATATGACGGTCAAAATATAAAATTTGTCACATTCGCAGAGAATTTTGTGGTATTTGAAATTTGTTGGTATTCTGTTGTGTGTTGTTTGGTTTGGTTTTTGTATAGATCTAAGAGTATTTTTTGTTTTAAATGTCATTGTTATGTTGTATTTATTTCCTACTATTTTAATTGTATTAGAAATACCGCGGATGTAAAGTATTGTGAGGTTAATTGTTGGGAGTATTGGAAGTATTGGGAGTTATTATTGTTATTAGTAATTTGTCTGTTTTGTCTGGTCTCAAAAGTTTTAAAAGATTTATCAATATAATTTTTTAGGTAATGGTTTTTTATAAAAATGTCTTTAATGTAATTTGTTTCTTTTTATAGTGTATCACTATCGGTACAAACAATTTTGCTCTGCCATATAAACTTTTAGTTACTCTTATTTTGACTGATTTTGAGTAATTCGAAAAGAAATTGAGATATCTATCCGTGTTTGTACGTTTTCTGTAAACTGTAGTTTTTAATGTGTTGTTGTGTTTTATTATTAAAGTATCATTGATATATCTAAAAAAATATATTTATTTACTATCTCTACAGTATTACATAGATATAAATATAAATATCTTTTTAGATTCGTTTTAAAAACGGGCGGAGAAGACCTCCCGAAACGTTAACGTTCTAAAGTTTGTATTTATTTAAAAAAAATATATTTTTTTAAATCTTTGTTCGTTAGGCAAATTTATTACAGAAAAAGAATCATTTAAAAATTTGTCTCCGTTTTATTTTTGTTTTTTTACCCAGCGATTCTTTATTTACATATATTTTTTATATTTTTTGAGTTTTAAAGAAAAATTTTTGAGTTGAGAAAATAATATTTCAAACAAAATTTGAATTGGTATTTATCACGTAATTATTGTACTATTGTGCCGGCCGCGGTGGTCTGGTGGGTTAGTCGCCTGCCTGACAATCCAAAGGTAGCTGGTTCGATTCCAGCGCTCGGATGGGTGTTTTTCTATAATTCTTCTGTCCGTCCTACTTCCTACCCTACACACATACTTATATACACTCACATATACACACACACGAACACACATCCACACCTAAATGTCTGTGATTGTTTCTAAGCAAGAATGTAAAATCTGACAACGAATTACCCCTCTGTCACGCCAGTTAAAGGCTGGGTAAGGCCGGATGCCTTCTGAGAAGTGATCTACGTTGATCACTCGCCCGTCGGGTAAGCTTCCTGATAGATTTATGGGTAGGCACATAACCAAGGGTTGATGGCCTGAGGGGGGTGCTGGCCTGGGTTTGTCGGTAGCTGATGACCGTGGTTCGGAACCCACGTTAAGCTGTAGGTCCAGTCACTAAATAGCCTTAGATGCTGATGCGCCTCTGACCGTAAATCCTTTCCTTTTTTTCCTTTTGTTCTATTGTATTTTATAACGATAAAAAAAATTATTATTTTTTGTACTGAGCGTCTACACATTTTATGATTTAAAGCTAATTGTTGCACGGAAACCTTACCATTTTCTACATCAATTAAAACATTCAAGGAATTTTCGCCATTAGTTTTAATTTTGTGTCTTTTTAATTTTGGACGACTTGGATGCTGCCTGTATGATTGAATCTTTTCACCGTTTTTGAAACTGTTGACTCAGTGATGTTTTTATTCGGATGTACTTCATTAAATACTCGATAACCTTTAGCATAAGTGCGTTTTCTGTTACCAACACATGTTAGTCTTTCAATTCTTTATCTTTTAGTTAATACATATTAATTCCATATAAAAATTGAAAGAAATATGAAATTCACAAATGAACGGTAATAGTTGTCAAGAGTAATTAAATACTTCTTCTGTCATCCATAGTTTCATAGCCTACTAAATGAAAAATGTATTTACCCTAAAACAAGCCAAAACACCTTTTAGCCATTTATTAAAATCTATTTTGAAAAAAAACCCATACAATATTTACATCGTTGAATTCAGAAAAAAATGCTCTTTCCAGCGATGCCAAATTGAAGTACTGTTAATTTAAAAAAATCAAGTTAACCTTGGATTTCAAAGATGCGACAGGAAAAAAAAATTAAATATATCCAGAAAGTAGAAAATTCCTGATGTTTGCGTACAATATTATATCAAGAAATTTAAAAGCGTTCTCGAAATATTTGATCATTGCCATGCATATATTCTATAATTATCATATTAGAAATATAATCAATTAACAATGACTTAAATTTTAACACTTTACTGCAAATACCAACGATTTTCAAGTTCGCAAGCTGGCAGCCGAGCAAATCATATTTTAAAACTTTCAGTTTCCAGCAAAGACGAGAGCCAAGAAAATGGGGAGTATGCGAGTGCTCGAGTCCAATCAACCCTCACGACCTAACTGCCGACCAATCACTGTCTAGAACAAAAGAATACAGTCCGGGCCAAAAGTTTAACCAACTTTTGCCCCTGTTTGTTGTCGGCGTTCGGCCGATGATCAGTTTCGAGCGAAAAGAAGACGCTTTGCACCAACGGTTACAGTACAGTCAGGGTCACAAGAGCCAACGTATGCGCAGTGAGACAATAGGGATTTGTCTCGAATAAATCGGAAAAAATTTGGAAAATGATAAATTGCTGATAGTCTTTTAAAATTTTATAAGACAATGTTACATTTTCGTTAAAATCTTTTTAAAATCGACGTCTGAAATAACTTAATTTTCATACAGTATTACGAAAAGATTGATATTTGTAGATGGCTTCTTACACCCAGTTGTGATGCATTTATAAGCAGAGTAGGCGTTGATTTTTTTGATAATCATCATGATATTAAAAATGTTGTTAGTCAGTCAGTTAAAAAATATTATGTTATAAATTTACAATAGTTACAATTCAGAGTTATTTGAAAAATGACGAGAAACAAGAAAATAGCGAGTGAAAAGATTTATGGGCAGTATTTCTCGATTTTTATGCATCTTACTAGGCTAATTGAAATTATAAAACAAGTTAATAGTTTAAAATATGATTTAATTCATCCGTATATTCTCTCTTAAGCTCAACGCATTTTTCCAGCGGTTCTCCAATTCATTTATTCCATCTCTGAAGTGATTTTCTGGAAGTTCTTCAAAATACCCATCTACGGCTGCTATAACTTCTTCATTTGATGAAAAACCCGTGCCACGTAGGATTTTTTTTAGGTTTGGGAACAGATGAAAGTCAGAGGGGGCCAGATGTAGTGAATATGCTGGATGCTCCAAACAATTCATAGTGTACAACTCCTTTAATTTGCCCATTGCAAGAACACCTCTGTGAGCCGGTGCATTATCTTAATAATACATGATTTTTTCTTCGATAAATCAGGTCTTTCCTCACAAATGTTTGCACCCAATTGATCTAAAAGATTTGAGTAATACTGTCCTGTTATTGTTTTACCGATTTGAAGGTAATTAATTAACAAAATGCATTTGTTATGGAGCTGCGGTTTGAGGTTTGTTGTCGCAGTTCAGAATCCTAGTGGTAAACCCATGTCTCATCCATAGTTACAGAACGACGTTTAAAATCTATTTTATTATTTCGAAAAGCATCCAAATATTGGTTAGAAAATTTAACTCGAAGTCTTTTTTGATCACAATTTAAGAAATGCAATACCCATGTTGCACGTAGCTTTCTCAAGCCTGATTCCTTTTTGAAAATATGAAACACCCATTCAGTTGAAATGGCCATGGCCTTAGCAATTTCACTCAAAGAAATTTATAATGTATAGAATTAATTATTTGTTCAGTAGTTCCACTTATTGGACGTCCAGATCGACGATTATCATCTAGGTTTGAACGACCATGGTTAAACTCACCTGCCCACTTACAAACCATTGTTTTTAAAGGAGCCCACCCTCTTAATACATTTACCATTTCACTATAAATTTCCATTCCTTTTAAAACTTTTTTTTACAAAGAATTTAATCACCGCCCAATTTTCAATATTTTCCATTTTAAAAAATAAGACTGATACGTGCCAGATTAAATAATCTCCTGATGATACGTCATTGACGAAACGTGCGTCGAGTAGTTCAAAAAAAGTAATTTGGTGTTTAGTGATAAATCTCGTCAAATTTACTGATGCGTTTACTTTAAGTTGCTGTTTTTGTACGATTTAATTGGCAGATCGACTTGAAACTTCGCATATGTTCATATGAAGGATGAAACTTCAAAATGTAGTAGGTTATATAGTTATTTTACTGATCTATAGGTGTCGATCAGCGAACTTTTCCTAATATGTAAGCCTAATATGTAAGTACATTTTGTAAGTATGTTAAGTATTACCTGTTGGCTATTACCCGAAAACCTGGTGACGTTGGCAATTTAAAATGAACGGCTAACATTTTGGAAGGTTTTCGAGTAATGGTGGTAAAAGATTCTAAGAAATCTCTTCGGTGACTTTCCCAGGATAACGAGAAAATGAAGCACCCTCAAATGTTACGGTTGTTTTGCGGTTGAACTTTTTTATCACGATTTTGCAGTTCATATTGAATAGGGCCAGTGTAATAACACTTTAACCTTAAACATTTGCCTCAACAAGACTTTTTCTCTGTACGAAAATAATCCACAACATTTTGAGGAATCAATAGATGCAATTTCCGAAGCATGTCACAACATAAACCCTCAAATGTTACAAAATGACAATATAAATAGACATGTTTTAAGTTGTATTGAAGTTCACGGAAACTACATTAAAATATTTTATAGATAGATGTAATATGTAAAATATAAACCCTGTATGCCCCTATTATGATTATAAATTAAAATCATCACTCAGCATATAATATGGTCTAAATTAATAATTTAACTGTTATACACATCTGTTATACACAGTGCGTCCATTAAGTATAAGTACTGATCAGGGAAAATGTGATTAAAACGAAATAACTTACATTTTTTATGAATTATTATTCGAACTGTTCTCCTCTAGCTTAGATACACTTGTTACATTGATTCAACAGTGATTTAAATACGTGCTTCAGCTCATTTTGTGGAATAACCTCCAAAGCACACGTCGAAGCTATTTGAATGATCTAAATGTATTTAAAAAAACACCCTATCAACTTTATCAAAGGAGAAGTCACAAGGGGCTAAATCTGGTGAATACAGTGGGTGGTTGATCACACAGGTTTGGGATCGTGCCAAAAATTGACGCACAATTAACGATGTGTGACTTGACGCGTTATCGTACAACAAACTCCAGCTATCTGGATCGCGATATTCTGGCCGAATACAACGAATTATATGCATCAGTCGCTTCTGGACTTCTAACTAGTACTGCCCAGTGACAGTTTGACCAGTTGGAACGAACTCTTGCATGATGCCTTTACTATCGAAGAAAAACATGAGCATTGTTCTGATTTTTGAAGACGTTTTTCATGTTTTTTTTTGCCTGTGGGGAATTTTTATGGACTTTCATTCCGCATTTTAGCGCTTAGTTTCTGCATCGTATTGAAACCATTATGATTCATCCCCTGTGAAAATTGATTTCAGGAAGTTTTGATCATTTCTGGCGGCTGCGATGATCTCTCTAGAATGACTGATACAAAATGATTTCTGCACCAAACTTTGCACACACCTTTGTTTTACCCAAATCCTTGTGAAGAATGAGTCAAATCGTCTCAGTGCCGATATTCAAAGTCTCTTCCGTCATTTTTAATGAAGCATTGCGGTCATTTGCTACAAAATCGTGAACATTTTCGATCATTTCGGGAGTCAGAGCTGAAATTGGTCTTCCGTCACGTTTGTTGCCACATTTTGCCACAAAAAAAAGTTTGTTTTGCTTAAACAACCATCACCCTGCACTTGCTGCTTCAACCGGAATGTTTCTGACGCAGTTTTACCGAGTTCTGCATTAAATTTAATAACAGCTCTTTGTTCCATGATTTTATTTGTATATCAAACTTTTTCGGCTTGTAAATAAACGTCATAAAATCAACAAATCAATCGTGGTCAATCGATCGTGGTAAAGTAAGTTTCGTTATGTACAGGAATGTTCAAGTTTTGAAACGACGTCGCTCCTTAATAAATGGCGTGACTGGTTGATGAGATATATCTTAAGTACTGATACTTCATGGACGCACTGTGTATTTTAACTGAATGAAATAAGTCGGGAAAGTAAAGACATTATTTTAGAAATAATGTGTGATTAAAGCCACTCGTGAGATTTGCGAAGTAGAAGGAGAAGGTGCAGGACTGAAGAAGAGGTAAAGATTAGCTGCTTCGAGTTTTTCGTCTCCAATTCTATTGACTTAATGAAACGGCATAGTGATGCCTAATTAAGAGAAAAAACTTTAATAAACTTTAAAAAGTGTAATAACTTGCCCCCCTGATCTTTCCGAAGGAATAAATAAAAACCCTGAAAATTACCTGAAAGTGATGAGTCTTTATGAAACTATTCCATACTTTATACTTTTAACTCTGGATTACACCGATTTCATCTCCCCTCAATAAGTTTTTTTAAGTCTGCACTATTCACCATATTTGTCTACGCGCTGATTTGTATGGACACGGAACGATCATAGACTTTGTTAACAGCCAAATTTGTGAGGCAACATTTTTAAGGTATTTTTTCGATCATTGAATACCTTATCAAATACCAAATGAACATATTGTTTAATCGCAGGCAGTTTTAGTGGCTTCTACACCTGATATAAATCTACCAGGTTGTCTTTCGAATTGAAATAATTTTATTAAATATATTTTTAATCACTCGATCGAGACAGAATCACCTACTACGTCGATCAAATCATTATAAATTCTTTGCAGCAATAAACCGTTTTTGCAGAGATACTTTATAACAGCTCTCATTTCAACTTTATTAATGTTACCCATTTAAATAGGCTTTCAACAACATGAATGGTTCCAGTCATTTTCTAAATGTCTTTAAGAAACAAGTTTACTGTTTGATTTCTTCTTTTACGTAATTACACAGGTCGACAAGATGTTTGTAACATTGATGAGAATGCTCCTTTTACGTTTCATTTAGGTAGTTATTAAAACACGTTTTCACAGAAATGGCCTAGCACGTCCCATTTTCAAGTACGTGCGTTTTCTTTATATCATGGGGTATTTGAACTTATGTGTACCTGACTTTGAACTGGATAATGTAGGAATTACCACAAGACCGTAAAGGCGGCATTCCCACAGATTCCACGAACCTTTAAGGGCAGTTTTATTGTTTTCTATAGTTTAGTTTGTTTCTGTCTCGATTACAGTACAGTCAAGTGTTTAAGTCGATTTTATATAAAATGGCAAATTGTAGTCGTCAATTTTGCAAAAATCCAGCGTATTAGTTTTGTTATATATGCGGACGATTTATTTTCAAGTCTCCACAAGCTAGACCTGTATCCGAGACACTCAAAAAATATATTATATTTTATTTTATTTACATATTTTAAGTGGCAAATTGGAAATCAAGCGAAAAGTTGGGCTCCTCATATTTGCTGTGTGAGTTGTCACATAAATTTAGTGCAGTGAATGCATCGCAAGAAACATTCTATGCCGTTTGCCGTTCCTATGGCGTGGAAAGAACCTACTGACCATGTAAGTTATTGCTACTTTAGTATCACCAAAACGGACAAGAATTTTAAAAAAGCTAAGGGACAAACTTCAGTATCCAATTTTCCTTCTGCGCTTAGGCTAGTTCCTAATAACCAGGAACTACCGGTATCTACTGCGCTATTAAACTTAGACAAAATGTTTCCCTGTAATTGTAGTTCTTCATCAGGATCCGATCCACAAGTCCATGAGAACACCAGTTGTGATGTATTAAATGATTTGGTACGTGACTTGAGCTTGTGAAAACAAAAATCGGAACTTCTTAGTTCCAGACTTCAACAGTGAAACCTGTTAGATAAAAATGCAAGTGTTTCACTTTATCGAAAACGATAAAGATATTCATGTTTTTATAAAATTGAAGGATCGCATGTGTCTATTGTGATATTGTTCCATTAGCGCATTCAGTGAAAATATGTGCTAGTGAAAAAGTGCTAGGTATATTGCTAGAACGTTTACTAGGGGTTTTACAAAGTATTGCTGTATTTACTGCCTATGGGACAGTAGAGCAACAAAAGAACATAACCGTAAGAAAGATTGGCCTCAAACAGAAAATATGCCCCCTTTGTTAAGCTAAAAAAGGTATTTCTCCCGCCTCTCCATATTAAGCTTGGACTAATGAAAAACGTTGTGGATAAAGAAAATAATGGTTTCAAGTACCTAAAAGAAATATTTCCTCAATTAAGTGAGGAACAACTAAAAGAAGGAAGAACTGAACCTCAAGTAAGGAAGCTTTTAGGTGATTTCTAGTTTCAAGAAAAATTAAATGAAAAGGAATTGGCAGCTTGGAAGTATTTTGTAAATATAGTGAAAGGAATTCTGGGCAACAAGAAAGATAAGTATGTCCTAGTATGAAGTACTGGGATGTAAAACAACTAATTGTTATATATATATATATATATATATATATATATATATATATATATATATATATATATATATATATATATATATATATATATATATATATATATATATATATAAATTAAATGCTGTTCGTTGATTAAGCGCATCACTTGAAAACGGCTGGACCAATTTGGCTAATTTAGGAAAAGGAAAATTGGAAAAGTTGCCCGGAAAATTGAAAAATTCGGGAAAAACTGAAAGTGCTTTTTTTCCAATGGGATGGTTATGATCTTGGAAAATTGTTCAGGAAAAAAAAGATCACAAACAAACTTATTGGAATTCAACACTTCAGCTTGCAAACACCTTTCCAGAATGAAAGTAAAACAGTAACAAAAGAGGTCCAGGATGTTGTTTCAGTATAATTGATAGTACGTCTTATCATCGCTTTAAGATGCTAGTATTACAATAAATTGATCAGGGAAAAGCAGGTACTGAATCTATTGAGTGCTCTTTTCTTCTATCTAGTAGACTTCTTGCCACCCATTGCCTTCATAGCCTCCAAGGCCCTCCATGCCTTCTTCAGCCATTCCACCATGGAACAGAATACTTGAAACAGAACGACTGAGTATACCGGAAAGAATTGTGCGACAGTCTTTATAGCAGAGATGAACCAAGCTATATTACCATCATCATCATCAGGTATAAAAATAGACAGAGAGGAGTATCTTTATGAGTTCTAATCCACATAAAGAATATTATGCATGGGAATTATTCATTCAATATGCATGGGGAATTACTATTCCAAGTGCTTACTACCATGAGAATCTTCTACAGTAGATCACTGCAGAAAAGAAAAGAAAGAAGAACAGAGATACAAATCACTAGCCAATAAAAAACCAAAGCACAACGACACATAAGTAGGCGACCTCATGTTTAGTAGGCATAAGTTATTGGAGGTTAAAAATCTAAGATATTGGGAAGTCCCTTAAAGAATGGTGGGTACTGATATCACCACACATAATGAACAAAGGAAGAAGCTATGATATCATATGCCTCAACTCGTTTATGTTAAAAAATTAATGATGTTCAAGTTCATTTATATTCGACTGAATCATGAATAATATGACATCAAAGGAAGCATTTTGAGAATTGGACACAACGAATAGAGGGAAAGATATAAAGGACAAAAGTAACGAAGTGAAGGGTTTTATTTTTAACCTTAGTTTTCTCTAGACATGGATTCTCCCTAGAAAGGATTCTTTATTAGTAGAGTTGTTTTTTGATCGTGAACCCTTAGAAAGATGTTTGGAGATTGGTGGCGGATAATTAGTGCTGACCGAACAATAGCTGTACCTGAAAGAGTGTATCTCGCCATGTTTCATGCAAAATAGGAAAATAGAACAATGAGAATCATCATTTAAATGCTTACCATAAGTCTTACAGACAAGAGTATTATCACAATTCTCAGAAATGTAACAAAATCGACTAAAAGTTTAATATGTGTAGAGTACAACACATAGAGCTTTCAAGTTTACTAAAATCTCATCAAGATAACAATTTAATAGATCAGCAATAGAGATCACTCCTTCCTAGAAATGAAAAAAAAGGCGGGATTCCACACAGACATCAAAGTTATGAAAATTGTATTGTTAAAATGTTAAATTTAAGATTGTCAAATTGTGGCTAACAAAGTACTGAGATCAACTCTCTAATAATCTTTCTTTCAACCTTACCCAACAAATTACTAAAGCTCTTATTATTCAGAAAACGAGACACATTAGTGAATGATTCCTGAGTCCTCTTACAGATATCTACAGATATTCTTAGTAAAATCTACAAGTAATCTACAAAATAATCCTAATCTAATTTCAGGGCCTCGTTAGAGATGATCCTTAGTCTTTTAGACTCTGACAATAGGAGACATTTTTTTAAGGAAAAGGTACTTATATCAGCCGCAAGAGAAAAGATGTATTCAGAAAAGGCGGGAAGGACATCAGAGTTCAAGATGTCCGATTACCTCCCAATACGATACAACCATCGCCTCGCAATGGTTCATTCACTGATGATCTATCAGAAGATGTTGATCTATAAAAGGTACCAATCACTCCACTTAATATATAATATATATATATATATATATATATATATATATATATATATATATATATATATATATATATATATATATATATATATATATATATATATATATATATATATATATATATATATATATATATATATATATATATATATATATATATATATATATATATATATATATATATATATATATATATATATATATATATATATATATATATATATATAATCATCATCATCATCATCATCAGCCCGTATCGATCCACTGCAGGATGAAGGCCTCTTCAGCATGCTTCCAACCTTCACGGTCCTGGGCTTTCCTCTGCCACTCGGGTCCAATATACTTGACGATGTCATCAGTCCATCGTGCTTTCGGTCTTCTTCGCGGACGTTTGCGATCAAGCGGTATCCACTCCAGGATTGCCTTGGTCAATCTGTCGTCCCATCGCCTCGCTATATGGCCTGCCCATCTCCATTTCAACTGTTTTACTCTTCCAATGATGTCACAGACTTTTGTTTGTTCCCTGATCCATGCGCAGGACTTTCTGTCTCGTCTTGTAATGCCAAGCATACATCTTTCCATTCCCCTCTGTGCCACCCGAAGTTTTTGAATTGATTGCGATGTGAGTGTCCAGGTTTCACTTCCGCATGTCATAACGGGTAGAACGCACTGATCGAATACTTTTCTTTTCAGGCAAAGTGGGAGTCTGCTCTTAAACTTAATAGAGGTGACAGATTAATAGAGGTGACAGATTAGTTGATTTTGCTGAAGGACAAGAACTATATATTATGAATTCATTCTATAAGAAAAATATCAGCAGAAAATGGACATGGAAAAGTCCATCTGGGCTCACAAGCGAAATTGACTACATCATGACCAACGATAAAACAATATTTACCAATTGTACTGTCCTTAACAATTTTAATGTTGGAAGTGACCACCGAATTGTACGAGCAAGGGTTCGGATTGACTGTCGAAAAGAGCGCGAAAAAATGGTAAGATCAAAGAAGGGCAAGGTGGATTCTGGAAAACTGCTGGAATAGAGGAAGCGATTTTGAGATTGCTTTGTCAAACCGGTTTGCTGCGTTACAAGATCCAGAGGAGGTGGAAATATCAGTTCAATATGAAGAAATCGCCAACAATGTACTTCAAACGGCTGCTTCAATAGCACCAGAAGAAAAATGTCTCAAACAAACAAAAATCTCCATTGAGACCATTGATTTAATGAAGAAACGGCGAGCAATGAGAAATGCAGGTAGTCCTTTTGGCAGGGTCGAGTACACTGAGCTCTGCAAAATTATAAGAAAACGTATCAGAGAGGGCACGCGCCGATTCAATATGCAGCTAGTGCAAAAAACCCTGGAAGAAAACAAAGGAATTAACAAAGCTAAACAGAAGCTGAGAAACAAAAGAACGCAAATATATGCTTTAAAGCGTGAGGATGGCACAGTGTGCAGGACGCGTACCCAAATGTTAGAGATTGTCAGAAGGTTTTATTCCCAGTTATATGAAGATCAGAGCCAGTCAGGGACAGCAATACCCACGGAAGAACAATATATAATACCAGATATCCTAGTGGAGGAAGTAACAAATGCTATAGAATTGATGAAGAACGGCAAGGCTCCAGGAAAGGATAGTGTAACTGTCGAAATGCTAAAAGCTGGTGGTCGGACGTTACATAAAACACTGGCAAAATTATACTCAAAATGCCTCAAAGAACAAAAAGTACCTGACTTATGGAAAAATGCAGAAGTGATCCTTTTACATAAAAAAGGAGCACAGGAAGATTTAAAGAACTACCGTCCAATAAGCCTCCTATCAGTGATGTACAAAGTTTTCACTAAGATAATTTCTAAAAGAATATTAAAAAAACTGAATGACGCACAACCAAGAGAACAAGCAGGATTCAGAAGTGGATTCAGTACAATGGATCACATCCAGGTTGTACAGCAGGTCATAGAAAGGCACAACCAATACACCATGCCACTGTGCTTGGCTTTTATCGACTACGAAAGGGCATTTGATTCCATCTCAAAGCATGCGATAATGGATGCACTGCTTAGCCAAGGTGTAGAGAGAGCCTATGTAAACCTATTAGAATCGATATATGATGGAGCTACAGCCACAATTCACCTTGATGATCTTGAAGTGGGAATTAATATAGAACGAGGTGTACGGCAGGGTGACGCAATATCGCCTATTCTTTTCTCGGCTGGCCTTGAAGAAGTATTCCGTAAACTGGATTGGGAACAGGATGGGGTAAAGATCAATGGTGCAAACTTAAACCATCTTAGATTTGCAGATGATATTATTCTCATTTCACAAGACCCAGAGGAGCTGCAAAGACGCATACAAGAACTGCAAAGGGCTGGCGAACCATTTGGCTTGAAAATAAACCTGAAAAAGAGTCAGGTTATGTTCAATAACTTCGCTCAGGACAGAAGAATTTCAGTTTTAGGAAGGGATTTAGAGATTGTGGACAGCTTTGTATATCTTGGGCAGAGGATTTCCATGGAGGGGAATACCGCCCGGGAGGTGGAACGGCGTGTTAAATGTGGCTGGCAGGCATTTGGTAGTCTCTACATATATATATATATATATATATATATATATATATATATATATATATATATATATATATATATATATATATATTCAGGACCGCGGAAGCATGTTGGAAAGGCCTTCCTCCTGCAGTGGATCTACAATGGCTAAATGATATATATTGGATTGTATATATGATTGAAAAAAACATGGGTTGTTGGCTGTGGATAGGGTCTTCCTATTTTTGATGGTATGGTATATGTCGGCGCCTTGAAGAGTCTGAACCTCGAGAGACGAAACATATGTCATCCAGTTGAAGGGATAGGTGGGGCTCCTTCCCGGTCAATCAACAAACAAATGTGTTCATTTAGGCGGAGACGCAGGTTGTTGTGTGTTCCACATGAGATTGTGGAACCCAACGGTTGACAACTCAACCTCAACTGATGACACTCAACTACTGCTGTCTCATTGGACGCAGTCCAAGAAAATCTAATACTACATATATATATATATATATATATATATATATATATATATATATATATATATATATATATATATATATATATATATATATATATAGATCTAAAATTAGATTGAATTGTTCCTGATGTATATAAAAGCAATAGCAACATGTAAGAAAACCTTGACCCGGAATAAGGATCTATTCCATTCGGCTAACTTTCTGAATTAGTAATGTAACGCTTGGTTAACTTCACGGTTCATGATTTTTACATGCTTCATTAAGTACGATTGTCTTATAAATAGAACATAGTTTAGTTTCAGATTGAATCATCTCCTGATGATACTACCATGTTTAACGAAACGTGCGCCGAGAAGTTAAATAAAGTGATTTGATGTTTAGTGCTAAATTTATTCGAGTTTAATGCCTTTTAAACTTATGTTAAGTGCAAATTAAATTTTATAACGTATTGATATAATATTGAAAGATAAACTGTATTTTTTCTAGAAAATAGAAAAGACCGTGATTATAACAGAAACAGATAAACAACTTTAGAAGCTTGATGGTGTTGATAAGGTCAATTGACCTATGGCGCATTCGTAATCCCCTCCAGTTTAAGACTTCTAGCAAGTTTTAGTTTGTAAACTCCCTTGGAACTTGTAACTTGTTCCTCCCATTACCCGAGTTGGAACTTTTCGATTTCGCCGCTCGTAAGTAACAAAAGTTCAGACACTTTATATTCTGCGGTGGTTTTAGCATTTACGAAATATATTTCCATATTGGGATGAATTTTGGCAGAGGAGGGTCGTGATTTATTATATTTAGCCAACTCGGGTTAAACATCGAATGACAAATTGTTAAAGTTACACAATACCGCCTCACTTTCAGAGCAGGAGGTATTCTTTAAAATTATATTTATGTTTCTAAAAGATATGAAATTAATGCTGTTTTGCTTTCCGTAAGAAATTCGTTCCATAAAGACAAAAAATATTGATTTTATATTAGACGACATTCAGTTTTCGTCAATATACCTGTATGATTATTTAAACAATTATCTTTATTAAGTAGATAGCTCACATATTGCTAAGTTATGTCTTTATATTTAATATTTTTTAAATAACTACAAAATAAGTAAAATATTTTTCTTTGTTATCCATTCACAATATGTGCATTGAACTTTAAACTTCCTTAAGAAAAGAAGTTTCTGAGTATATCAGGACATTTTACGTGATATACAAAATAGTAAAAGTGATATAAAAAAGTAATGAACAAAGTAAAATTCAAAATGAGTACTGCACTGACATTCACATAATTCCTTAATTCGAGCATTAAATTATTTTACTCCGTCCTTGTTCTAAAAGGAAAAGCTTATAATAGCCCATTTCGACCTCTAATATATATATATATATATATATATATATATATATATATATATATATATATATATATATATATATATATATATATATATAGCTCTTGGAAGGGTTACCCCTGGCGCACGAGGAACTAGGGATGAGGAAATTATGATGATGTGGCCCAGCTTTTAAACAAGGAGAAATGTAAGTACAAACTCCTGATGGGTGATTTTAATGTCAGAATTGGAACAAGAACTGACGGAAATGCAACTGGCCTACATGGCCAGTTAGCACATATGATCTGGTGAGCAAGACAATAGAGGCGACAGATTGGTTGATTTTGCTGAAGGACAAGAAGTATATATTATGAATTCGTTCTATAAGAATAATATCACCAAAAAATGGATATAGAAAAGTCCATCTGGGCTCACAACAGAAATTGACTACATCATGACCAACGATAAAACAATATTTCCCAATTGTACTGTCCTTAACAATTCTAATGTTGGAAGTGACCGCCGAATGGTACGAGCAAAAGTTAGGTTTAACTGTCGAAAAGAACGCAAAAGAATGGTAAGATCAAAGAAGCGCAAAGTGGATTCTGGGAAACTGCTGGAGAGAGGAAGCGATTTTGAGATTGGTTTGTCAAACTGGTTTGTTGTATTACAAGATCCGAAGGAAGTGGAACTATCAGTTCAATATGAAGAAATCGCCGACAATGTGTTTCAAACGGCTGCTTCAATAGCACCATAAGTAAAATGTTTCAAACAGATAAAAATCTCCAGTGAGACGATTGATTTAATGAAGAAACGGCGAGCTATGAGAAATGCAGGTAGTCTTTTTAGCAGGGTCGGGTATACTGAGCTCTGCAAAACTATAAGAAAACGTATCAGAGAGGACACGCACCAATTCAACATGCAGCTAGTGTAAAAAACCCTGGAAGAAAACAAAGTAATTAACAAGGCTAAACAGAAGCTGAGAGAAAAAACGAATGCAAATATATGCCTTAAGGCGTGAGGATGGCACAATATGCAGGGCGCGTACGCAAATGTTAGAGGTTGTCAGAAAATTTTATTCCCAGTTATATGAAGATCAGAACCAATCAATGACAACAATACCCACGGAAGAACATAAGCCAGATATCCTAGTGGAGGAAGTAACAAATGCTATAGAATCGATGAAATACGGCAAGACTCCAATAAAGAACAGTGTAACTGTCGAAATGCTAAAAGCTGGTGGTCGGACGTTACATAAAACACTGGTAAAATTATACTCAAAATGCCTCAAAGAAAAAAAATACCTGACTTATGGAAAAATGCAGAACTGTTCCTTTTTCATAAAAAGGAAGCACAGGAAGATTTAAAGAACTACCGTCCAATAAGTCTCCTATCAGTAATGTACAAAATTTTCACTAAGATAATTTTTAAAAGAATATTAAAAAAACTGAACGACACATAACCAAGAGAACAAGTAGGATTCAGAAGTGGATTCAGTACAATGGATCACATCCAGGTTGTACAGCAGGCCATAGAAAGCCACAACGAATACACCATGCCACTAAGCTTGGCTTTTATTGACTACGAAAAAGCATTTGACTCCATCTCAAAGCATGCAATAATGGATGCACTGCTTAGCCAAGGGGCAGATAAAGCATATATAAACTTATTAGGATCGATATATGATGGAGCTACTGCCACAATTCACCTTGATGATCTTGAAGTGAGAATTAATGTAGAACGAGGTGTACGGCAGGGTGACGCAATATCGCCTATTTTTTCTCGGCTGGCCTTGAAGAAGTATTCCATAAACTGGATTGGGAACAGAATGGTGTAAAGATCAATGGTTGCAAACTTAAACCATCTTAGATTTGCAGATGATATCATTCTCCTTTCGCAAGACCCAGAGGAACTGCAAAGATGCATACAAGAACATACATGAATTGTGGCTGTAGCTCGATCATATATCGATCTTAATAGATTTACATATCCTTTATCTACCCCTTGGCTAAGCAGTGCATCCATTATCGCATGCTTTGAGATGGAGTCAATTGCATTTTCGTAGTCGATAAAAGCCAAGCACAGTGGCATGGTGAATTCCTTGTGCCTTTCTATGGTCTGCTGTACAATCTGGATGTTATCCATTGTACTGAATCCACTTCTGAATCCTGCTTATTCTCTTGGTTGAGCATCATTTAATATTATTTTAGAAATTATCTTAGTGAAAACTTTCTACATTACTGATAGGAGGCTTATTGACGGTAGATCTTTAAATCTTCCTGTGCTCCCTTTTTATGTAAAAGCATCACTTCTGCATTTTTCCATAAGTCAGGTATTTTCTGTTCTCTGAGGCATTTTGAGTATAATTTTACCAGTGTTTATGTAACGGCCGACCATCAGCTTTTAGCATTTCGACAGTTATTGCTTCTGATAATCATATAACTGGGAATAAAATTTTCTGCCAACCTCTAACATTTGCGTACGCGCTCTGCATACTGTGCCATCCTCACGCCCATTCACACCCATGAGTGGTATTCTTTGCGCAAAAAATTTTTTCATGGTTTAAGATGAGTTTTCAATTAAAAAATTGTCGTATTATTGATACAACTAAAAGTAAACAACCAAGAACTGTAAGCACACAAAAACATTGACGCTGTAAGTAAAAGTGTTGAAAATAAACCGACATCAATTTCGCATCGTGTGCAAGAATTAAGTTTATCTTATGGATTTTTATGGATCATTTTATATTTATTCTCACGCAAAAGTCAATTGGAAGAAAACCGTTTACAACCTCGTAATTTCTCTAGTTGAATTATTGAAGGATGAACAAAAAAAAAAAAAAATTAATTGTTTTTCTCGTAAAAAGGTTAGTTAGTAATAAAACACATTTCAAACTGAGCGAGTGCGATCAGTAAACATAATTTTTGTGTTATTCATAAAAAATATATGTCTAGAAAAAGTTACTCTTTGGTGTGCCTTTTAGAGAAATTGAATAATTCAACCAAGTTTCTGTGAAGATAATATTATACAACATAAATTATTGAGTTATGAATACTCAATTAATATTGAATGGTGACTTTTTACGGCAATAATTGAAGTAAGTAAAATAGAGCTCTAGACAACTATGAAATATAATTGGAGATGACAGATGATAGAGAAAAAGATCTACCAACTTCACAGGAAATTCGCAAAGCAATAAAAAAACTAAAAAACATCCATAAAAAAAAGATCCGGTTATTGATGGATTACCAACAGAATTAATTAAAAAGGGTCAGGTCCTTTAGAAAACAACATCTGCTATCCAATAGGCCTAATATAGAAACAAGTGAAACTTTTAGAAGATTTGTATATAAGCTTAGTTATATCTACTCCCGAAAAAGACGACCAACTGGAATGTAATAACGATAAAAGAATCACATTTCTCACAATGGCCTATAAAATTACATGGGCCTCAAATTGGCCTATGTCGCTTAACAATTTTTTTTGCCATCCAGGATTTTAGAATTAATTTTCGCTAAATTTGGAGTGCTAAATCTAAATATGAAATCAGTTTTTCTCTATCTACTTTACTGTTTCAGATACATCCATTTATCTATCAATGTTTTTTTCAGTTCAATACATTCAAGTATGGGTGTTCTAAAATTATTATACAATAATTGGTTTCTGTGTATTTGCCCTATCGTCAGTCTGACGTTGAGTTAGTTCCAGGAAAATCCACTAGAGGACATAAGCATTGCGTTTCCGGTAATGTTAGTTGTTAGTTTGTGAGTTATCGCTATGCAGGGTAGATCTACTCTGCATGTCTCGCGTAACATTTCTGTTTAAGGAAGAGTTGTTATAAAGTTAACCTCAAACGCACTGTGCACTGTTGTTCAACAGAAATAAAATGAGTTCAAGTAGAAGTTGTGTAAATTATCCTGATGTATTTTGCTATATATGTTAAAACAGAACAAAAAAACTGTTAGTAACTTTGTAAAGAGAGCTTATCCTGAATACTTTGGTGTTAGGCTTGGTGATCAAGATAAAACCTGGGCACCGCATCTGGTCTGTAAAACTTTTAGATGACATTTACGATAGTGGACTACAGGGAAAAGGAAAGGTCTAAAAATCCGTACCGATGGTTTGGGGAGAATCCAAAAACATTTCGATTATGTTTGCCTAGTAAATATTTCTGGAATCAATCGAAACAACCGTAGCAAGTGGAGTTATTCTGATTTAGTCACTGCAAGACGCCCGGTCCTTCGCTCAGAGGAAATGCCGATCCCAACGTTTGACCAGCTACCAGAGCTCTGTGAGGACAAGTATTGTCCCTCTGATCATCCTTCCGATACTAAAGTGACAGTGATTATGAGGGGATATCATCAATTCCTCAGCGTTTCAACCAGGATGAGTTAAATGACCTCACCAGAGATCTCAACCTGTTAAGAGAGGCTTCTGAATTACTAGCTTCGAGGTTGAACGACAATTTACTGAAACAAGAAACCAAAATTACCTTTCACCTTACAAGATCAAAGGGTTGCTATCATCCTTCTCACAAGAAGACATTCTTGTATTTTGTCATGAAATTAGAGGACTCCTGGAAAAATGGATCTTCCTGAATATTTTAAACATGATTGGCGCCTATCTATTGATAGCTCAAAGTGAAAATGAAATGTGTCCTTCTACACAATGGGAACAAATTTGGCTCAAACCCAATTGTTCACTCAATGAAAATAAAAGAACAATATGACAACATAACTTTGGTCTTGGAGAAGATATAGAATCATGAACATCAATGAGTGATTTGTGTGGATTTAAAAATGATAAACTTTTTCCTTGGACAGCAAAGTGGCCACACCAAATATCATTGCTTCTTATGCCTCTGGGATAGCAGAGATAAAACATAATATCATGAAAATAATATCATTAACGACCCCTTAGTTGGAGGAGCGAAAAACATCTTTCCTTCACTACGTAACAAGCTGGGCCTAATGAAGCAGTTTGTAAAGGCTCTTAATAAGAATGGATTATGTTTTGCAGATATAGGGAAAAAATAGCTCAGTTGAGTACGGAAAAAATTAAAGCAGGAATATTGAACGGCCCACAAATAAGGCATGTCGTTAAAAAGTGACTGCTAAAAAAAACCCTCAAGAATGTTATAGAAAAGATGCTCCTGAAATGTTCAGTGACTAGTGGTTTCATCGATGACATTTTCCTCTCTCTTTGCATTTAAAAATATTTGTATAATAAATATAATAATACAAATTCCGTGTTTAGTTTTTTTAATTTGATCCATGGATTTAATTCAATTCTTCTATTGGAACCTTTGGAATTTGAGCTCCTATACAAAAATAAATGCCATATTTGAATTCATGGCATCAAATTCATATGAAATCAACTCAAAATACCCCGGCACCAAAACAACTCTCGGCCTGTGATAATTGACTGCTGGGCAAATGCGTGTTTTTTATTCTATATCACACCATTCGAAAAAAGATTCAATTTTCATAATCGACATTCCCTTACTAAGATCTTAATTGTTTTTAGGATCGTTTTGCGTTTATAATCAGGCTAGACATAATACCTTGTAAAAATAGACTAAACTAAGCAATCCTTAATTCTTCTTCCTGATCGAGGTACAAATAGTAATTTTACCGGATAGTAACAACGTCAACTGCTAAATTATTCTCATACTTTTATATTGGAAAGATTGTTCCCTTTTTATTATTTCCGGTCATCCTAAATCCACACAAATCGGACAATTTTTCATGCCGGGCAGTTATTGTTTAGTCGAGATCGCCCCCGTTCCAGTGGCATGTTTATTATTTACCGACTCAACGTTCGGACGCAATCAATCTGCACTAAACATCCCCCTGAGCGACACTAACGGGGCCCCGAAAGGCCGGAATCTTGACCGCTAATATTTTTACGGCCGATCGAAGATAGGACGGGCCATCCGTCCCATTCTTGCTAATCGTTTCCGGACATGTATCACCGAAAAGTCTGGATAGGACACGGGTCAAAGGACGTTGTCCGTCCCTTCCTTGGTGCTTAATGCGGGTTCTAGGTATCGATAAATTCTAATTTCTGCTATACAGAAAAAAAATTCTCTGAATTTGGAGGAAGATTAAAAATTAATATAATACTAACAAGTGGACAATAGACGTTATCAAAAAAGAAAAAAATAATTTCAGAAACCTTGTTAGTCGGATAGTAGGATACACTATTATTTCCAACAAAAATAAATAATTGCAACGTTTCATTATTGATCATACACAACAGCACTTGAATTTATTCATAGCAATCATTTGTCTGGCGTGAAACCTGATCGCTATTTTGTAACCATCCAAGAAAACGGACACCACTACTATTAGCAACAAGCTACAAATCCATTTCCAAAATATTTAGTTTAGTAAAGTAATTAACGAGTATAATTACGGGATTTATTCACGTCTATATAAATCCGGTTCACAACTTTGGGACTATTATAGTAGGAATTCATATAAATTCGAATAAATTATATATAGTTATGCTCGATGAATGGAAAACGGAATCAATGAAAAACGATCCCTAAAATTCCTATCCAAAAATGCCAACTGGGAACAATAACACGAAAAAAGTGTTAAACAAGTAATTTCAGAGAAATGTATAATATTCCGGAACTCCCACATGATTTTAGCTGAATATATCAATTAAGGTATAGCCTGTTTTGTTCTGCACTTGCTGACCGCAGAAAATATATTATCAGAATAGAAATTGAAATTGAAACAACATCGCAAATCATTAAACGGAATAATCATACCAGATTCAGGTTCATACCAGCAAACATCTGGCTTTTGATATATACACTCAGAACAAATATATATATATATATATATATATATATATATATATATATATATATATATATATATATATATATATATATATATATATATATATGTATATATATATATATATATATATATATATATATATATACAGGGTGTCTGGCGAAAGACTGGTATAACCTGTTATACCAGTTCTGGCAAAAATATGAAAAAAATTGTTAAGTGATAATAGGCATATTTTTAAAAATCTTGAAATTCGACACCCTAGGCTATATCTTTAGGTGTAAGTGAGATGGACAGATGTGATAGAGTGAGATAGATAGTGACGCTGTTCGACGACGAATTAGAGAGAGATAAATTTACATTCTATTTTTAGAGTGAGCGAGACGGATAGTGACGCCTATGCTCAATAATTGCATATTGTTTTGTTATCAGTCACTACGCTACGTTCCTTCGTTTACTGCGCATGCGTAATAGTGTAACTTTCGTACTGACGATTTTGGCTTGTGTTATCCTGGACTTAATATTAAATTTGTGCTAACGACTTTGGCTTGTGTTACCTTGGACATGATATTGCATTTGTGCTGACGACTTTGACTTTGTTTCCCTGAACTTAATTTATATTGTGCATACTATTAGTTAGTATTTAGCAATACTAACACGTTTTGCGACATTGCGGAACAGAGCGGAAGAATATGCGAACATGTATCTTATCTACGATGAATGCCGTTGTAATGCCTCTGCCAATATAGAAGATTAAAAGAAGCCGCTATAATTAATTGAAATAAAAATAACTGTATTGCTATGCCTTCCGTAGATTTAAATTCAATATGGTTCCCGATTCTAAAGAATACAATTAAACATATTTAAGAATTTCAATAAACAATCACAATCACACGGTAAACTATATATATTTTTTTGGTAGCAAGTCACTGTCATTAAATTGTGAATGTAAGTATCATTGACATACACAAAAAATATATTTACTTTCTATCTTTTCATAATTTATAGAATTTAATATATTTTATTTTTAGATTCGTTTTGCAAACGGGAGGAGAATACTTCCCGAAACGTCAACGTTAAAAGTTTGTATATTTTTTTAGAACATTTTTATATTTTTAATATTTTGTTCGTTAGGCAAATTTATTACAAAAAAGAATCACTGAGAAATTTGTCTCCGTTTGGTTTTTTGTTTTTACCCAGTGATTCTTTATTTAAATAAGAACAGATATTTTTGATATTTTTTGAGTTTTAGATCGTGGCGAAAAACCCAAATAAAGAAAAAAACATTTGTGCTGTCTGAAACTTTCAATGGCGCCGATTATTTGAATTTTCTCCAAAACGATTTGCAAACTTTGTTAAAAGATGTACCACTCAATATCTACAAAGAAATATGGTTTCAACAAGTTGGTTGCCATTATGAATCATCCAGCGCATTATGTTCGTCTTGTATAGGATTATTTGAACAGAGAGTATCCCGGAAGGTGGATTGGGCGCCGTGGTTGAATTCTTTCATTTTGTACTTGATTCTTGGAAATATATGTAATGATGTAATGCAATAAATATACACAGTATGTCGGAAAAATTACGAAACTTTTTAAATGTAAAGAAAACTACTAGAAGCTCTATTGAAGCAATATATAATCTGCAACATGTATATCTCCTCTATAAAACGAGATCACCGTCATTAGAATCGATTAACGGGTTGTAAAGTTATTGCGTTTAAAGTGACAGTACCTTTTTCTCACCTCGTCACAAATACACGATGGAACAAAGAGCTAATATTTAATTTTGTTTCAAGCTCGGTAAAACATTTACCGAGACATTTGAATTTATGCAAAAAGTTTATGGTGATGATTGCTTATCCCGTGCAGATATGTTCGAGTGATATAAGTGATTCCAGAATGGTCGTGATGCTTTAGAAGAGGACCCAAAGCCAAGCCGACCAAAAAAACAAAAATCGCGATGAAATGAAGAAAGAAGTGCATGAAATTATCACCTACGATGTGAATTCGACTGTGAGATGGTTAGCGGAGGAATTAAATACGACCAAAGATATGATTCAGAAAATTTTGACAAAGAATTTAAACAAACGGAAAGTCTGTGCTCGATTTGTTCTTCACGCCTTATTTTGGTACCAAGAAATTGGCGAAAAAACAAGTATGTGTGCTTCAACATCCTTCGTATTCGCCTAATTTATCTCCGTGTAACTTTTTTCTATTCCCGAAACTCAAACTGGATCAATACCAGATTAAATCATCATTAACATGGTTAGTGAAACGTGCATCGAGAAGTTCAAAAAAGTGATTTGGTGTTTAGTGGTAAATATCTTCAAGTTTAGTGTTCATTGGTTGAACGTGCCCAGCGGTGTATTGATGCGGTAAGGATGTATTTTGAATAAAAGAAATAATTTTAGCAAAATAGGTAATTTTTTATTATAAAATTTCGTTATTTTTTTGACATATTTTGTTGACTATCTAATTTTAATATAATTTAATCGAATTTGTGTGTAGTGCGATGAAATATTTATTAAAAAGTATCAAAAGGTATAAATAACTTTAAAAGAATAATGACATTCTTGTGTGGAACCTAATTCAGTGGAGGAGGCCGTGTCAGAATATTATAGAAAATTTAAAAATATATTATATTGTGATTTACTGAATACGCAGGCCGACATATGAAGAAATTTTGAGCATTGATTTCATTTTACTGGCTATTTTTTTTTTTACTTCACGTGTCTTGAAGTCAGAAGTATCCTCATTTTTTTGCTAGCACACTTGATTTTTCTACAAAATTAAAAACACGTTTATTAAACGTTTTTTAAGATAAACCAAATGTTAATTAAAAATATGTATGTAACCATTTACAAAGAAAATATAATTTACAAATATTATATTACGATTATTCTGAGTAATATTATAGGTGTCCAATATTGTTGTTCATTTTGGAGATATAATTAATAAAGTAAAAGTAAAGTGTTTGGGTTAGAGGCGCATCAGCAACTAGGCTATTTAACGACTGGACCTACAGCTTAACGTGGGTTCCGAACCACGGTCATCAGCTTCCGACAAACCCAGGCCAGCACCCCCCTCGGGCTATAAACCCTTGGTTATGTGCCTACCCATAAGTCTATCAGGAAACCTACCGACTGGCGAGTGACCAACGTAGAACACTTCTCAGAAGGCATCCGGCCTTACCCAGCCTTTAACTGGCGTGACTGAGGGGTAATTCGTAGTCGGATTTTACACTCTTGCCTAGAAACAATCACAAACATTTAGGAATCGAACCAGCTATCGCCCCAGCGCGGATTCGGCAAAGCAGGCGCTCTTACCGCCGCACCAACGCGACCGGCTATAATTAATAGAAGTCGATTTAAGGTATAATCATTTTATTATTATAACATTATAATACAGTGTTTGGATATGTATTTAGCAAAAATAATACTGTCTACGTCACTTTCGTAGGGATTGGGATGGATTTTCTCTAACCGACTCATGCACACGTTCAATGTTGTTCGCACCTCTGCTTGGCCTTGGACGAACCGTTGACGGTAAATTTAGAGTTGATCCTGTAGTTTCAAACATGTTTATCAATTTTTTTATTAAATCAACACTTGCCTTGTTTATGTCGTATAAATTATACTCCGCCCAGTAAAGGCGGTGAGCCGTAATATACGAATTTTTATTTTGATAATGCGCGCGAGCACAGAAATCACGTTGTTGTCCGGTGAAACACTCCATGGCAACTAATTTTCCCTGAACCAAGCTTCGATGTAAAATTAACACGATCAACGCATTCTGCGCCCCCTAGAAGCAAAAAAAGTAATTAAATATGAACATTTCTGGATTTTCCTGGTATTTTGCGTTTTTCCATAAAATTGCAACTGGGCTGATTTTTCTCTGGATTGCGTCTGAAATATCATGTTTAATTGAGGATCAGTAGTCATCCATCATATTCATATTCCATTGACCCTGGTATCTTGTTTACACAGTTTTAATATCTTGATGACGTTCTCCCTATTCTTCACTAAAAACACCAAGATTTTCAGGGAAAAAATTTAGATATGAATCTAGAAAATGGAGTTTTATACTCTGGTTGCATCCCAAACTTTTAGTTATTTCTCTAACAACGTTACAATAATATGTCTATAGTCCGGATGTTTGTGATTACCCAAAAAATTATGTGCAACAGTTGTGAACGCAAAATAAACTTCTAATTCGATAACAATCATTGTCACTCTAAATTCCTTATCAATCATCAATGATCTGATTTGTGGTCCAACAAAAATTCCTTCCTTTATTTTTGCATCAGAGAATGTAGTAAATGTTTTACACAGATACTTAAAACAGTCACCTTCTTTATTTAGGGCTTTAACAAAACTGTTTAGATCTAATTTAAAATGAAACAAAGGTAACAAAACTTTTTTAGGATCCATTAATTTTTTTGTAATATATTTTTGGTTCCAGATTGAAGCTTATCCCGAGGAGTCTGTTGTTTTTTTTTACGCAGTGTAGTTGTCGTGCTCTACTATCCCACTCGCATCAAAAAACAAGATTATTTTGTATATCCTGATTGTTGATCTAGTAACATAGATATATTTTTAAGATATCCACAAAGCTGCCACCCGCAATTTTGATACGGATTTTTATTGACTAATAATTCCAAATGTTCAAAAGTCTCCTTTAAATAAACAGAGTGAACGATAGGTGCAGAAGCATTTTGGTTGGAGTTATATAAAAGAACCCCTTTCAAACTTCGTTTCAACGAATCGATGCAAAATCTCCATGTTAAAGGGTCATAACACCGAGGTTTTCAATAACAGCAGAAATATTATTACAATAAACTAATGATCTTTCTTGACAAAAATAAGATACAAATTCCATTTCACGAACCCTGTACCAAGCAAATTGTGCTTCAGAAGCTAATACGTATTTCGAATATAGTTTAAATCCAAGGAGCATCTTTTGAAAGACCTAAGTCTCTTGTCAAGTCATATAATTCTCCTTGTGTGAATAATTGTGTCTGATTCGTATCTGCTTCAAAAACTTCCATTGATTCTTAACATTGTATACTTGATTCTGATGATGTTTAACTGAGATCAGAAATTGAAAATGGAATTGGTATAGGAATCTCTGGACCATGGGGAATCGAGCGTGTAGCTAAATCCACAGTTGGGTAGACTATCTTATTTTTATGTTTTGCATTAAAACCTTTTACATTGCTACAACAAAAATAGAAATCATCAACATGGTTAGTCCGCTCCCTCCACATCACAAGTCTACCAAAGGGGAATCATTTTTTTTCGCGTTTTGTCCACTGTCTTAATTGTTCGGAGTAATTAATCGGACTTCGATACTAAACTGAAAATAAGCATTATATGCACTTTTAAAAAACTCTTTAATTTTTGAAGTGCAACTTCTTAGGCGGCTATTCAATAATTATTAATTGGACGAGAATTGAAAGAGAAATTTCAAGGACGCGTCACGTTTAGGCACATTTAGTTACATAAGGGAGACGAACGTAGAGCGAAGGAAAAAGAGAGCTACACATTCCGACGCCACGTAAGTGGGGCAAAAGAGAGCGACGTATACACAACGAGACAAAGCAATAGAATAAGATAGTGACGCGCATGCGCACGTTGTAGGTATACACGTCAAACGCTAAATATAAACATCTGAGGTACCACGAGTTGTGTTATTAATATTTATCATTGTGTTTTGTGATTATTTGAAAAGTTTCCTTTATACCACGTACAGTGTACGGTGCTTTTTTTAATAAATAAATGCAACAAAACAAAATCAATTTCCAAAAAAAAATCTAATAAAAGTAAAAAAATTCTAAGAAATCTTAACAAAAGAAAATATAATCAGAAGGCAATAATTAACACTGTTCAAATGATAAAACACTCTGTTGCTTCAAATAATAATTTAACAGTCTATTAAAGAGAGCGCTCCCTATGTGGGCTGGCAAACATTGAAGAGGTAAACACCTTCCCAAAATAATGTCTCTTGAAAACGAGTAGACGAGTAGTAGTTCACAAGTGGTACATCATAATTGTTCTTAGAACGTACATCGTAAGAATGCATATTTACTCTTTGCACCAAAAAAGTATTCATGGGGCAACAAATTATGTTTTATTTCATATATCAATCGAATGTTAGCCTCTTCAATAGCCCGCGCAATTGAAAACCAGTCCGATGATCGTAATAGGTGTCTCTCGGTGTATACCTATTACAGTTCAATAGTACATACACAGCCTTGTTCTGCTGTATTTGGAGTCTACCAATACTCTATAAAAACTATAGTGTCGTATACAAGCCTCTTCGACCAGGGTGATAAATGTGACGATATACGACTAAAGAACGCTATTTTTCCCCAATCTTTCTATTTCATTTACAATTTTAATATCACAATTGTTTATATTTATTTTTAATCTTAACTCATTAAATAATTTGCAGTTTGCTTTAGACCCTATCACCATGCACCTTGTTTTCAGATCATTTAGTTTATGATTATTTTTACATAGCCATCTAAATAGTATTGCCAGTTCAATATAAAATGTTTCAACCATTTCAGGCAAATTATGCCCAGACACAAATATGAGAGTTTCATTTGCAAAAAGACTAATAAAGCATTTATCCAGTATTATAGAAATATCGTTCACATATATCAAAAATAGCCAAAAAAGTCCCAAAAAACCTCCGTGAGGAACTCCCCAAGCACTTTCCCTCTTTGCCGACACTTTTCCCTCAACCCTCGTTCTATAATGTCTGTCTGTTAAGTAACTCTTACTCCATTTCAAGGCTTGTGACCTTACACCATAACTTAATAAATGTTTACACAGTATATCCCGGTCAATAGTTTGGAATGCTCGCTTTAAATCTATAAACACACAGTTTTCCCGTCCTCTATAGCAAAAGCACAGTTTTCCCGTCTATATCGTTTCTTCATGTTGCACCTGCATACTGAATAGCCGTCTCACAAGAATGTTTTATCTTAAATCCTGATTGAGCAGTAAATAACAATTAATTTGTTTCAAAATAAGTTTTCAACTCTGTACCTACTTTTTTTTATTTCTGTATCAAAATAATAAAATTTCCACAAATATAACAAAATTTATCCACACTATTTCTACACTTTCTTGAAGAATTTTTTTTTAATTAATATTGTTCCAACACAAACCATTAATGCAATTCGATAATGACCAAAATAAAATTAATGTTAACGCTTTGTCAATATAAACACTTCAATCTGAGTATACATATATATACCAGGTGTCCCATTAAGGATGGATCGCGGCCGTATCTTGGAAACTATTTATCCCACAGCTTTGGGGAAAAAAAATTATACTAAAAATGATCATGAGAAATTCACCAAAAATATTTTTAAGCTTCTAAAACGACCGCAAGAGGGCGTGACGAGCTAAACATTTTCAAAGATCATTTTTTTGTGTGTATTTTCAAGTATTAACCGAGTAAGAAAAATCTCAGTTATAATTAGCAAACTGTCTCCTACAACTTTGTTTTATGACATTTTGTCGAAATTTCACGAATAGAGAGGTGGGGGGGGGGGGGGGGGGGGAGTTTTACCTATTGAAATAAAAAGTCGTCTAATGTCCGTTTGCCTTAACTGATTTTCCTCAATTTGGATTCATTTAAAAGGCAATTGCTGGGACAATGAGATAATCTGAGAGATACATTATTTAGTTTATAAATGAAACCGCAAGGTGGCGTTACATTCAACAATAGTTTTTTTGAAGTTTTGTTCAGTTTTTTCAAATTGAATGCTACAGCTTTTACTACATGGCAAGAAAGGAAATTTAAAGAGGAATCATCCAGTGAAAACCCGAAATCGATATCTCTGACATGTCAAGAGATATTTCGATTTTTCTGAAAAAATCAGTTATTATTTCACTACTACCTGCATTATGTTAAAAAAATATTAACCTAATGTTTGCCTTCCTTCACACATTACCCAGGCTTAGGACTGGTCCAAATTCTTCGTGCCATATTAATTTGGAGCGTGTTTAAAGGCCAACGGGCCAACAACGAAGATAATAATAATAACAACAGCCAAATAAAATTATCAGCACAACAGTCTAATAATTAACAGAATCTGAACTGTAACGCCTTTCTAAATGTTCAAAATGCCTTCCATCCTTAGAAATGCAAAGATTTATTTTTCGACGAGTACTAAAAAAGGCAGCTTCAATTTCCGCTCTTGAAATGCTGGTTATTGAATTTTGAATTCTTTCAATCATGGTTTCTCGTGTGGTAGGACGAGTTTGAAAAACAGCCCAGAAAAGGCATACTTCTGCTCACATACCTGTTCAACGCAGCCTTCCAAGTGAGACATATCCCCGCAAGCTGGAACGTAGCCGAAATAATCATGATACCAAAGCTAGGCAAACCACCCAACGATATCAAATCCTACAGGCCTATCTCATTGTTGCGAATTATCTCAAAGTTATTTGAAAAGCTGCTGTTGAAACCACTCATAGAAGATAATAAGTTGATATAAGATTATCAATTTGATTTAAAATCTAAACATTCAACCATTGATCAAGTTCACCGCGTCACTGAGAAAATTGATCGTGCACTGGAAGAAAAACAGATATGCTCTGCAGTCTTCTTAGACGTGGCTCAGGCCTTTGATAAAGTGTGGCACGAACGCCTAATATACAAGTTAAACAAAATATGTAGAGATACTGACATAATATATATATATATATATATATATATATATATATATATATATATATATATATATATATATATATATATATATATAAATATATATATATATATATATATATATATATATATATATATATATATATATATAAATATATATATATATATATATATATATATATATATATATATATATATATATATATATATATATATATATATAAATATATATATATATATATATATATATATATATATATATATATATATATATCGGACAGAGTTTTCGGAATAAAGCAAGAAGACGAATACACTGACTTGAAAGAAATAAGAGCGGGAGTTTCTCAAGGAAGCGTTCTTGGGCCCGTCCTTTATCTGTTATATACTAGCGATCTACTAGCTCTGAAAGACACTGTAATAGCTACATTTGCTAATGATACTGTTCTTCTAACGGTGGGCCATACACACAAAAACATCCACTAGAAAACTACATACATTCAGCAAGCGATGAAATTGTAAATTGGACCAAAAAATGGAATGCTGGATGAATTAAGCTGAATGAATTCAAATCTACACATGTCAACTTTAGCAACAAAAAAATAACAGAGCAGCTTCCTCTAGATATAAATGGTACAACCGTGCCATATGTGTTAAAGCCAAATAGCTCGGCATGACTCTTGATGTCAAACTAAGGTGGAAAGAGCATGTAAAAAATAATAAGATACTAATTTATAATCAAATCCTAAAACCAGTGTGGCCGTATGACATTCAGTTGTGGGGATGTGCCAGCGATAGTAATATTAAAGCAATATAAATATTCCAAAACAAGTTGTTGCGAAATATAATTAATGCACCGTGGTATATCCGTAACTCCGATCTTCATCTAGATCTTGGAATTTCAACGGTCACGGAGGAAATCAGGAGGTTTGCAGGCAAGCACAAAGCCAGGCTACGCCTTCATGTTAATGCAGAAACTTTTCAACTGCTGGATAACCAAAATCATGTCCGAAGACTGAAGAGAACTAAACCTCGTGACCACGTGTAGTGTGTTGAGTGCAAAAGCAGAGCATAGTGCGCGAGTGAAGTAACATAATCATTAGAAAAATCTAAAAGACATCAATGGATTAACTTTAGTCGATAAGTATTTGGATTAAGATTTGTTAAAGAAAAATTAATGGTTAGTCTTATTGACTAGTTTTAATAGACCAAGAAACTACAAAAAAAATTACAAAAAAGGTATTTATATGGACTATAAAATGGATTTTCTTTAAAATGTTATGTTATATACTAAAACTAGGGTGGAAAACTTAATAGTTTGATTTATGTTTATAAAAAAAGTAAAAATTGTCACTGTATGGATTTTCTTTAAGATTTAATGTGGTATATTAAAACGAGTAGTGTGTGTCACCCAATTACTAACAAAAGTTAACAACATTTTCGACAATAAAAACCAAGTCGGCCTATGATATTAATTTGGTAAAAATCGTTTACAACTACAGTTTTCTATAATGTATTATTCAAAGACTTATTTTTCCATATGAATTATCCATTTGGGATGATTTAGAATGTTAAAAATTCATTACCCCAAAATTCCATTTTTTTATGAAAAGAACCATTAACGTCACGCACATCTATAAGTGTGAAGGTTCCTCGCATAATCCGCACATATTTTTCAGCATTAGCGGCCATTCGAAAAAGAGAAGGAAAAAAATAGGCTCATTACCAGGCCAGGCCAGATACTTCCAGTCCATTTCTCGCGCTGATATTCCCGCATCAGTCCGGGGAGGGGTTATTAATTTATCTTTTACAACTACCGAAATTAATTTTCAGAGTCACATCCATAACCGGATGACGTGAATGCAGGTCCAATAAATTATGCAGCCGCGGACGCTTATTACGTCGCAGCGACTGGATCAATCATTACCGCGTTTGTACGTCTCTGTTGACGAGCGGCGGCCATCAGAGCCCGACACGGCACCGGATTCACACAAATGAAAACAGATTAGTCTGAGCGACCATGATTTATTTAAAAATTTCCGTTTTAAAGGCGAACCGTAATATCTACGTCAAATGTCCAACAAACCATTATGAAACATCACCCTAAATCCATAAAAAATATATTAGAAAGATTAAAATATTTGATGACTACCTAAAAGTAAAAGAAATGACTGGCATAAAGTATAAAAATCAACTGCAATATCGCCGACACTGAATCTTCTAATAATGTTGCACTTGTTTTTCGGTTTGGTGATAATGAATGGAATTTAATAATAATAATAAAGACAATGGAAGTAGAGAATATGGCACTAATATCTTTAGTATATGACAATTTTTGTCATTTATTAGTGGTCAGAACCATTAATGTTCTTATAATAATGGATGCAGTAAATATTAGAGAATGCTATACATGCAATTGCACATATCAAATATCTCATTGTATCATATCTCCATATAGATAGATCTCTTCCCTTATGCTATTTTCAAGTTATTTTTTTGGAATTCGGTATTCTACCATCAAAAAACAAACATTTTGAGCAAAAAGTTTCCTTAAAATATATATCCAAAATGTAATCATTTCCGCGAAAAACAATATTGTATTTTCTTAACAATTGCTAACGTCGCCGGTTGTCAGGAAAATTTAGCTTTTATTAGTTTTATTGTTATTAAATTAGTTTTATTGTTATTAAGGTACTATTTTAAAATAAAATGTAATATTGTTATAGTCATTTATTCCTTATGTTTTGGTATACATTTGATTTGCTGTTTTGCAGAAAAAAAAGAAAATTTTCAGTTATATATCGTTTAATGTCAAAGTTGAAATTAGTAGCACTCATTTTTCACACCATAACAAGTTTTAAACGATTCACATCACATTAAAAAACATATAATTAATTGTTTTATCATCTACAGATCGTGATCAAAGCATATCGTGATATTCGCGTATATGATACAATTTTCGTTTTAAATGGAATTTAAACACCACTGAAATAATTTTTGGCGCCAACATCCTTTATTGTAGAGATCATCTCAATTAGTTAATAGAATGTTTTCACTTTCATTTTATAGCTGTTTTTTAATTAAAAAAAATTGTTTTAACAATATTCATTAGTATATATATATATATATATATATATATATATATATATATATATATATATATATATATATATATATATATATATATTGGGTGTACAGTACAAGTACCAAACAAGGCTAAAGACATCTTGAGAGCCAAAAAGCCAAAATTGCCAATAATGTTACCAATTATTTCTCACATCCAACCAACAATGATTTCTCAAACCTACATATATTATACAATGAGACCAAATTCTTCTTGAGGCAGAACCCTAACCTGTATATATTGCCATCTGATAAGGGTAATTGTACAGTAGCCATGGAGAAAGGCGACTACATAGAAAAAACATAGGAACTTCTAAGAGCCGAAATCACATACACAAAGTTAGTGAAAGATCCAACAATAACCATCCAGAGAAAACACAATAATCTCATAAAAGCAATCAACAGCTTGGGGGAGCTGGATGATGTTACCAAAACACAGTTAACGATATATAATACAGTAACATCCAAAATAATATATCTCCATTATTATATAACTTATCCAAAATTCATAAAGCACTTATTACCAATGCGACCAATAGTAAGTTCTGTGGGTTCAGTTACGTATAACCTATCGAAATGGTTAGACAAGATTTTGAGAAACGTCTTAGCTGGAAGAACAGATTACAATGTTCAGGATTCCTTTTTCTTTGTGAATTCAGTGAGGGAATCCATTCCATCGTACCCAAGGCTTATGTATTGGTTTATCTGAATGTGGTGTCTCTATTTACAAACATCTCATATGAAGTTATTTTGAAGACCATAGAAGCACACTGGCTAAAGACTGAAAATTACACAACACTTTCCAAATTTAATTTTCTCGCTTTACCAGCTTTTTCAGTATAGTACGCCGATCGGATCGCCCATGAGTCCAATTTTAGCATAAATAGTTATAGATCATTTACTGGATGTTATCAGGGAATTTCCCTTTTTGTTATACTTTATTTACAAGTATGTTGATGATCTAATTTGTGCCGTGTCCAATAATCTTTTGAATACTACACTGGCTACTTACTGGATGTTGTTATCAGGGAATTTCCCTTTTCGTTATACTTTATTTACAGGTATGGTGATGATCTAATTTGTGCCGTGTCCAATAATCGTTTGAATACTACATTGGCTATTTTCAATTCGGTTGACCAACATATCAGAGTTACAATGGAAACTGAAAAGAATTGTGATGTCCCTTTCTTAAACACGTTAGTTATAAGGTCGAATGGAGATTGCATCATATTAGATTGGTACCAAAAACCTTCAGCCTCAGGGAGATACATAAATTATTACTCCAATCCTCCATTGAACCAAAAGATTATTATTTTGGCAATGAAGAGTCGAATTCTTCATATCTCTGATGAGCAGTTCCTAAAGGGTACTTTAAATAAGTTGCTTGGAATATTTCAAAACAATGGGAATATTTCAGAACATCGGATGAACAAACAGATGATGCACCACCAACGACTTCTGTGATATAAAAAAACTACCTCATGCTGGTACCTTAACCAACAAGGTGGTTAGACAATTGAAGGGATTCACCAACATTAGGATAATGAAATACAAGTTTAAAACAACCGGAGATTTGTTTACACAAACGAAGGACAAAATTCCCCTTCTAAATAAATATAATGTTGTGTATAGGATACCTTGTTGGGTATGTGAGTGTTGCTATATAGATCAGACGTCACAAAGTTTGAGACATCATATAATCCAACATTATTCATCCAAGAGTTACACGCGTATTGGTAAAACATCCTGTGCTCTGGCTAATCATTGACATCAGACTGGTCATAATTTTAATTACAACTCAATCAAATTCCAGCTTCTGAAAATAATCTCAACAAACATTTGTTTCTAGAAATGATTAATATTAGTAAATATAGAAATACTGTTAATTCCAGGTCGGATATAGAGGGGCTAGCTAGAGGAAGAGAGTGTCATTTATTTAATATTTTGGAAGACTGAATAGTGTTCACGGACCGTGGAAATGTGAATGTTTTAGTATCTCGATATTTCGACGATTAATTCTGTATATAAGGTATTTATATGGACGGGGATAGAAAGGAAAAAAATATAATTTTTAAAGTTCTATCCCTACGTGTTGAATATTTTCTGTTTTGTTTATGTACTTTATATTTTCAACAGTTTAACTTTATTTTAGACATCGTACGTTTTTTTGTTGTATAAGTATTGTTTGATTTTATATAATATTTTGCTTTTATAACTTGTATCCTCCTGAAGAAGTCAGAAAACTTCTAACGGAATATATAAGTATATACTATTATATACAAGTATATACTATTATAGTATAGTTTAGTCTTAGTATATATACTAAGACTAAAATCCAGTAAATATTATTACGTTACTTATTGTAAACTGGTTTACTTGCTTTTCTAGCAAATTAAGTTCCAAACAGCAGGGCAAAAGTTCATTTGTGACAAGATACTCCGACGAAAAATTTCTCTCTGCCTTGTGGAAAGAAGGCATTTCTGGTAAGCGTAATGGTGTGATCTATAATATCCACAAAAGGCATGCGACATCACAATTGTCGAGGGCATAATGGAACGATCTTTGAAAATTGTTTATTGCCGTAATAAATCTAGGATGTCTCCAAACATCTTGCTAAAATCATATGTCATCATTAATAAAAGGAAACCTAGATTAAGTGCATTATAGTAGTTGAATTTTAAGTAACAATTTGTTAAAGAAAAGAATCTCTGCCTAGCCTGGACAAAAGTGAACTGCCGACACGTGCAGTATTGTTTTCTACTGAAAGTAGATATGCAACCACATTCCCTTTCTTTGCACTTTGTTTAGTTGTTTTAAACACCCTTGTATTAAGGACCATGAAGTGTTGAGTTAATTACTGATTAGTTTGTTTAGGATTAGCTTCAATATTTTATACCGTCGAACAAATTGAAATCACCGTTTTTAAATATTAAATCCAATGCTGATGTTATTAATGCTATTTATCCATGTCATCAGGATACGTGACGTTGTTATGCTTTCGAAACGTATAATGCATCAAATATCTAATATAAAACTGACTCACACTTTATTTTTCCCCTCTTATAGGCTTCAGCAATTTTCATTTAAAATTTAACACTAAATATGGATATATTTCAGTAGAACTTTTGGGACTTCTAATTGTTAAAAATGTCTGTAAAATGTTGAACTTCGTTTCTGAGGTTGTCATTTATTGATTGCTGATATCGGCCTTGAATTTCGGACCAAAAAAGGGAACCAAAAAATTGTTGATGCAGTAAATCATTTGATTCCCGAGTAGTGTGGCATGCGGCACCATCCTGCTGAATGCACATGTATTCAAGATCCATCCATATTGTCTAGTTGACGCAAAAATTCTTCGTTATTATATTACGGAAATTATTGACATGCACGGTTACCTCCATTCCAGTCTCATTTTTCCAAAATTATGCCACCTGCCCAAAAGCCACACCATACAGTGCCATATTTGGGATTCATTTGTAAATCCGACAATTTTGTTTGTTCACAAAACCCTTCGACTTCATCGAGAAAATGAACGCTTCGCTGAAAATCACTTTTCGAGTAAATTGGATGTCTACGTACCTCATGAGCCTCTAAAAACCAACTGATAAACTATCGGCGATGAAAATGATCAGATATCTTTACTCTTTGCATTCTTAAATTGTTTATTAGTTGTGCACAATGCTTGGTTGATGTTCTTGGATTTGCAATGACAGTTTAACCTTAGTAATATTGTTATAGGACCTTGTCCCACGTTTATACTCAGTGCATTATTTAGTTTATACTTTAGTTTATATTATTTCAGTTTATACTTGGTGCATTTTTTCGTTTCGACCAAAATTTCCACCAAGTTTTCGTACAGTGTCCGCAAAATGTTTACCGAATTTGAAATACACTTTTACAACGATATAATGCGCTTCTTTCGTTCGGCATTCCATATTTTCTAACCAGAAGAATTATATATTATAACTGCCAAAGCCTCAGATTTAGAAACTGTAAAAAATATGCTCTGGAAATAATGTATTACAAGAATAGACAATAACATATCGTACCGAATGAATATGAAATGAAATAGTGACTCGAGAAATTTTATCTCAAAAAGCTTATAATTATGTTTGCCTTGTCATTTGGTTTGTGCAAGTTATAGCCAAAAAAAACCGTCAATTTTCTTGGACATTAAACGGGTAATAATCACCCCCTCATCTCTGTTAAAAAAAATCTTCCTCTCGGAATTAAAATTTCATTTTGGGTGACCAACCCCTCCATCGTAAAGCCTCTAAAACCACTTGAGAAATAGTGCAATGATTCACATTCATTTGCGTGTAACTTTTAATAACCATCATCTGAAGGGGGGAGAGCGACCGAAGGGGTTAATTAATCCCTCTGCATTGGAGTTGTCATGGTCACAAAATAATTGTCGTTCCCTTCTCTCAACCCTTCGATCGTACGTACCGCATCTCGTCAAGTTTACACCATGGCGAATTGATGGTGTTCGGTGGGACGCAAAACGGTTACGATAGTTTAAGCGATTCTGGGCCCTCCGCCGTCATGAATACGGACAATGGCAAAATCGATATGTGATTTATTAAATTACGCCTTTATTACTCGAATCAGATTTAGATTAGAGAATGGGAAAATCATCTTGGGTTTTATCAATATCACTCAATTTAAATAAAATATCATCAATTATACAGGTCAACAAATCTAAACTTTTTGAGATAACATTGATGAAAATAGGTGTATATGAAATATTTTGTAGTCCTAAATCTGAAAATGATAAGCTAATTACTGTAACTCTGAAAAAAAGGAGACGACATATTTTTATAAACATGTAAAACGTGATAATGCAAAGACATTACATCGCATTACGCATCGCTTGAGAACGGTTTTACCGATTTGACATTTTTTTTTTAATTTTCATAATAGTCCGAATAAAGTTTTTAGGGAAAGAAATTGGAAAAATTCCGCGGAAAATTAGAAAATTCGGGAAAAACTGAATGTGCTTTTTTTATATGAACTGAAGACCATAACTCACAATTTTAACGATGCGTAATTATTTTTTTGTTTTGTTCGTTATGGTTTTGGAAAAGTTTTCAGGAAAAAAAAACGATCACAAACAAATTAATTGAAATTTGGACAGGACCAGGTCTGTCGGGCCAGCTAGTAGAAAATATATTATCAGATCTCATACAGCGACCAAAAGCTTTTTCTTCTTGTGTTTTATAGCATCATCTCTTTTTAAAAGCCAGCAGTAGTCGCTCAACATAGATGGGTTCCAGTTTACCTGATACCCTGATTCTATCGTCCTGATGTCCTGATGAAACCTCTCTCCTTATTCGTCTTTTACTGCACCCAAATTTTCCGAAAAAGGAATGCAAATGGGAGTTCAAAAATGCATTTTAAAGACACCCTAGTATTTCATAGGCTTTCAAGAGTTCATCTACGAGGTTTTTGTAGTTTTCATCTTGCTTGTTACCCAGAAATCCTTTCACTACACTTCCAAAACACTTCCAAACTGCCAATTCCTCATTTCATTTTTCTTGTAAAAGGAACCTGGAAGTTTTCTTATTTGAGGTCCAATAAATATGCCTTCTTTTAATTTTGCAACACTTAATTGAGGAAATATTTCTTTTAATGATAATAATTAAAACACTTGGTATTTGTTTCACAATATATTCAAGATATTCTCTAACATGTTTCGGCCTCGCGACCATTCTCAAAGAGAGTTATGTATAAACTAAACTAAAGTTTCAAAGTGCTGTCTAATGGAAGTCGGTTTTTTCATCTCGTTAAATTTATTACACTATCAATAATTGGAGTATTTCCGAAGTCTAGCTGGGTGTTTGTTAGGTTTTTGCCGTCGTATATGGCTTTTTTAATTTCGAAAATTTCCAGGTAATTTAACAGCCTGCTTTTATTGCAGCTATGTATTAATTTGGTATTATTAATGTTAAAAAAATGGTTCTGGTCTATACAATGTTCGGCAAAGCCCGTCTTTCTCTGATTGTGTAAAATTAAATATTTATGTTCTTTTAGCCTATCATCAAGCGATCGGCCCGTTTGGCCTATATAGATAGCGTCACACATATTACATTTAATTTCGTATACTCCAGATTTGTCACAAAATTTTGCTCTTTCTTTGTTATTGTTTAACATCGATGTAAGATTATTCTTATTAACAGAGATAATATTAATATTTTCGTTCTTTAACTGATTTGTGATTCTTGAACTTAATTTGTGAATATAGTTTATAGCATGCCAATTTTTAGAATCTTTTTCGGGTGTTGCGGCATAAAAATGTTTGGTGTTGTTTTTCTTAATCTTGTTTTTTATCATTTTATCTATGGTGCTTGGCTGATATCCATTATTACTTGCGATATTTTTGATAATATTAAGTTCTTTTTCATAGCTGTCTTTTTTAAGTGGAATCGTTAGAAGTCTGTGGGTCATACTATGAAAAGTGGACATTTTTACATTCCATGACTGATTTGAACTTGCGTGAATAATTGTATCGGTATACGTGGGTTTTCTAAATATTTCGAATTCTAATTTATTCGGTGTTCTTATTATTTTTAAATCTAAGAAATTTAATGAATTATCCGTCTCTGTTTCTATTGTGAACTGGATTTTTGAGTTTACACTGTTTAAATATTCAAGAAATTGACCCAATAGTCTTTCTGTACCGGTCCATATGCAAATAATATCATCGACATACCTGGCCCAAAAATGTATGTGTCTTGTATAATTATTGTCGCTAAATAAATTGTTTTCAAAATTAGCCATATAAATTTCTGCCAGGAGGGGGCTCAGGGGGCTTCCCATTGGTAATCCATTCGTTTGTTGGTAAAATTTTGAATTGAACAGAAAATAATTTTGTTCGGTACATACATTGATAGCTTCTATGAGAGCATTTTTGTGTACGATTTCAAGATTGCATTCATGAATTCTTTCAGTGAGGATATTTTTAAGATCTTGTACCGGAATGGAGGAAAAAAGGCTTTTTATATCGAACGAAACTAACTTTGCATTGGGAGGTATCTGTATGTTTTTTAATTTTGTTGTTAGTTCTATTGTATTTTTGATTGCTTTGGGCGAGTTGAAATCGATAAATAATGGTAGATCACTGTTGAGTTGTTTGCAAAGTTTATATGCAGGAGCATTTACATAAGAAACGACTGGTCTCATTGGAATGCCATCTTTATGCAGTTTAGGCATTTCGTATAAGACTGGAGATTTTGGGTTCATGGTATCTAGTTTGGATTGCGATATATTTAAGAAGGTTTCATTGTATGTTTTTGTAATTTTCTTTACAGCGGTATGATATTTTTTTGTTGGATCGGTCTTGAGTTCTCTATGAACACACTCATCAACACAGAAAACTGTAGAGAACTCAAGACCGATCCAACAAAAAAATTCATGAATGCAACATGAAAGAATTCATGAATGCAATCTTGAAATCGTACACAAAAATGCTCTCATAGAAGCTATCAATGTATGTACCGAACAAAATTATTTTCTGTTCAATTCAAAATTTTTCCAACAAACGAATGGATTACCAATGGGAAGCCCCCTGAGCCCCCTCCTGGCAGAAATTTATATGGCTAATTTTGAAAACAATTTATTTAGCGACAATAATTATACAAGACACATACATTTTTGGGCCAGGTATGTCGATGATATTATTTGCATATGGACCGGTACAGAAAGACTATTGGGTCAATTTCTTGAATATTTAAACAGTGTAAACTCAAAAATCCAGTTCACAATAGAAACAGAGACGGATAATTCATTAAATTTCTTAGATTCAAAAATAATAAGAACACCGAATAAATTAGAATTTGAAATATTTAGAAAACCCACGTATACCGATACAATTATTCACGCAAGTTCAAATCAGTCATGGAATGTAAAAATGTCCACTTTTCATACTATGACCCACAGACTTCTAACGATTCCACTTAAAAAAGACAGCTATGAAAAAGAACTTAATATTATCAAAAATATCGCAAGTAATAATGGATATCAGCCAAGCATCATAGATAAAATGATAAAAAACAAGATTAAGAAAAACAACACCAAACATTTTTATGCCGCAACACCCGAAAAACATTCTAAAAATTGGCATGCTATAAACTATATTCACAAATTAAGTTCAAGAATCACAAATCAGTTAAAGAACGAAAATATTAATATTATCTCTGTTAATAAGAATAATCTTACATCGATGTTAAACAATAACAAAGAAAGAGCAAAATTTTGTGACAAATCTGGAGTATACGAAATTAAATGTAATATGTGTGACGCTATCTATATAGGCCAAACGGGCCGATCGCTCAATGATAGGCTAAAAGAACATAAATATTCAATTTTACACAATCAGAGAAAGACGGGCTTTGCCGAACATTGTATAGACCAGAACCATTTTTTTAACATTAATAATACCAAATTAATACATAGCTGCAATAAAAGCAGGCTGTTAAATTACCTGGAAATTTTCGAAATTAAAAAAGCCATATACGACGGCAAAAACCTAACAAACACCCAGCTAGACTTCGGAAATACTCCAATTATTGATAGTGTAATAAATTTAACGAGATGAAAAAACCGACTTCCATTAGACAGCACTTTGAAACTTTAGTTTAGTTTATACATAACTCTCTTTGAGAATGGTCGCGAGGCCGAAACATGTTAGAGAATATCTTGAATATATTGTGAAACAAATACCAAGTGTTTTAATTATTATCATTGTTACTATGTTTCACCAAGAGCCAACCGCGCAATCAATCAAAACTATTTCTTTTAGGTACTTAAAACCATTACCTTCTTTATGCATAGCTTGAACAAAGTTTTTTATTAGTCCAAGCTTAATATGGAAACGCAGAAGAAGCACCTTTTTTAGGTTAATAAGAGGGCATATTTTATGTTTGAAGTACCAGGTTCAAAAGAAGCTCTATGAAGCCAATCTTTCTTACTGTAACGTTCTTTTGTTGCCCTACTCTCCCATAGACACAAAGAACAGCAATACTTACCAATAGTACCAAAGTACTCCTTATCTTTGTACTCCAAAGTCAGGTACAAATAATATCAATGGGCCCATGATGTAAAGAAGACGTAGATACTTGAAAATGGGACGTGCTAGGCCATTTCTGTGAAAAGGTGTTATAATGAGTATGAAGAGATACGAGAGAAGTTTGAAAGTTTTGAGATACATAGTAAGTCAACTGTAAATGAATATATAAAATATTTAATACTTAGTTGTTAGGTCAGTTACTAAAATTGGAGCCATATACAGTGGTGGAAATAAAATAAGAGGAGTAGAAAAAAACTTTTTAAACCAAGTTCTCTTTTATAATTTGTTTACCGTTAAACTTTTCGTTTATAATAAAATCAGCGCATTTTATTTCTACTTATTTTCTTAAAGAATTTATTTCCGCACTTCATTTTGTTGGGACAGCAAAAGTTAGTCCGTTTCCCATTACACTAGGTGAATGGAAAAGGTCGCGGAGCGACACCTACAGAGCAATAAAGTAACTATATTGTCTACTACATTTTGAAGTGTCATCCTTCATATAAACATATGGGAAGTTTCAAGTCGATCTGTCAATTCATTCGTACAAAAAATAGCTGAAAGAAAACGTATCATTATTATTTTTTTAAATGGAAAATATTGAAAATTGTGCAGTGATTAACTTCTTTGTAAAAAAAGGTTTAAATACAATGGAAATTCATAGTGAAACGGGTTTGTAAGTGGATAGATGAGTTTAAACGTGGTCGTACAAGCCTGGATGATGATTCTCGTTCTGGACGTCCCATACTTGCAACTAATGAACAAATCATTACTTCTATAAATGATATGGTTATGGATGACAGACAATTAACCTGGAGTGAAATTGCTAAGAACATGAATATCTCAACTAAACAGGTGTTACATATTTTGAAAAAGGAATTAGGCTTGAGAAAGTTATGTGGAAGATGAGTGTCATATTTGTTAAATACTGATCAAAAACGGACCTCGAGTAAAATTTTCTAATCAGCATTTAGATCTTTTTCGAAGCAATAAAATAAGTTTTAAAGGTCGTTTTGTAACTATGGATGAGACTTGGGTTTACCACTATGAGCCTGAACTGCGACAACAAACCTCGGAGTGGACTGACCCCGATTGTTCAGCTGCGAAACAACCAAAATGGTCAAAATTGATCAAAAAGGTTATGGCGTCAATTTTTTGGGATGCAAAAAGCATTTTGTTAATTAATTACCTTCAAATCCGTAAAACAATAACAGGACAGTATTACTCAAACCTTTTGGATCAATGGGATGTAAAAATTCTTAAGAAAGGACCTGGTTTAACAAAGAAAATATAATTTTTCATCAAGACAATGCACCGGCTCACAGAGGTGTTTTTGGAATGACCATATTGAAGAAGTTACACTATGAATTGTTGGAGCATCCATCATATTCACCAGATCTAGCCACCTCTGACTTTCATATGTTCCCAAATCTCAAACAATGTTATCATTGCTTATATCTTTTTCCACCTCTTGTCCTCTTGTCTCCATCTGACCCTGGGTCTCCTCGGTTGGTTCTGTGCTGGTTTCTATGTTACTATGCTATGTTGCTTTGCTATCTTGCCAGGCTAGGTTGTTAGGCTATGTTGCTAAGCTATGTTGCTATACTATGTTCCTATGCTATACTATCTCTCTTATTAGCGTATCTCTTTCTCTTCTCATTACTTGTCTACCATCTTATTCTTTGAGCTTTAATTGCTCTCACTAGGTTTTCCTTTCCTAATAACTTGTCGATCTCAAAATTCATCAATGTTCTGAACTCGTCATTCCCCCTTTCTTTGCTCCCAGTATAATTCTCATTCTGTTGCGTTCAAAAATATTTTGTTTGTCTTCCTCTTTTACAGTGAGTGTTATAGTTTCTGCGGAATATGTTACTATTATTGGTCTTATTATTATCTTGTATATTCCTATTTTATTCTTTGTGCTCAATATTTTGTATTTCAGTAATTTTTTGTTGCTATGGAATACGCTATAACCTTTCTGTATCTTTTCATCCATATCAAGTCCCTCATTCCTTCTATCTATAATGACTCCAAGGTATTTAAATGTTGTCACTACTTTGAATTTATAGTTTCCGCACCCAAAATTTCTTAATATACAATCATTTTTGCTGCAGTATTATTTCCTGCAAGCCCTTATTTCCTAGACTTGCGGTGAATTATTTCTATTACGCGCTGTAGTTATCTCTGCTATCTAGCAATTATTACAACATCATCCGCATAAGCGACTATCTGTGCCTAGATTAGTTATCTTTCCTATTTTAAGAATTCTAGTGAACCGAACTTAATTATACTCCTATAGATTAGCTATAAAATTTACAATACAATATACCAAATAAATACAATACTAAGCAATACTAACCAAGACCATTGTAAAGAATGTGCGAAATATTTTGAAACTGTCCTAAGCCCTTAGACAAATTACCAACACTAAACCCTAAACAAACGAACCCAGATTCATTACCACCGAATGAAGATGAAATAATTAGGCAAATCAAGCAACTTAAAAATAACAAAGCTTCTGGTGGATATGGAATCACTGCTGAACTTTTGAAATCCGCTGGTCCAGGTACAATCAAGGAAATAACCAAAATTCTACAGGAAGTTTGACGAATTGAACGGATTCCGGAAGATTGGTAAGATGCTCTAATCCATCCACTACACAAGAAAGGAGATAGAACGTCTATCTCAATGTCTGCTAGACAGAGCACAGAGGCAGTTAGAACATAAAATTGGTGAATATCAAGCAGGTTTTCGACCGGGTAGATCCCGCCCCGAACACATCCTAAATCTAAAGTTGATCCTAAGACATTAAAAACTGTACAATGAAAACCTCGTCTGTACATTTGTGGATTTCAAAAAAGCATATGATTCTATTGACCGCGAATCTTTATTCCAAATCTTGAAAGAACAAGGACTAGATCTGAAAACGCTGTCAATTATTAAAGCAATAGTAACTAACACCAGGTCAAAAGTTAAATTCATGGGTGACATCTCAGAGCCCTTCGAAATTAAAACTGAAGTGAGACAAGGGGATGGACTCTCGCCACTCTTATTTAACTGTGTTCTAGAAAAAGTAGTGGCGTGAAGAAAAGTCGGTCCTGAATATTGACCAGCCAATTAAACTCAACATAGATCAAACATCAAAATTGATTGTCTGGCGTTTGCTGATGATCTAGCAATTTTGACTCAAGATATATTAACGGCACAAAAACAGATTGAAATCCTAGTAGAAACAGCAGAAAAGGTAGGACTCCAAATTTCCTTTGAAAAGACACAATACGTGACCTGCAACAGACTAAGAACACTATTTCAAAAAACAAAATATGGTAACATCAGACCAATCTCCCAATTCAAATATTTGGGTGAAATAATCATGAAAAATGAGTTGGAAAAAGCGGCCAATAAGGACAGATGTCAAAATATGGAAACGGCATTGAGACTTACACAAAATATTTACAACAAAAAATGCCTATCTAAAAACACAAAACTGAGACATTACAACACAGTTATTAAACCAGAATATCTATATGGGGCAGCCACGCTCATTTTGAATAGAAAGAAAGACATCGAGGACATTGAAAAGAAGGAAAGAAAAATCATAAGAAAAATCTTGGGCCCCAAACAAATAAATAGCACAACATACCGACTTCCAGAAAACCAAGAAATAAAACAATACACAGATATACATAGCGATATAAGAAAAAGAAGACTTAAGTTTTACGGACACATAAAACGGATGTAGTAGTAGACTAACTAGGCAAATAATCGAATTTTATGAAAACAGGAGTAGAGCTAAGGTAGAAATAATTAAATGGATTGCTGCAATTAAAGAGGACCTACGATCAGCAAATATTTCACAAACTGAAATTCAGGATAGAGGCTGTTTCAGACACAAGGTTAACGTTTGGAAGATTGGCCAGAGAGAAAAATGTAGGAAGACTGGAACAACTTGGTCCGACGAAAGGAAAAAAGCTTATAGCGAAACAAAAAAAAAAGCTTATAGCGAAACAAAAAAAAAGCTTATAGCTTATAACAACAACAAACACCTCTAACTGTACTTCCAGGGCCCATACGTAAATAATAATACTAAGCAATCTACAAATACCCATTAAAAAGTATCATGAACATTTTGAAAAAATCATACTATATTTAGAAAATTAAAACATAACAAAACAATATATTCTACAAGTTAAAAACAAATTAGATTTTAATGTTTCTAGAAAAAAACACCACCACTTCAAGATAAATTCCTAACGATTCAAATCATAGCTTCCACCATAACACAGTTTATATTTATGGTAGGTAGATTTATGGTAGGTTATAACTATTTGTATTTAGAGGAAAATTAATTAATCTAAATTTTCCTCTAAATACAAATAGTTATAACCAAGAAATAAAATTAATTAAGGAGGTAGCCGAATTGAATGGTTATAATAGGTGTATTATAGAAAAAATTACAAAAAAATATACAAAAAGTCCAATTCAAACACCATTAAGGTTTTTTAAGAATTTACATACCATGGCGAAGATATAAAATGAAAACTGCTTGCCATATGAATTATATTTATACTGTAATACCATTTGGATTTATTTTTTGATGATACCTTTTTCACTTGTTTCTAAATATCCTATTTTAATAATATGATTTAAATTAGTACCTGGAGCATTTCATTTTTTTGCATAATAACCAGCAATTAGTCTTCATCAGATCAGTCTTCATCAATCTTCATCAGATCAATAAGGTTATCAGATCTAATAGTATATGTAATCCACTAAGAAATTAAAAATTTTCATCCAAATAACCACGGAAGCCAACAAACAATACCCCGTGCTTCCCTCTTTCTGACTTTATTCGACGGCCACAAAACTCCATCTGTACTAGAACGAAGCAGCACAAAATGTGTCGCGCACAAGCACGTTTTGTGTCATCTTGATATTTGTTATCAAATCATTTTGTTATCCGTGAAAAGAAGTCAACAGGTTGCCCTCGCATTGTTCGCAATATATTTAATGGCATTACCATAATAAAATTGCCATTCTCATACATTAACCATAATAGAAAAAGGCGTCAGGCATCAGGCATATAAGGGTTATTGCAACGACATATTGGGATGGGACGGAATGAATCTCTGAGTCGTACAATGAATAGTTGTATATTTGTGAAGGTTTTCAATAGAGTAGCGGTAATGGTTCTTGCATTTTTATAACATGTCGGTAAAAATGTAATATACGTAACTATGCACATTTTTTGTTTCTATTACTTTTGACTTAATATTTTTTAATGGTTATTATTTCAGTTTCAGAAAGTTCAAAACCCAGGAGCTTTGAAAATGGAACGGTATTCACTTGCAGAATGAAGACAAGTTATTAAAATTTACCTTATAAATGGAAAAAGCATTATTTCGACTAAGCGACCCGGCGAGGCTCTCCTCCAATGCGAATAAAGCGACGGTCTCTATAACATATTTTAAAACAAGATCTTCATATGTAACTATATATCTAATCCAACTAGTACAAGAGTTTAATCGTCATAATTTACAACTGCGATTAAAATTCAGTCTAGCCTTAAATCTTGAACAATTTTCTCAAAAAAATTGTAGATATTTGATGAGGTCTATTTCAACCAACTGAAATGGATTTGGTAGCGAGAAAGTTAGAGTGTGATGTGCAGTTTCCACACAAAAAATTGTTGGACCTTTCTTTAAAATGAAGATGGACGAGCAAGGACCAAAAATGCAAAGCGTTATAGGCAAATATTTGAAAACTTTTACTTGCCATAATTAGGAAACCTGAGATTGGTTTCAGTATGACGGTGCTACACCTCATATTGCAAGAGCAGTAAATATTAAATGCAATACTTATTTTTACCCCACCCTGTATTTAAAAATAATTCCTTCAGCTGTTATCTATCCGAACGTTCAGCTCGAGTCTGACTGATGACGGCTAAGACCAGAAAGCAGTCTCGGGAGACACTTGCTGACGTTTTGGTGGGGGTTAAAGGAATAGGCAATTTTTGCGTGGAGCACGCTTCAATTTTCCTTGTTTCAATGAGCCCACATGCAACTTTTCAAAAATAAATTTGTTGAAAATAAAATCGCTATTATTTTCTGTAGGTAATATTGTTATTATCAATGCATTGACTTCTAAACAGTTGTATGATAATGAAAATGGCATTAATTGCTTTTATCACCTTGATAAAACCAATCACTCGTACTAAGATGACTGATCTCTTTGAAAATCCCGGATATTCCCCTGATATACAATGAATATTGGATATGCATTTGGAGTAAAACTAAACCATTTTAAATAATATTAAATTGCGAATCAAAAATCACAATTTTCCTGTTATATTTTATAGGCCTATACAACAATCGACTTCATAAAATATTCTTTACTATTTTGTGTTTAACTAATCTTCAGCAATATACACCTTTGAAATATTTTAAAAAGTAAATATTACACTGATATTCATTACACGTCGTGGTACGAAATTCAAAATTTTCTTAATTTTATTGAATATTTCTCCTTATGCAGAAATCTGGAACCAAAATATGAGATAAATATTCATATCCGTTCAAATTTGAAACGACGCCAAACATCGATACTCCACGTAATAATTGCTCATTTCTTCAAACGCTACCCAAATGTCAGTAAGAGTTTCCCGAGACCGGTTTCTGGTCTAAAGCCGTTAGGTTAGACTCGAGCTGAACGTTCGGAAATCAGCTAAAGAAATGACTAACGGAACGACATAGGCCATAAGGTTTTACATCGGCCAACCAGTGGAGAACATCTGCAACAGTCAAACTGTTAACCCACCCACACCCTGTCTGGGTACCAGATATATATATATATATATATATATATATATATATATATATATATATATATATATATATATATATATATATATATATATCTATATATATATATATATATATATATATATATATATATATATATATATATATATATATATATATATATATATATACAATAATACAACATAAGAACGACATTTAAAACAAAAAATACTCTTAGATCATACATATTCACAAAAACCAAACCAAACAACACACACCAGAATACTAAAAATGCGGTTTATAAAGTTCCCTGCGAATGAGGAAAATTTTATATAGGTGAGACGTCTAGACCTGTAGATGTTAGAATAAAAGATCATAAAACCCTTCTTAGAAACGGCGATTTTAATAAATCTAGAATTTGTCAACATGCATGGGAATCGGGACATAAAATCAATTAGAATAATTCTAAAACGGTATTAAAAGAATCGGTAATAAAATACAGAAGATTAAAAGAAACCGCTGTAAGTAATTTAAATAAAAATAACTGTATTGCTATGCCTTCAGTAGATTTAAATTCAATATGGTTCCCGATTCTAAAGAATACAATTAAAAACATTTAAGTAGTTCAATACATAACAATCACACAGTAAACCTCACCTATATATTTTTTGGCGGTATGTCACTGTCATTAAAAAATATTATTGTCAATATAAGTATCATTGACATACACCAAATATGTGTTTTCTCCTGATTTATCTTTACCCCGTAAAGACCGCTTTCATCCTTTAGTTTTTCGATAATTAATGTTAGTTCCTCGGCCGATCTCGCAAGAAATGTAGTGTCATCGGCATATCTTAAGTTAGCTATTTTAATGCCACCAATATTGATCCCACCCGCTGAATCCTCGAGGACTCTACGAAGGATATATTTACCTTAGAATTGGCGATAGGATGCATCCTGACCAGAATTGGATACAATGCATTATACTGAAAGTATTTAGCTCTTGGGCGGCCGTTAGGCTAAATATAAAAATTTCATTCTGACAAAGTTGAAAAATCTTGTGTTTTCTTCCTCAGACCAAAAACTTTTCGAACGACCTCCATATTTGGCGAAATTAAATGAGATTTTGCAACGGCAATTTATAGAATTTATTAATCATGAAGATACGATAATGCTGGACCACATAACCCTGAGTTACTAACCAAGAAATATTGGAGCATGAATGAAATATATAACCATCGCTACCATAAAATCCCGGCATTGCACGGTTATCAATTTATAGCAAATATTTTGCTAGATAAAGCCTGCATTTCAAACCACTGTATGAAATCGCAATTTTAAGCTTTTTTGGAGAAAATCAGTTTTTCAAAAGTGGAACCACAAAATGACGTGAAAAATGGTAAAATGATACTGAGCCATCAATGATCAAGTCTCTTTATAGCATTAGATAACGAATCTTTCAAATTGAGCGATTTTTTAAATTTTTGAATAAAACTAGTCTCATTTCAGAACTGTAATGTAATGTAAGGAATTGTGGGATTAATTGTTGGAGAGTCATTAATATTGTTATTAATAAGTTTTCTGTTTTGTCTGGCAGAAAGAGCAATATATAGTCGTAGTAATCGTTTACAAGAGCGTATTGATTTGAAAATCGAAACCGCAAATACGTACTGAAAGTGTCGCTGAAGACCCTCATTTCCATCAGTCGACATTCACAACAACTTGGGCTCAGTGAATGCGTATGAAGGCGTATAAGGTTCAAATAACACAGAAACTAAAGCCACTAGATCATTCAAAACGTCGTGCATTTCTCAATTGGACCAAAGAACAATCAGATGATTTTTCTTAAAAAATCATCTTTTCAGATGAAGCACATATTGAAATTGGTGGCTGTGTTAATAACAAAATTGCCGCATTTGGGGTGAGGAAAATCCATGAGTGATTCATAAGAAACCTTTATATCCTAGACGTGCATTCGGAATGCTGCTGGTGAAGCTGTAACTGTGAATGGTGTTCGGTATCGTGATAATAATTGGGTTTTTGTAGACTGAATTGAATAATCTTGATCTGGAGGACATGTGGTTCCAACAGGATGGCGCTACACCTCACTTTGCTAATGAGACAATTGATTGAGGGAAAATTTCCTGGACAAGTTATTGCAAGAAACGTGATAGTAATTGGCCTCCAAGATCATGTGATTTGACACCGTTGGGAAAAGCCAGGTCTATGAGAACAACCCACAATTGATTTCTGAACTAAAGCATAAAATTATTCTGGTCATTGGTGAGATGGAGAAACGGTTATGCCAAAATGCCATCCAAAATTTTGACAAAAGAGTGGGCGTATGTGGAGCTCCAAGAGGTGGTCATTTGGCAAATATTTTCTTTCATGTTTAAATGTCATACACTCTGCTTTAATTATCAATAAAAAGTTATTTGAAATTAATGCAAATTATGTGTTTTAAAAAATTAACAAAACTACTCAATTTGAAAGAGCCTTTAGAGAATTTTATTTTATTTCAAAACATCAATGTTTTCCTTTTTCTTATGACATTTTAACTGATTTCGTTAGGTTTAAATAACAATAATCGACGATCAAATCGAGATATGCAATCAAAATCAAACAGTAAAAAGTTCCCCACATCTAATCCACTAATAAATTAAAAAAAATATTCATCAATATAAGCACGTGAACCAACAAACAATACTCTCTCCTCTCTCCCCGGGTTTTATACGACGACCACAAAACTCCATTCTCCAGGACGAGGCAGAACAAAAAGCGTCGCGCACACCGCCAGACATCTTTTGTGTCGTCTCGGTATTTGTTATCAAATAATTTTGTTGTCCGTGAAACCGAATCAACAGGTTGCCGTCGCATTGTTGGCAATACACTTAATGGCATTACCATAATAATATTGCCATTCTTGTACATTTACTATAATAGAAAAAAAAGAGGCGCCAGGCATCGGGTGTATAAGGGTTATTGCTGCGACATATTTGGATGGAATGAATCTCGCTCCGATTGAATCGTACAATGAATATTTGTGTAGTCGTAGAAAAGGTTTTCGATTATGGTGAGGGATTTACTTTTTCAATTTTGCTGGGTGTGTGTATAGGAAGACGATGTGCGTAAATATGTGTCAGATATTGTTAGAAAATTTAACGTAGCATTTAACTTCCTAAAAAAGATATATTTTCTTTTGCACAAAATAATTCATAAGTCGCTTTATATATGTATATATATATATATATATATATATATATATATATATATATATATATATATATATATATATATATATATATATATATAATGTTCAAAAATAATCAAGTGGGCTCCTAGAGAAGGGTATTAAAAATAAAGAAAATACACCCGCGTTCCACGTTGGTGCTCTGTCTTTCTCCCATCCGCCATCCAAAGCGCTATCAAGCATCTCCCAGGACCGGTTTCTGGTCTTGTCAGCTTGAGCCCAGCTGATAACGGCTTAAGGTCTCAAGAATATCTATATATATATATATATATATATATATATATATATATATATATATATATATATATATATATATATATATATACCCCTTTGTAGATCAGACCTTGACGTGGTAAAGGGGTTTGAGTAGGGCAACGAAGCTTTGAGCTATGCCGTCTGGAGTCTATACTCACCCCTGGCGGACAGGTTAAGGCACAGGCCTCAGACTAACATGACCCAAAATCTGCCAACCCGCATTGGACCTGTGTGGCAGATTACGGTCCATACCTTCAACATGGTATTTCAATATGACAGTATAACCTCAGATACGGCCTTCATTCTCCGAAGGCCAAGGGGCAACTACCTACGGCAGCGAGAAGACCTGTCCCAAGCCAGAGGGTGCTAAGAATCACTGGGTTAGATCAGGCTGCCATTGGACTTTTGAAATCGCTACGCTTACGTACGGACTATGAAAACGGAGGCCCTATTGCAAGAACTATTAATCGAACTTAACAAGATACATTGGGATATTAATTGGGCTCTGTGAAACACGAAGAAAGGGCGAAGAGTTCATTAAACTGGGACCAACTAGACACGTACTCTACACCCCAGGTACGAAGAATGGACGATCTGGGGGAATTGGATTCCTCATCAATCAAAAGCTGAAGGACAGTGTAGTAAAACTTGAAAGTGCATCTGCCGACTAGCCCAATGCGTCATTCAGCTCAATAAAAAGTTTAGGCTTGAAACGTCCAAGCTTATGCACCAACTATAAGCCATAAAGATGAGGAAATTGAGGAATTTCATGATGATGTGGCCCAGCTTTTATACAAGGAGAAATGTAGGTATAAAATCCTGATGGGTGATTTTAATGCCAGAATTGGAACAACAAGAACTGATGAAAATGCAACTGGCCCTGGTAACTGGTATGGAACTCGTGAGCCAGACAATAGAGGAGAGAGATTGGTTGATTTTGCTGAAGGACAAGAACTTTATATTATGAATTCGTTCTATAAGAAAAATGTCAGCAGAAAATGGATATGGAAAAGTCCATCTGGACTCACAAGCGAAATTGATTACATCATAACCAACGATAAAACAATATTTTGCAATTGTACTGTCCTTAACAGTTTTAATGTTGGAAGTGACCACCGAATGGTACGAGCAAAAGTTAGGATTAACTGTCGAAAAGAGCGCGAAAGAATGACAAGGTCAAAGAAGGGTAAAGTAGATTCTGGGAAACTGCTGGAGAGATGCAGCGATTTTGAGATTGCATCAAAAATGCAAAATGAAAAACCGCTTTGCTGTGTTACAAGACCCGGAGGAGATGGAAATATCAGTTCAATATGGCGAAATCACCAACAATGTGCTTCAAACGGCTGCTTCAATAGCACCAGAAGGAAAATGTCTCAAACAGACAAAATTCTCCAGTGAGACCATTGATTTAATGAAGAAACGACGGACAATGAGAAATGCAGGAAGTCTTTTTGGAAGAGTCGAGTACGCTGAGCTCTGCAAAACTCTAAGAAAACGTATCAGAGAGGACACACGCCGATTCAACATGCAGCTAGTGCAAAAAAACGCTGGAAGAAAACAAAGGCTAAACAAAAACTGAGAAACAAAAGAACGCAAATTTATGCCTTAATGCGTGAGGATGGCAGTGTGCGGGGCGCGTACGCAAATGTTAAAAGTTGTCAGAAGATTTTATTCCCAGTTATATGAAGATCAGAATCAACAAAAGACAACAATACCCATGGAAAAACAAATGCCAGATATCCTAGTGGAGGAAGTAAAAAATGCCATAGAATCGATGAAAAAGGGCAAAGCTCCAGGAAAGGACAGTGTAACTGTCGAAATGCTAAAAGCTGGTGGTCGTATGTTACATAAAACACTGGCAAAATTATACTCAAAATGCCTCAAAGAACAAAACGTACTTGACTTGTGGAAAAATGCAGAAGTGATCCTTTTACATAAAAAAGGAGCACAGGAAGATTTAAAGAACTACCGTCCGATAAGCCTCCTATCAGTGGTGTACAAAGTTTTCACTAAGATAATATCTAAAAAAATATCCAGAAAACTGAATGGCGCGCCACCAAGAGAACAAGCCGGATTCAGAAGTGGATTCACTACAATGGACAACATCCAGGTTGTACAGCAGGCCATAGAAAGGCACAACGAATACACCATGCCACTGTGCTTGCCTTTCATCGACTACGAAAAAGCATTTGACTCCAACTCAAAGTATGCCATAATGGATGCACTGCTTAGCCAGGGTGTAGATAAAGCATCTGTAAACCTGTCAGGATCGATATATTGATGATCTTGAAGTGAGAATTAATGTAGAACGAGGTGTAAGGCAGGGTGACGCAATATCGCCCATTCTTTTCTCGGCTTGCCTTGAAGAAGTATTCCGTAAACTGGATTGGGAACAGGATAGTGTAAAGATTAATGGTTCAAGCTTAAACCATCTTAGATGTGCAGATGATATCGTTCTCATTTCATAAGACCCAGAGGAGCTGCAAAGACGAATACAAGAACTGCAAAGGGCTGGCGAACCATTTGGCTTAAAAATAAACCTGAAAAAGAGTCAGGTTATGTTCTATAAATTCGCCGAAGACAGGAGAATTTCAGTTTTAGCAGATTTGGAGATTGTGGATCACTTTATATACCTTGGTCAATCGATTTCAGTGGAGGGGGATACCGCCCGGGACGTAGAACGGAGTGTTAAATGTGAGTGGCAGGTATTTGGCGGGCTCAACATAGTATTTAAGAGCAGACTCCCACTTTGCTTGAAAAGATAAGTCTTCGATCAGTGCGTCCTACCCGTTATGACACCTGGACACACACATCGCAATCAATTCAAAAACTTCTGGTAACACAGAGAGGTATGGAAAGATGTATGCGTGGTATTATAAGACGAGACAGAAAGCCCTGCGCATGGATCAGGCAACAAACAAACGTGTGTGACATCATTGGAAGAGTGAAGCAATTGAAATGGAGATGGGCAGGCCATATAACGAGGCGATGGGACGACAGATAGGCCAGGGTAATCATGGAGTGGATACCGCTTGATCGCAAACGTTCGCGAAGAAGGCCGAAGGCTCAATGGACTGATGACATATTCAAGTATATGGGACCCGAGTGGAAGAAGAAAGCACAGGACCGTGAAGGTTGGAAGCATACTGAAGAGGCCTTCATCCTGCAGTGGATCGACTCGAGCTGATGATGATGATGATATATATATATATAGATTATATTCCAGGCTTTTCCACCCGTTACTTGAAAAAATCGAAAAATATCAGTTGGAGATGAGTCAGTGGCTATATGTCGTCCAGACCGCCCCATCATTGGAGAACATCGCTGCAGTAACACGAAGAACAGTCAAAGCTCTTTATTTAGGGGGAATACGTTCCGTAAATATTTCGCGAATACAGAAACCGTGAATACAAAATGGTATTTTGTAAAGAAATATAGGAGATATGTTCCAAAGTTAAAAAATAAAAACAAAAAATGTATTATAAAAGCAACTGAATGAGAGTTTTTTTAACACTATTAATAACTATCATCAGACTTAGACAATGGTTTAAAGAATATAGTTATTTTTTCTTGTTTTACTGCTTGTAAAAGGTCTTTTGTTCCGGATTGATATTCGGCTGTGGCATTAACAATTTGCATTTTAAGAACAAGACTTCTTTCCATAGACGGATGATTTTTGTATGAATATATTACAAAGCTCATATGCCTTTCGTAAACCCTCACTAAGTTTTTTTAAGTTTAATGCCACCTTTTCAGTGCTTGTAGAGGCTTCCTCTTCAATGGAATGGCTAGTAACCATTTTATCCAAGTGGGTTTCAGTCAAATATTCATCTTGCCGTTCAAGTAATTCTTGAATGTTACCTGAGTTTAGCTGTTTGAAACCGTCTCGTCCTATACCATTCGCAATTTGAACAATGTTTTCAGTTAATGTTTGAATTTGCACGAATGCTTCACCATTATCGACAGTTAGGTCATGCACTTTTCTATGTCAAAAATTTTCCAGCATTGCATAACATTCATAATAGGATCACATTCCATGGTGTCCAGTATGATTTTCAAGGTTTATCTAATGTAATAAAGTTTAAAAGCCTGGATTATGTCTTGGTCTATAAACAGGAGTAAAGCCTTCGTGTTAGGAGGCAAAAATATCTTCTTTATATTTGAATGCATAGCTTCAAGCTCACGAGGATGGGCTGGAGCATTGTCCAAAACTAAAACTACCGTAAAATCTAAATTATTTTTCTTTAAATATGTTTCAACTTCAGGAATAAAATAATTCCGGCACCAGTCACAGAAAATGACACTTGTAACTCTATATTTTGCTGCCTTAAAACTAGACCCGGACTTTTCACTTGTGGATATAAAAGTTTTGTTTGGCATTCTTTTCTAAAACAAGGTAGTTTGATTTGCATTAAACACATATGCATATCTGTATATGCACACTGCATATTTACCATCGGCAATTAACTTGAAAATTCTTCTGGATATGATACTGCTGCTAAAGTTTTTGCAGATGCAGCTTCTCTAACAATTGTAACATTATGCACTGATTGTCGCACCTTAAACTTATTAAAACAACCTTCCGATACTTGAATTCTCCATCCGAATGTTCATCACCAGGTTCTTTACGTGTGATTGACGCTTAGCTTTCTCATGGTTTATAACACCACTTAGAGGCACTCTGTTTTGGCTACAGTCTTCAATCCATAATGTTAATGCAGCTTCCGTTTTTTTAATTTCTGGAGCACGAACAATTTTTGCTGATAGTGAGGTTGAAGCATTAATTAATTAATGGATCGTACAGTTGATTCATTGACATTATAAATCGCGAACAAAACAGAAGAGACACGTGCTATTTACTCGAAATTATTGCGACTAAGGACAAGTTGAAGCCATAAATCAAAAGATTCGGCATCGATTGTGCGAAGGCGGCTTTTATTAAAAGCCATAGCGTCACGCCTAACCTGGCGACTTTTTTATTAAAGGACTTTCGGCCCAGTGGCAATAAGACTTGTTTGTTTATAAATAGTTTACTAATTGTTTGTTTTGAAAGATAACTGGTAAATAAATACATAATATTCTACAAATAGAATATGTATTGTTAGTTTTGTCATAATTTAGTCATAATTTTTAATCCGCTGACTGCTTCACTTTACTGAAAACGCGAATAACATGAATAAGCTTTGATTGTATAAGGGAAAAACCGAATTTAGCTATTCCACGCTGTTTTCGGGAACTCAACCTTTCTCAGACTACAACGTGGAAAATTTTGTATCAGGATCTTCGTTGTAAAGCTTATAAAGTTCAATTAACTCAATAACTAAAGTTAGCTTATCATCATATACGTTAAATATTCGCGAAAAATTAATATTTTCTGACGAAGAGCAGTTCTGGCTTGATAGGTTTAAACAAACATAACTGTAGGATTTGAGGCGATGAAAATTCTCAAATGATTCAGAATTTACATCTTCATCCTCAGAAAGTCACTATTTCGTGCGGTTGGACTAAAGGGTGATAGGACCTTATTTTTATTAAAGACCATAATTGACCTATAATAAAGGGTTATGTTAAATCTCTGATTTACAGAAATAAACCCGGAACAATTCATAATCTTAAATGTAGCATTCAGACTATCATTGAAAATATACCATGCGATATACGTGTATTTGCCAATTGCAAAGTACATTTCTAAATAACTGGCCTAACTTGATAATACTATTCAGCATCATATATTAAATATATACCTTTATATTTCGTATTTATTAAATTTCTTTTAAATCTAAATAATTTCTACCCCTTTGTAATTGTACTACTAAATTCCTAAAATTGTTTTGGCAAAACAAAAAAATATTACCCTACAAGATAGTATAGTACCAAATGATTGCCTATAAAAGCATTTATTACATTACACTCTTGTCATTTCAATTAAAGAAAATTATAGTAAGGGGCTCTGGCCTCGGGGAAACGTCAACCACAAAAATTCAATCTCGTACAACTCAAATAACTCTTAACTAATAATTCTGCTGATACTCAAGCGGCGCCTGTGTTAAAACTGAAAGTGCCCTATAAAATATACAATCAACATATATAAATCATCATTCCTTGTATCGTTTTGGCAAAACTCAGGAATAGAGTGGAACAAGAAGCAAAGATTCGACAAAGTAAAATTTTTGGTGAGACGACTGAAAATTGATTTTCGATATAAAATAATTTTTAGCGAAGAACAAGTATATTTTGTGATAATCAAAAATTTAGAAAATAATAATTTATTATAGTATATGTTTCTTACAATGATCAGTACAGAGAAGAACAAAACAAAGAAAGATTATAAAGATGGCAAAAGTACTAAAGATGGCTAAGATGGCAAAAGTACTGATATAAAAATATAAGTCCTAATTCTCACTTAAACTTATTACATATCAAATACAAAAAAAATGGCGAATAGACATACACAGACTCACCCACGCAGGTAAATAAGTAGCTGTAATAGGATGACTTGAATCAGCCAGGAATATCTAACATGGTTAGTGAAACTCGCGTCAAGGAGTTGAAAAAAGTAATTTGTCACCTTCGAGAGTCTTTCAGATTAGCAGTTAAGGCATATCTGTGAGAAAACACTATTTTTCAGACCAGTATAGGCTAGTTTGAGTTTACACGTTATAAAGTTGCTAAATTTAAAATCATTTAGTTTCCATCTTTACTTCGAGGCTTTGCAGCGGATACAACCTGCACTCCATGTCAAAAATTAGAGTCATTTCGTCCCACCCTACATCTATTTTTACAAAATACGATCACAACACATCCAGCTGAGTTTATCGCTAATTGCTGTTTGTTCGAGAATGCCATTAGTACTGCAATACATTCTCTTTAATAAAGAAGCAAAGATAGCATAATGAAAGTAATGGAAGAGAAATGAATTAAGCAGCTACGTATCATCACCATACCACCATATAAAGTGTACATTTTAGTATTTTAGAAACGACACATGCATATATAGAGGGAGAATAGCAGTGGCTAAAGGACTCAGCCTTGTGAAACACCACAATTGATATGCTCTGTGGAAGGCTCACCCGTTCTCGCTGAAAACGATTAACGTCATATCATGGAAGAAATTAAAGAGGAAGTATCTAATTCACAAGGTTTTTTCACCCATTTTTACTTTGTCTATATACGTACCACCTATTTCGGTGGCTTAAACATTACTTAAAACACTTGAATTCTATACACGAGGTCCAAAAGAACATCGATATATCTTCAAATTAAACTACCACATTTCTTTAACAAAGGCACTCGTCAGGTCAGTTGTCCTATATATTTAACCCCATACCTCATATTTTGATAATAGTGACGATTATTACAAAAATCAAATTCTTACATGTATTTTGGGAATATATTCTGAATAATATAAGGGAGAGGACTCTTCTGGACTATAACAATATTATATATATATATATATATATATATATATATATATATATATATATATATATATATATATATATATATATATATATATATATATATCATCATCATCATCAGCCCGCATCGATCCACTGCAGGATGAAGGCCTCTTCAGCATGCTTCCAACCTTCACGGTCCTGGGGTTTCCTCTGCCACTCGGGTCCAATATACTTAACGATGTCATCAATCCATCGTGTTTTCGGTCTTCTTCGCGGACGTTTGCGATCAAGCGGTATCCACTCCAGGATTGCCTTGGTCCATCTGTCGTCCCATCGCCTCGCTATATGGCCTGCCCATCTCCATTTCAACTGTTTTACTCTTCCAATGATGTCACAGACTTTTGTTTGTTCCCTGATCCATGGGCAGGACTTTCTGTCTCGTCTTGTAATGCCAAGCATACATCTTTCCATTCCCCTCTGTGCCACCCGAAGTTTTTGAATTGATTGCGATGTGAGTGTCCAGGTTTCACTTCCGTATGTCATAACGGGTAGAACGCACTGATCGAATACTTTTCTTTTCAGGCAAAGTGGGAGTCTGCTCTTAAACACTATGTTGAGCCTACCAAATGCCTGCCAGCCACATTTAACACGCCGTTCCACCTCCTGGGCGGTATTCCCCTCCATGGAAATCCTCTGCCCAAGATATATAAAGCTGTCAACAATCTGGAAATCCCTTTCTAGAACTGAAATTCTTCCGTCCTGAGCGAAGTTATTGAACATAACCTGACTCTTTTTCAGGTTTATTTTCAAGCCGAATGGTTCGCCAGCCCTTTGCAGTTCTTGTATGCGTCTTTGCAGCTCCTCTGGGTCTTGTGAAATGAGAATAATATCATCTGCAAATCTAAGATGGTTTAAGTTCGCACCATTGATCTTTACACCATCCTGTTCCCAATCCAGTTTACGGAATACTTCTTCAAGGCCAGCCGAGAAAAGAATAGGCGATATTGCGTCACCCTGCCGTACACCTCGTTCTATATTAATTCCCACTTCAAGATCATCAAGGTGAATTGTGGCTGTAGCTCCATCATATATCGATCCTAATAGGTTTACATAGGCTCTCTCTACACCTGGGCTAAGCAGTGCATCCATTATCGCATGCTTTGAGATGGAATCAAATGCTTTTTCGTAGTCGATAAAAGCCAAGCTCAGTGGCATAGTGTATTCGTTGTGCCTTTCTATTACCTGCTGTACAACCTGGATGTGATCCATTGTACTGAATCCACTTCTGAATCCTGCTTGTTCTCTTGATTGTGCGTCATTCAGTTTTTTTAATATTCTTTTAGAAATTATCTTAGTGAAAACTTTGTACATCACTGATAGGAGGCTTATTGGACGGTAGTTCTTTAAATCTTCCTGTGCTCCTTTTTTATGTAAAAGGATCACTTCTGCATTTTTCCATAAGTCCGGTACTTTTTGTTCTTTGAGGCATTTTGAGTAAAATTTTGCCAGTGTTTTATGTAACGTCCAACCACCAGCTTTTAGCATTTCGACAGTTACACTATCCTTTCCTGGAGCCTTGCCGTTCTTCATCAATTCTATAGCATTTGTTACTTCCTCCACTAGGATATCTGGCATTATATATTGTTCTTCCGTGGGTATTGCTGTCCCTGACTAGCTCTGATCTTCATATAACTGGGAATAAAACCTTCTGACTATCTCTAACATTTGGGTACGCGTCCTGCATACTGTGCCATCCTCACGCTTTAAAGCATATATTTGCGTTCTTTTGTTTCTCAGCTTCTGTTTAGCTTTGTTAATTCCTTTGTTTTCTTCCAGGGTTTTTTGCACTAGCTGCTATATATATATATATATATATATATATATATATATATATATATATATATATATATATATATATATATATATATATATTATATATATATATATATATATATATTCAGGACCGCGGAAGCATGTTGGAAAGGCCTTCCTCCTGCAGTGGATCTACAATGGCTAAATGATATATATTGGACTAAAAACTGTGACCACCCTATAGCGAAAACAACATATAGTATAGATAGCTTTCCTTTGTATATTTGTGTTTACTTATGTCAGTCAATCTTCATAAGATCACGAATAAAATTACAATAATTTTAAATTGCAATAACTTTCCAACGATTTAATCAATCGATTTGAAATTCACAGCGGCTTAAGTATTGAATAAAGAATATTCTGTCAAATTTTTAAACGTTTTGTAGCATTTTGACATACCTCCGATACATCCTTAAAGTTTAAAATATTTATCATTAATAATTATTAAAAATAAATAATATTTATAGGATTTATTATTATTATTATTATTATTCACGTATGGGCCCTGGTGGACCACGCGAAGTACAATTAAAGGAATTTGTTGTCGTTAGCCTTCCTTTGCGCCCATACTAATTTCATTCTTTCGATATGAGCTTTTTTCCTTTCGTCAGACCAAGTTGTTCCAATCTTCCTACATTTTTCCCTCTGGCCAACCTCCCAAACGTTAACCTTGTGTCTGAAACAGCCTCTATCTTGAATTTCACATTGTGTAATATTTGCTGATCTTAGATCCTCTTTAATTGCAGCAATCCATTTCATTATTTCTACTTTAGTTCTACTCCTATTTTCATAAAATTCGACTATTTGTCTAGTTAGCTTACTCGGATTCATCCGTTTTGTGTGTCCATAAAACTTAAGTTTTCTTTTTCTTACATCGCTATGTATATAGTATATTTATAGGTTTTAATTAATATTTAAATATTATTACAAATTCAATATGGTATAATAATCAAGGTATATTCACCACCAAAAGTGACTTTTTTTTTCATATTATTTGCTATTAATATAATTCGAGATTTTAAGTGAAATTTGCTCTTTCGTTTTTAATTATACATTATTTTCTACCATTATCTTCATTAATTTTCGTTGCCTATGTTAATGTAAAACAAATATATTCACGAATTTACGATTTTCAGAACTTTTCTTTTATCTCCGATACATCCTTAAGTTGTGTGGATGTCATAAGAAAGATGACAAGCAAGCAGTAGAAAACTATTTCCCGTTTCTTCCGATCAGAGGACCTGAACACTTGAAATGACGAGTGCGATCTCGTCGAAACGTCATAAAAACCGAAGTATTTCTCAGTACTTAAAAAGAAACATGTCAACGAATGTACACCCAGAATATATATATATATATATATATATATATATATATATATATATATATATATATATATATATATATATATATATATATATCTCCAGTATACCTCGCCTAAGGTACTGGACAGGTCACGGGTGGTGGATAGTGAAAGTTCCATTAGATATTAATGGACAGCTGCGAATATCTCAAAATAAGCAGCCCCGAACCAAGGCAAAAAAAAAACTAAATCCACTTAGCGTCTGACTTGATTCAAGCGGCTGAGTGGTCAGCGTCTGTTCACCAGTGGTGCGGCTGATATTTAAATTCTGGAACTAACCCCTCCAGTCTTAACCTCTGAACCGTCATGGTTCAAACCTTTAATTCAAAGTACAAGATGAAGCGTTCTAGTAATTACAAAATTACCATGTTGCCATTTCGTACCCCAATTATAAAGAGATTTTGAATGTTCAAGTCAGGAAAGGAGCAAATATAGACACGGATCACTACTTGACTAGAATCAAACTTAGCTTAAAACCTCGAAAACTTATTCAAAAGCGGCTGCTAATACCAAAGTTTGACCCAACGAAAATAAAACCAGCCCTAACAGAAGAACTTGATAAACAACCAGCACAAAACTGGCAAGAATTGAAACAAAAAATTATTAAAACAGCCTTAAAGTTGGTCCCTTTACAAAAACATAGAAAACATCCGTGGTGGGATGAAGTTTGCGAGCAAGCAGTATTAAGCCGAAGTGAAGCATTCAAAGATTGGAACAGTCAAAAAACAGCAATAAACTATAACATATTTTTGGAAGTAAGAAAAGAAACATCGAAGCTAATTAGACAAACTAAAAAAAAATATGAAAACAATCAACTTAATGAAATAGAAAAAGATTTCCAAAAACATAACACTCGAAACTTTTACAAAACATTTAAAACTAAAGTAACAGGCTATCAACCGCAAAGTCTTTGCTTCCAAAAAGAAAACGGACAATTGGCTCTAAATAACGAAGATAACTGCAAAGAACTTGCGAAATATTTTGAACAAATACTAAACTGTCCTGAGCCCTTAAACAAATTAGCAACACCAAAGCCTAAACAAACAAACCCAGATTCATTACCACCGAATGAAGATGAAATAATTAGGCAAATCAAGCGGCTTAAAAATAACAAAGCTTCTGGTGAAGATGGAATCACTGCGGAACTTTTGAAATCCGCTGGTCCAGGTACAATCAGGGAAATAACCAAAATTCTACAAGAAGTTTGGCGAACCGAACGGATTCCGGAAGATTGGAAAGATGCTCTAATCCATCCACTACATAAGAAAGGAGATAGAACGGATGTAAACAACTATAGACAGATATCTCTTCTCCCAGTTTGTTACAAGATTATATCTCAATGTCTACTAGACAGAGCACAGGGACAGTTAGAACCTAATATTGGTGAATATCAAGCAGGTTTTCGACCTGGCAGATCCTGCCCTGAACAGATCCTGAATCTGAAGTTGATTCTAAGACATCAAAAACTGTACAATAAAAATCTCGTCTGTACATTTGTGGATTTCAAAAAAGCATATGATTCTATTGACCGCGAATCTTTATTCCGAATCTTGAAAGAACAAGGACTAGATCTGAAAACGCTGGCAATTATTAAAGCAACGTTAACTAACACAAGGTCAAAAGTTAAATTCATGGGTGAGATCTCGGAGCCCTTCGAAATTAAAACTGGAGTGAGACAAGGGGATGGACTCTCGCCACTTTTATTTAATTGTGTTCTAGAAAAAGTAATACAGGAGTGGCGTGAAAAAAAGTCGGCCCTGAATATTGACCAGCCCATTAAACTGGGGAGAACCAACATCAAAATTGATTGTCTGGCATTTGCTGATGATCTAGCAATTTTAGCCCAAGGTGTATTAACGGCACAGAAACAGATTGAAATCCTAAAAGAAACAGCAGAAAATGTAGGACTCCAAATTTCCTTTGAAAAGACACAATACATGACCTGCAACAGACTAAGAACGCCATTTCTAAAAACAAAATATGGTAACATCAGACGAGTCTCTCAATTCAAATATTTGGGTGAAATAATCATGGAAAATGGGTTGGAAAAAGCGGCCAATAAGGGTAGATATCAAAAAATGGAAACGGCATTGAGACTTACACAAAACATTTACAACAAAAAATGCCTATCTAAAAATACAAAACTGAGACATTACAACACAGTTATTAAGCCAGAATGTCTATATGCTGCGGAAACGCTCATTTTGAATAGAAAGAGGGACATCGAGGACATTGAAAAGAAGGAAAGAAAAATCATAAGAAAAATCCTAGGGCCCAAACAAATAAATAGCACAACATACCGACTTCGAGAAAACCAAGAAATCAAACAATACAAAGAAATACATAGCGATATGATAAAAAGAAGACTTAAGTTTTACGGACACATAAAACGGATGAATCCGAGTAGATTAACTAGACAAATAGTTGAATTTTATGAAAATAGGAGTAAAGCTAAAGTAGAAATAATTAAATGGAGTGCTGCAATTAAAGAGGACCTAAGATCAGCAAATATTACACAAAGTGAAATTCAGGATAGAGGCTGTTTCAGACACAAGGTTAACGTTTGGAAGGTTGGCCAGAGAGGAAGATTGGTAGGAAGATTGGTAGGAAGATTGGAACAACTTGGTCTGACGAAAGGAAACAAGCTCACAGCGAAAAAATGAAGTCGGTATGGGCACAAAGGAAGGCTAACAACAACAAACGCCTCTAATTGTACTTCGCGTGGTCCACCAGGGCCCATACGCGAATAATAATATATATATATATATATATATATATATATATATATATATATATATATATATATATATATATATATATATATATATATATAAATATATACATAAATATATATATATATATATATATATATATATATATATATATATATATATATATATATATATATATATATATATATATATATATATATATAAATATATATATATATATATATATATATATATATATATATATATATATATATATATATATAACTCTCTGCGAGCGAAGAAAGTTCAAGTACAGGAGTAAGAATTGCCATGCACGTAATTTCTCGAGAATTTCACAAGCAGTTCAGCTCTTTGAGATAATATTATATATCGTGCAAATAGCCTTTCTAATACAAATAATGAGAACACTTTTAGTCAAATCTGGTAAAGACTACACTTTAATCGAAATTATTTTGATTCCTTTCCTAACTCTATATATATAGAGATTTTTTGCTTTATTTATGTTTAAATTGTTTAACTTTATTTATGTTAATAAAAAACAATAATTGTTTTAAGTTTAGTGGAAAACTATCATTTTCACAATATAAATTCATAACCTACTAACCCAGTTAAATATCATTCATATGTTAATAATGTCAAAAAACAATTAAGCTTTGCATCCCCGTACACCACCACCACCATATTAACATAACCTAAAAAAAAAGTTCGGATACACCACATTCAGCGTTACATCTCGTTCTGTTATTAGTTCCCGCATCTGACTACTGGCGCTAGTGCGGGCTGTATCGAGGCGTAACGACGGTCCGCCCGCCTTTCGTCCTGGGAGGAGGAGCGTTACCATCCCCCACTTCCTCTCGTCAGATTGGACGTCGTGTTGATCCTCGTTACGTTGAGCCGGAGCCTGGTACGTTGCGTTGGACATGACTATATTAGAAATGCGGGAGAGATTTGGCTGGACGTGCTCTTTTCAGCTGCCAAAAAATGTATACCTTGAAAATAAGAGTGACGTAAAAATAACGTGAAAATAGAAAACATTAAGTTTTTCAGGCCGTTAGTACAGTAAAAATTCGCAAAAACATCAGTTATTTGTTTTGGATAGGTTCATATACTTCTAAAGTGGATAAATTATATTAAATTTAACGTCAAATATTGGATATTTTTAAAATTTAATTCAATATTTCTTTCTTTTGACAATCTTCGTATTTTTTTGTTTGGACTTTGAAAATAATTTGTATTTGGTTGTAAGTTTAGTATTTCACTCCAAAGGTTCCAATTTTTCGCGAATTGACATAAATCTTAGTTTATTAAATTAATTTAATTCAAGCATCGGCAATACCTCATTTAAATATATATTAGGATTTTAAATGATACACTTGTAGCTTTTTAATGTTTCAAATGTTTATTATAGATTTGCTCTGCATATGTTGCGCCTAGTTCTCAAGAAGGCTTTCCCAAGAGTAGCTTGAAGTAATGATTAGTAATTGTAATTAGTTCAAGCTACTCTTGAGAAAGCCCTAACAAGGGGAAACATATGTAGAGCAAAATCTATAATAAATGTTTGAAGCATTATAAAACTACAAGTGTATCATTCAAAATCCTAGTATTTTCAACACGTTTCACACGGAACCAACTGAGAAATACTTAATAATTATTAAATATATATTAATATTGTTATAAATATTATTAAATAAATCAATTCCGGAACAAGATCTGTACTACCGAAGTATTTTTTTTATCTTTTCTTATTAGTCAAAATCGCTAACGTTTAATTAGCAGGGCTGGGAAAATCTGTAGACGTATTTAAACAAATTTCTATACGCTAATTTGAATGATTTTTTGTTTGTTTACATTTATAAAGGGTTGTCCAATAAGAATGAATTACTAATGATTGAAGTGATTACAATTAGTGATTGTGATTCAATTCAAGTTACTCTTGAGAAATCCCTAATATGTAGTGCAAAATCTATAATAAACATTTGAAACATTAAAAAGCTACAAGTGTATCATTCAAAATCCTAGTATTTTCAACACGTTTCACACGGAACCAACTGAGGAATACTTAAAAATTATTAAATATACATTAATATTGTTATAAGTATTATTACATAAATGAATTAAATAAATCAATTCCGGAACAAGATCTGCACTACCGAAGTATTTTTTATATTTTCTTATTAGTCAAAATCGCTAAAGTTTAATTAGCAGGGCTGGGAAAATCTGTAGACGTATTTAAACAAATTTCTATACGCTAATTTGAATGATTTTTTGTTTGTTTACATTTATAAAGGGTTGTCCAATAAGAATGAATTACTAATGATTGAAGTGATTACAATTAGTGATTGTGATTCAATTCAAGTTACTCTTGAGAAATCCCTAACATATGTAGAGCAAAATCTATAATAAACGTTTGAAACATTAAAAAGCTACAAGTGTATCATTCAAAATCCTAGTATTTTCAACACGTTTCACACGGAACCAACTGAGGAATACTTAAAAATTATTAAATATATATTAATATTGTTATAAGTATTATTACATAAATGAATTAAATAAATCAATTCCGGAACAAGATCTGCACTACCGAAGTATTTTTTATATTTTCTTATTAGTCAAAATCGCTAAAGTTTAATTATCAGGGCTGGGAAAATCTGTAGACGTATTTAAACAAATTTCTATACGATAATTTGAATGATTTTTTGTTTGTTTACATTTATAAAGGGTTGTCCAATAAGAATGAATAACTAATGATTGAAGTGATTACAATTAGTGATTGTGATTAGTTCAAGTTACTCTTGAGAAATCCCTAACATATGTAGAGCAAAATCTATAATAATCATTTGAAACTTTAAAAAGCTACAAGTGTATCATTCAAAATCCTAGTATTTTCAACATGTTTCACACGGAACCAACTGAGGAATACTTAAAAATTATTAAATATGTATTAATATTGTTATAAATATTATTACATAAATTAATTAAATAAATCAATTTCATAACAAGACCTGTACTACAGAAGTATTTTTTGTCTTTTCTTATTAGTCAAAATCGCTAACGTTTATTTAGCAGCGCTGGGATAATATATAGACGTATTTAAACAAATTTCTATAAGCTAATTTCAATGACTTTTTGTTTGTTTTTATTTATAAAGGGTTATCCAATAAGAATATCAGAACTTTTTTTATAAATAAGTATATAATGATTATAATCAAGAAGTTTTTATTTTATCTTGAAGAACAAATGATGGCATTATTTTTAGAAAATAATGTCGTTCAAAATTCCCCTTCGACTTCATCTGGTAGAATACAATCTGGAGACCCAATTTTCGATTACTCTTTGACACATACCGCGTGGTTTATTATTAATAATGGCCTGAATTTTTTTATTAGGTCACTAATTAATTCCATCTAGAGATTCAACATATAACAACACAAAAAAATCCAAGGGCATGAGATCGCATGATCTTGGCAGCCAGTTGGTATTACTATATTGCGAAATAACGCGCCCAGGAAACTTTTCTTGCAATAAATCGATTGTCTGGAGAGATATGAGACAAATCGCACCGGCTGGTTGAAAGAACTGAACTGAATATTTTTATAACTTTCATCATAAACAATAACACGATTTCTAATATTTTCTTCGAAAAAATTCAGTTCAATGTTTCGTTAAGCTCACAAACCTCACCAAACAGTGCAATCTCTGAAAACAAAGAGGTAAGTTCAGAATCACCATTGCGCTTCGTCGGAAAAGATTTTTTTTCCCAAAATGAGAGTCGCCTTCCAACTGCTCTAGAGCTCAATTCGTGCATCGTGTATCTTTCCATGGTGAATTCCGTGGCACAATGTACTGAACACAACAGTCTATAAGCGATATTTACATTTCAAACAGTGTTGCCGCTATTACATTTCAAAATTCTGACAGTTTTATTGGAAAACTCTTTCGAATTTAAAAACTCGAAACATCATGTACAATCAAATGGACACACTAGAAATGTTTCGAATGTCAGCAAGCTCGCGCATCTTCATTAGGCTCATTTAATACGGCATTGTGAATGTTTTTGACGATCCTTGAGCGAACTTTGTGCGTCTGGAGCTTTTATCACCTTAAATGGACGTACGACCACGTTTACCAGGTGTGGCGGTTAATAATTCTTAATTTTTTCTTACAAAAAAAACACGATTAATTGGAGAGAAAGGTAAAAAATCGTTTATTCAAAGTATGCCCTGCTATCTCTAGCTGCACATTTTCCCCATCTCTCTGGCAATTTGTGGATGCCCTCCCAGAAAATCCATACATATTTTGAGGTGGTTTTCTCCGTAGTTCTTGAAGCATTTCATGGAAAGTGTATGAGACATCGATGAAAATAAGTGGTAGCCGGAATGGGCCAAGTCTGGTGAGTACAGCGGGTGTAGTAAAAGTTCCCAGCCAAGTGCGGAAATAGTGTCTCTGGTCGCTTTCGCTGTATATGATGGGGCGTTAGAGTGTTGCAAAGTGACTTTACCCTATCTTGTAGGTCATTCTGGTCGTTTTTCGGACAATGCATGGTTCAAATTGACCATTTGTTAACAGTAGCGAACGGTGTTAACTATTTCACCTGGTTTCAGAAATTCATGGTAACCGATTCGGTCTTGCGGTCGATATTGATGTTTGTCCTGGATCAACGCATGATTTTATACGTTTTGGGTTCTTAAAATATATCCATCTTTCACCTCCAGTCACGATCAGATACAAACTGTCGACCAGCTGATGGTGGTATCCATTTTCCTGCCTTCTGGATCTTCCCCAATGGCATGTAGACGATCAAAAATGGTTCGGCGATCAACATTTAACCTCTCTGCCATTTGTTGTCGAGTTTGCACCTCGTCTTCTTCCAACAATGATCGACCAGCAATCTTCCAGCAATTCGACATTTCCAAATTTTTCTCGGTTAACCCGGGCGTTCTTTGTCTTTCAAGTTGAAATCACTACTTTTAAATCGTCTAAACCAACGCCCACAAGTATCTTGCCTTGGGACAGTGCCACCGTAAGTTTCCACAAGTATACGACGACTTTCACTAGCGTTTTTTGATTGAACAAGAACCACAAGTGTTCTTTATTTGGATCGAAATTTCACATGTTTACCACATGAAAAAAAATATGAGGCTAACTTGAGATCGACTGGACTTCGAAAGGGACTAAGTGGTAGCAACAAAATACATAAGAGATTAGATTGTGAACCGACCCTTGTTTCCAGCGGAATTTCTTAAATAAACTAACCCAAGTCGACATGATTTTTGTAACATTAATAGAAATACCTTTTCACAGAGATGGCCTTTCACGTACCATTATCAAGTACCTGCTTCTCCTTTATATCATGGAGTGACAGTACTTGTACCTAGTTTTGGGCTGGATAATCTAGGAATTACCACAAGACCGTGGAGAGGGTAATTCCACAGTATTCAACGAACCATTAAGGGCAGTTTTATTGTTTTCTATAGTTTAGTTTGTTGCTGTACAGTACAGTTAGTGTGTTCAAGTCGATTTTATACAAAATGACAAGTTCTAGTCATCGATTTTGTAAAAATCAAGCGGATAAGTTTTATTATATATGCGGACGATTTATTTTAAAGTCAACGGCTAGATATATGTACGAGGAAGTTAAAAAGCCTATTTTTTATATTCTAAGCGCCAAATTGGAGATCAAGATAAACGGTGATTCTTCCGCCTCTCTGTATTAAGCTTGGACTAATGAAAAACGTTGTCAAAGCCATGGATAAAGGAGGTAATGGTTTCAAGTACTTAAAAGAAATATTTCATCAATTAAGTCATGCAAGGCATATTTATTGGACCTCAAATAAGGAAGCCTCTCGGTGATTTCCGTTTCCAAGAAAAATTAAATGAAAAGGAATAGGCAGCTTGGAAGTGTTTTGTAAGTTTAGTGAAAGGATTTCTGAGCAACAAGAAATATGAAAATTATAAAATCTCATAGACGAACTATTGAAAGCCTATGAACTATAAGGGTGTTGCATGCCCTTAAAAATGCATTTTTTACACTCCTCTTTGGATTTTTCCAGAAAATTTGGGTGCAGTAAGCGACGAATAAGGAGAGAGGTTTCATCAGGACCTCAGGATGATGGAAGCAAGATACCAGGGACGCTGTAACCTATGTTAGGCGTCTACTACTGGTTTTTCAAAAAGAGATGATGCTGCAGAGCACAAGAGGAAAAAGTGAAAGTTTTTGTCGCTGTATGATATCTCATGTAATATATTTTTTATTCACATAATCCTAAGTAATGCCTTTGCATAGATTTAACATATTTCCCATGTTTATGTTTAATAAATATTAGAATGTAAAAATATGTCGTCTCCTTTTTTCCCCACCACCGACCCCCTGTAAAAAAAACTGTACATGTTACAGTCATTAGCTTACTATTTTCAGATTTAGGACTCAAAATACTTCATATATACCTATTTTCATCACTTTAAGTTTAAAAAAATTAAAAAGTTTAAATTTATTGGCCTGTGTTATTAACGGCCACACCTGGTAGATTCAGCAGCCCACATTTTATCGTCAAAAATGCAGTGTAAAAATCTTCTAAAGTAGAATGAAACTCTTATTCATAATTCTTGGGATCCTCTAAAACAAAGTACCTTGCAGAAGCTATGACGTTTATGACATTAACAGTTATGACATTTAACAAAGAAGTTGTTTTGAGAGTTTTCAGAAAATGTTAAAACTTCTGTGCTTAACTCGATCGTCACTATCAAGCAACTAAATGTACGTACGCCATTTAATGAATCATACTTGACAAATATAGTCATATTATTATAAAGGGTTGTCCATTTTGTGTTTCGGAAAGTAAAATTAAAAAAAGAACAGAAAGAATTGAGATTACGATTATTTTTTTTTTCATTTTATTGCTTGGACTGTGCCATTAAGCGTGGATGTCCACCACGTGACCGCTTGCACGACCCAATCCTTTTGAGATAATTTTCAATGACTTTTCCGCATATTCCGGCTGGTATCTCGGCCATGACTTGCCGAATGTTGGTTTTCAACTGCTCAAGAATTTGACGATTGCCTACGTAAACACAATATTTCGCGTAGCCTCACAGAAAATGTCGAAAGGCGTCAAATCTCATAATCTCGTCGGCCAATTGACATTATCAGATCTCGAAATTATGCGGCCTGGGAACTTCTGGCGCAGTAAAGTCAAAATTAGTCGTGTCGTGTGGCTTGTGGCGCCGTCTATATATCGCTCAGATCGAAATTTTCAATTTCTGGCCAATAATAATCAGTTATCATACAGCTATGACTCTCAGAATTGACGTTGACAGTTACTCCTTCGTTTTCGAAGAAGTACGGGCCAGTGACACCACCAGACCATAATGCGCACCAAACAGTTTTTTTTGCAGATGCAAGGGACTCTCCACAATCAGTTGTTGGTTTTCAGAGACCCATTTACGGCAATTTTGCTTCTTTACGTATCAGCCGAGCGAAAAATGAGTCTTATCGAGCGAAGAAGATTTGATTGATCACGAATTTTATACAAATATATACAAATCTAACGAGTTTACACAAACATTTAAGTTTCACAATTGTCAAAATACAGGGCTGTGTTTTCCGAACTACGAAATGGATGTAAGCCTGATATAGAACCTTTCAATTGACCATAGTATTAGTTAATCATTCCAATTGTGCTAATAATTGAAAATAATTATTAATTTGCGATAAAATAAAAAAATCAACTTCCCTAAGTACGGCTTATTAAGAAATATCTGATTACAAAAAATAAGAACAAATATTTGTTTAAATATTATTCAGAACTCAATGGCAATCTCATGTAACAGTCAAACACCGTCTAGAAAAAAAAAGAATAATGTTGAATATTTTTTAAAACCCACATTTAACACTGATGATCTCAGATAATAAAAGGAATGATCTTATCAACGTCACCTTGTATCCGGAGTTTTAACACAAAAGATAAATTTGAACGTATTATGAGTATATTGTATAACATTTCTGAACTAAAAATACATTTAAATAAGAGGATTGATCTGTATCAAAACAAAAAATAAACTTTTTTTACACTAGAAGAAATATAAAAAGCGAGATATATATTAATGTTATATAATCTAATCAATTAAATTACAATCAAGAACAATATAACTTTTGAAAAAAATATAACATATATAAGTGATCAAACAAATTAAGGCGTATTGGGGTCCAAATCAGCCAATTATTCAATTGAATGTAATAAATCTGATTGGGCTCTATTAACTTAAATGGGTAATTGATTGGTTTACCAGTCAGAAAAGTGGTCGTTCGTAATTTATTTGTTCAAATATGAGAAAGTTGTTTAAATTTATTTATGTGGACATGACCTATAAAATATATCATGGTGCTTTAGTTATTTAAAGTACGGTTAATAATGCTCATAAACTGAGAACATTTAATATTAAACATTCGATATTATTAACACATCGGCCAACAAGTCCTCGGTCTGACCTGTAGTTGTATTCACTTACAAAAAATCCTTACCAGTCGATCCCGCCACCCTTCAAACGTCTACTAGTTTCTGAGTTGTGATTTAAGTGACGCTACTTCTGTTATTTTAAAGCAAGGAAAAAAAAAAAGAATTTCGTGTGTTGATGAAAATAATGCCTTGATAACCATTACCCGGACTCCGCACCAGGTAAATAATCAACCAGCTAAAACTGTAAAACAAAGTTGTAGGAGATAGTTGATATTATGAAGATATCGAATGGAAATGTTTACACCATTTTGGATGAACATTCGGGAATGTGTAAATTGCTATCGAAATGGGTACCCCGTTGCTCATACCAAAGCTCGGACCAAAAACAGAAACATAATGATGATTCTGAGCAATGTTTCGAGCTGTTTAAGCGAAATAAAAAGGATTTTTTTCATGCGGTATGTGACAATGGGTGAAACATGGACCACACTACACTCCGAGGTCAAATCAAACCACAATCATCGGCAGGCAAAGTTATGGCCTCTATATTTTAGGATGCGCATGTGATATTGTTCATCGATTATCTCGAAAAAGGTAAAGCCATCAATAGCGAATATTACATAGCGTTCTTGGTGCGTTTGAAGGGCGAGACTGCAAAAAAAGGCTCCAAATATACAAAAAAAGTGCCGTTTCACCAAGACACTATGCCGTGTCACTTCGAATTGCTTCCTCGTCCACTGTATTCTCCAGATCCGACCCCCAGCGACGATTTCCTGTTTTCAGCGACCTCAAAAAATGCTCGCTGGAAAGAAATGTCGCTTCAATGAAAAGGTAATTGCCGAAACTGAAGGATATTTCGAAGGAAAATAGAAATAGTTCTATAAAAAAGGTGTAGAAATGTTAGAAAAGCGTTGAAATGATTGTACTGCTCTTCATGGAGAATATTTTGATGAATATACACTACATGAAATTTACAAAAACAAGTTTTTGTCAGAAAGGGGACTTATTGACCATTGTGTTACAATATATAAACCTGGCGTACAATTAGAAACGCAATAAAAATCACCAGGAATGTCGTTACTATTAATAAAGTGCCCAAACAACAATGAATCGAGCACTTCAAAGATTTATTACAGACAGAAAGACAAGAATCTAAAAGATAAAGAAAATAATAGAGAAAAAAGGAACGAAAAATACACAAAAGTAAATAAAAAATAAACAAATCAGTGCTATATGACCACAATTCCATAACCAAATCATTTTTGCGACCGTAATTTTGTCAACGTACAGTCATTAAAAATTATAAGTTGCCACTAAGGTCAAGCGATTTAAGAGAGGGAATTTTTTCAGAGAAGCCAAGTGTGATGGGTATTAAGTTCCAACGTAAAAACATCCATAAGAGAACATAGAACTCACACGATGAACATTCATTAAACCAAATAGATCATGTTTTCATGACAGCAGTTCATACTCAAGTGTGCTTAACATGAGAACGTAAAGAGAAGAATCATCAGTCAGGCTACTACCTAATACGACAAAGAATATGTACCAATTATGTGTCACCAACAAAGAAACAGGAATAGGACGAAACCACTAGAAAAACCAGAGACTTATCAAATGACAGCAAAGCGGATAGACGTTTAATAAATAACAATAAAAACTGTAATAAAAAAGTTACAGAAGAGATAGTCGACGCCCGAAATGAAGTGAAAAACGAAACAAGCGAATATAGTGAAGAATAGAAACTCTAACCTACTGAAGTAGAAAAAGATTCGTAAGATCAAAAAAAAAGAAAAATATTAGAGACTAAGAGAGTCGGAGAAGGAAGAAAAAAATTGTAGCTATTAGAAACACAAATAGAGGAAATACAAGAAGCATACGACAAAAAGGAGGCAAGTTATTTTTATCAGAGCATTAAGATAGTAAAAAGCTTTCACCATAGAGAGATTTTAATTTAAGACGCAAATGTCGAAATATTAACCAACATGGAATACATATTTTGAAATTTTAAAAACCAGAGAAGATCAAAATTAGAAACCACAATTTATGAGTTCAGCTCAGCCGCTATTCGAGGTCGCCATTTAATAGACAGTTTCTGGAATAGTGAGCAGATATCTGAAGAATGGCAGAAGATCAGGAAACAACATAAACCGAAAACCGAAAACCATCATGGCATATCAATGCACAACTTCTAACTAAAGTTCTAACAAACATAGTACGAATGAGAGAAGAGACTCTCAACAATAGATCAGTTCATAGTTCGAGAAATAATGGAGGAAACAACAGAATTGGGTGATGCTTTATTCCAGATCTTTATAGACTTCAGATATGCGTAAGACTCCGAACAAAGAGCAGTTGTATACGAGGCTATGGAGGAAATAGGAATAACAACTAAGTTTATAAGATTATTCCAGATGACAATACTGAACTAAAGCGGTACTAAAAGTCCAACTACACACAATTATAAACTTTGAGATCGGGGAAGATTTGGGTAGTTATTTAACGTAGTATTGAACAAAGACATCAGCGAAACAGATATACGCGTAAATAAAACACTGAAAAATAAAGACGGATAGTAGAATATGTAGATGACCTAAACAAATTAACACTATCGAAAATATAATTCAAAACTACTCACCCCCCTGTAGCAGTTGCGGCTCGTGGGTTTTTTTGCTTTCCCCTTCCTTCTTTTTACTTTTCATGCTATTGAAACCCTATACAAGAGGTGAACCTGTGGTGTTTTGCTCTGAAAAATGATTTACTTTGTGTTGGAGGGGCGGTGCCCCAACGCCATCCCTCACGAGCCGCCACTGCCCTGTAGTAGATTTTAAAATAAAAATGTATACAAAGTAACACAAAATATAATATCTATAAAACAGTCATTAATCCTGTAGTTAATTTGTGGCTTCGAGTCGTGGACCCTAACAAAGAAAACAGAAAACACGCTTGCAATGTTAGAAAGAAAAGTACTCAGAATTGTTAATGTGAGTGATAATGGGAATTGGAGGATCAGATGTAACTTCGCATTCAAGCAATTTGGATATTGTAAACTATATGAAGGTTCAACGACTAAGATGGGCAAGACATGTGGAGTGAATGCCAGACAGCCGTATACTAAGGATAATCACTCACAGACAAATAATGGGTAATAGAAAGAGAGTTAGACAGTGGCAGGATAATGTAAAAACAGAAGCTGAAGAACTACTGTGTATTAAGAATTGGCAAGAGAGGGAGGTCAAGGTTCACCACGGGCACCACTGTGAGAAGAAGAATATGTTTTGTGAATGTGAACAACACAAACAAACTATAAATATTTAATGACATAAAAAAACTACATTATGTTTACAATGACTCCAACAGAGTAATAATAATTTATATATTCCATTTGATACCTGCAGAAGAATTCTGATACCTGGAGATCAGAAGAAGAAGAGAAATAACAAGAAATACAATACGAAATTTGTAGAAGATCTGGAGGGATAGGGGCATAACACAGAACACCAAGAAACAGATAGCAAAAACCTTAGTTTTTCTTGTACTCCTATATCCCGCTGTAACATGGACCATTAAAAACAAGACCTCAAGTACATTGATTCTTTTGAACTTTGGTGCTGGAGACAGGTCCTTCATATTCCGTGGACTGCCAGTCAATAAACGCACCCGTCATTCAAGAAATGAATGAAATGACCAGGATATTCCAAATTATTCATGAACGAATACTAAGATTCTTCGGCTACATTGAAGTTAGAGATGGCAATAATCTAGGAAGACTGGTGGTACAGGGATGGATAGAGGGTTCTAGATGCAGAGCTCCAAAAAGGCGGACATACCAAATTAAAGACCTAACTGGTACCACTCTCCATTATGCAACCAAGGAAGCCAGAGTAGAGAATGCGGACGAGAAGTAGTCCGAAAAGTACGCAAACGGCATGAGTCTGCATAAGTCGCGATTCTTCTGTAACGAAGAATACGAAGAAGAGACCTATGTTCTACGTGTGATTATATTGCATACTTTTTATTAAACCGAAACATGTAGGCGTATATTCAGATAAAGTATTACTTTTTACTAAACATTATATAACTTACTTTATATAAGTTTTTTGAAACTTTTTGACGCACGTTTCGCTAACCATGTTAGCATCATCAGGAGATAATTTAATCCAATTCTAAAATTAAACTATGTTTAATTTATATGATAACCCTACCTAATGAAGTGTGTAAAAATCATGAACCGTAAAGTTTACTGAACATTACATTAATAATTGAAAAAGTTGACTTGACGGAATAGGTCCTTTATCCCGGTTCATGATTTTCTTACATTTTTCTATTTGAATGTTTTCATATATATCCAAAGCCCTATTTTTATTTACACTTTTTACCGGTCTTAAATTCCTAATATCTATATTGTAGTCACGTTCGATTGCTTGCAACACAAGATTTTTCAATTTTCAACAATCTCGTTGATATGGATTTTTTTGTTTGCCAAATATCCCTTCGATCACAATCTTGACATGTAGCCCTCGTGTTAATTGGGCATCAAGCGGTATTACAATGAATTTATTTCTCTTCATTTATTATATAGTTCGTACACAACTTTAATGTCCACTTTTTTCAAAACTTTGTCTCCTGTTTGCCTCGTGTTAATTGGGCATCAAACGGTATTGCAATGAATTTATTTTTATTCTGATCCTTTTAAAAGACCAAAGATTCTTTCGATAATTTTCTAAACGGATATTTTCTAATTCATTTATCTACAATGTTTTTATTATAACCGTTCACTTCGGATACCTCCCTATTTAATTTTAATTCTTCTTTATTTAAAAAAAATTATTAATTTATTTCCCATAAAAATTTTAAACTAGCCAGTTTATTTTGAAAGCTATGATTCGAATCGTTAGGAATATATCTCGAAGTGGTGGTGTTTTTTCTAAACATATCAAAATCTAACCTATTTTTATTATTTCTACTGACTAAAACATCCAGAAATGGTAAACTATCGATATTTTCAAGTTCATGCGTGAGTACTGTTTTGGGATTTACTATATAAGTTCTAATAAAATCATCTAAGTTTTCATTTTTTTAATCGAAAATTGCAAAAACGTCATCCACATATTTTAACCATATCATCGGAAAATGAATACATCTTTCGCCTCGGATTCAAATTTACTCATGAATAAGTTTGCTAAGAACGGTGACAGAGGATTGCCCATTGCCGTTCCTTCTTGTTCCCAAAACATGTTATTAAGCTGAAAACAATTTTGTTTCATACATAATATTTGATATATGTTTTATTAAAAAAAAAAATAAAAATTATTTCATTCATACCTCTGGACCCCGACGATTCCATTACTTGTCAGCACAAACATACTAAATCATACAACCAAGCATACATTTGATCAATCAAAACCTTCAAACGGGTTAGAAATTAAGGCGGAACGCTAGCCCAATAAATAATTTAAAAACAATTTTGGACCGTTCAAAATAAATAACCACCGTCGAAGTGTTTTATAAATTTTAAACTCGCATTTACCCTTAAAATGCACGTGAACTTCGAAGGGTCCCAGAACATGAACAATAGCCTTCGTACGTTACAGCGGGCCAAAAAAATTCTGACTGTCGTCGACGATATAGCCAGTGACACATTAAATTTTTACTCTGAATGGTTGACTGGATTGTGTCGAGATTTTCGCACACCTGGGCTGCCCGATTTTGAGACGGGGTACATTTCGAAAGTGATTGTTGCGTATAATCTCTGTACAGCCTGAACATAAGGCTGTGGAATGGGTTTCGGTATTCTCAATGGGATTCTTTAAATCAACATAAAGTTATTTTTTTCTGATGCAATTTCAGTCAAATTTAGTAAATTGAAATATTTGTATGATCAAAAAGTAAAGTGTATAAAAATAAATCATAAATCATGGAACGGGTGATTGTTTTAGTATGTCCAAACTTCGGCAGGGGTCTCTGCCAAACGAAATGTGAGTTTATGCACCTCTAGTATCAACATTATTCAGTATAGTCTGGCAAATCATCATAGAACGTTTAACATTAGAGCAACGCTTGCAAATTGTCGAAATTTTTTATCGAATTCAGTATTCTATACGCCAAACTTATAAAGCACTTCGTGAATTTTATGGTGCACATACTCACCCAACCAAGCGATGTATTCGCCGAATTATCGACGAATTCCGAACGTATTTCGAGTTCGATATTAAAACAAAAACAAGACAAAAAACTACACGCTGTTGCTGGCACTGTAATGAAGATCCAAATTTATCAATTCGTCGCCATTCACAGGACGTTGGGCTTTGTTATTCGACAACGTAGAAAATTTTGCGTAAAGATCTTTGTCTGGTGCTTTACAAAATCCAGCTTGTCCAAGAAATCAAGCCGCAAGAACATAGTTTGTTAACCCAGAATTTAACAGCAAAATATTATTTAGCGATGAAACTCATTTTTGGTTAAATTGTTACGTTAAACAAAATTGCCGCATTTGCAGTGAAAACAATCCATAAATGATCCAATAATTACCATTGTATCTAGAAAAATGGACTGTATTGGACCGGTAGAGTCATTGGGTATTTCTTTAAAAATCAAGCTGGAAACCATATTACCGTGAATGGGGATTCCAAATTTGAATGCTGTTGATCTGGAGGAGATGCGGTTCTGCATGAAGGATATGCGGAACAGGAAGGCTCCGCATATCAAACAGCCAACGTAACAGTCGATTTATTGAGAAGCAATTAAGATTTAAGGGATATGATCTGCGTTTATGCACAAATAAATTAAAATAGTCGCGCTGCAGTTAGAAGGTATGAAGAGCTCTACCCAACCAGAATCATCTCAGATCGACACATTTTTTAAAGAATTTTCAATCAGTTAGGCGAAACAGGTTCGTTTATTACAACACTCCTGATGGATGACCGAAACGTATAACGGTAGAAGAAGAAGAGGGCATTTTGGTTAGTATCGCGAAAAATCCTGAACTAAGCACTAGGCGCTTGAAAGCATCTACAGGAATTAGCAAATCTACCGTTTCAAGAGTTCTTCATAAAGAAAACATTTTTCCTACCATTTTTCATACCATTACATAGTTCATAGTTTTCATTTATAAAAACGCCTCCACATGATGGTCGACAATAAACTTAAACGTATATCACACTATTAAACATGAATACAAAAGATTATGGAAAATGAATGGAGGTGTGAGAAAATGAACTTTAAAGTAGATTATAGCTAGTCTAAAATGAGACAATATATTTTAAATGTAGTGATAATTGAAACAATAATAAAAACAACGATGTTAGATCACGAGTAATTAGTTTGAATGTAGTTGCTTTAAAATGATAACTGCACAAAAATTGTGGAATTTTTATTTATTGACAGTACAATACGCAAATTTTAACGGTTCCATCTTGTACAGATAGGTTTAATTGTTATTGAATGGCGTGGACATTTTTTTTCATTCAAAAAATGATTATAATTGAACTAAAGAAAAATTTAATAAAGTATTACTGCAAAAGAGTATCCATAGAAGAAATTCATAGTTGTATAACTAAAGTTTAAGTAATGCTGTATTTTCATTTCAGGTAATTAAAACCTGGTTGCGGAATTTTAAATTCGGAAAAGAATTCAGTGAACATGCACCAGGTGAGGTAGTATTCACGAGACAAAATTAGACGAGACTTTTTAGTAGACAATGTTAAAAAATTTGGTACCTTAAATTAGGTCTTAAAAAAGAATTTATCTTAAGATTTTAAGCGTTGATGAAAAATTATTTTTCTTTATATGCCGTCTCCATCAACGAAGATTGACCTTTGGCAATGCGAAACAAATCTTGAACACTCATATTCATCCAGCCCCGTATATTCCTCAGCCAAAAATGTGTTCTTTATTTCAATGGTATTTCTTTCATCCGGTCATCATAGCCTGAAGTATACTAATATTACATAATTATATCAATCATTAGACAATATATGGCCAAGATAAGATCTTCTGCGTATTTTAATGATTCTCAGCAGCCCTCTCTCTCGATCCGTTTGTCCAAGCACTTCTTTGTTTTGGCAGTTCACAGTACTTTTAACATAGCCTGTATAATCACATCTCGAAAACCTCTATATTTTTGTTATTGGACACGTAACATTCCATAAATCTGAGTAGCAAGGTTAAGCTTTTATCACAGAGTACTGATTTAAATTCCAAAAACGTAGAAACGTATTCAATTCTAAAACAAATGTCATTGTCACTCGATAAATGCTCCTAAATATTTCCCTTTCTAAACTCTTGCTATTTGCAGTGCATTTTCTGTTAACTGAGGATTATCGTTGAGTTTATATAAGCAATTTTTTGTAAGTTTTCAATAATTTTTGACAAAATTACCGTATCGTTATCAAATCTCAATGTGTTTATAACCTCACCTCCATCTTTAAGGGTTTAGGAAAGAAATCACAAATCAACAAAAATCAAAAACATATAGTATCTGCATTTTCCCTTGAATGGAAACCACCATAAATGGAAAGAATGGAAACCAGTAGCGGCCCGTGAGGGAGGACGTTGGAGCGCCGCCCCTCCAGCAGTTTTCACAGTAAACAATTTTTCAGAGCAAAACACCATATTTTATTTCCGTTCAGTTTCTTTCTTTTAACTCATTTTCCTGGTTCACCTCCTGTATAAGGTTTCAATAGCACAAAAAGTAAAAGGGAGGAAGGGGAAAGCAAAAAAAAATCTTTACGCCCTCCCTCTTTAAAAACCCACGAGCCGCCACTGATGGAAACCTACAAAACTACAATATACTGAACTACAATACACTAAACTACTACACTAAACTACTACACTAAACTACTACACTAAACTACTACGCTAAACTACTACACTAAACTGCTAAATTAAACTACTACACTGTACACTGAGTGACAAATAAAATTTGCAATTTTTCAAGTAACAGTAAATCCTTTATTTAAATCAGTGTAAATCCCAAGTAAGAACGAACTATCATAAAAAAGCTGTTATATGACACATTACTTATATTCTTATAATGGCAGATATATTTATTTACAAAGTATGTGATAAAAATGGAGCAACTTTAAAAAACAGTTTATTTAAGCAAGGAAATGTTAACATTTCTAAATTATTGATTGATTTGTCCGTTACTTTCAGATAGTTCATTTTTTAAAAAGGAATAAAACAATTTTTAAAGTTTTAAAGCAAAATACTTTTTTTAACGTTTTAAAGAAGTGTTTGAGAATGTAAAATCGTTTTACGAAACTATAGTCAGAAAATTTTGTTTTAAAAATCAAAGTGATAGATAACAAAATAAAAAATTGTTTTATTTCGTTAACATGTGTATAAATTTTCTTAAGTATTTTATTATCTAGATATCGATCGTGTTTGATTTCGTCGTTACTGATTAATAAGAACTTCGATTCGTCACTAAATAAAATGTTCCTCCACTGCTTCTTGTTCCAATACACATGTTCCATAGTGAACTCTAATAGGGCATTTCTATTCTTTTTAGATAATAGTTTTTTTTGACTAAGACGAAAAAAATGTTGAATGGTTCGTGAGAACTACCGATTTGTAGAGCATTAAACGTTTGGAAATGAAACATTGCTTCTCAAAACTTGTAGCACTAAGCTTGTACCACTTACAGGTTGTAATTGCAACTAATAAGAGATTTAAGAATGCGCCGATAAAAGCTACTGGGTAGTTTTTTAAGAAGAATTTGTCGCTCCTTTTTTGTCGCATTATTCAGAGAAAAAACAAAAATAATAAAATTTTAAAAAATTATCTTGTATTTTAGAAGTTGTTTACAATTATGGGATTCAATAAAGTACATTTATATATATTTACTGCTAATAAATCATTTGTCGCTCCACTTATGTAATATATATACATATATATATATATATATATATATATATATATATATATATATATATATATATATATATATATATATATATATATATATATATATATATATATAAAAACCATAAAAACAATGGCCATCGAACTCTTTTGTTGTATTCTGTGGACTTAAAACGATATCGACGATGTTGTTTCTTCTTTTGAGAGAACAGGAAAAAGTTACATGGTACCATATCTGGTGACTATGGGGCTTGTAGAATGGTATTTGTTTGATTTTAATCTACCATCACTAAAACCTATGTACCACTTAATATAACTTCATCGCAGTAACACTTTCAAGTTTATTTCATCAGCACAAGAAATTTCGTTTTTTAGATAAAATCGAATGCAAAACCTAAAAGCAACAAAACTAAAGCAACAAACATAAAAGCAATGCAGTCCTACTGGTTCCTTGTCAATGTTGCTCAACATCAAACCGAAATTGTTGCCTTTTTCCACGTCCCCGCCTAGCTTTTCGACGTCCATCATGCCTATCTACCGAATCAGTAATGGTCACTGAAAAGAATATCTTGTTGCACACCACTGTAATCGTTGCCGTCAATGTTCAGCGTTTTGACAAGATAAAGTTGATTATGTTTCAGTTCAAATGACGGTTTACAGCGATGCGATAAACTTTAGGAGCATTTACCAACGGTCCTTGTTCTAAGAATTCATCACTCGAAGATCGAGTTGTCGATAATCAGTCCCTGATCGTAAGCATTTCACTCGATGCCTCCTCTGTTCGATTTCAGATATATGGTAATCAAATCACTCTTTCACGTTTCGTTAAAACAGTTCGATTTCCATTAATATGGTTAGCGATTTCTTGATAAAAACCCCTCCATCATAGACTAATAATTCGGTCTCTTTCAGATTCCTGCGTGTAATGATAAATTCCATATACTCAGGTTCTAGATGTTAGATAATAAAAATAAACAGTAAATCGAAAAAAATCTGTGTGGGTAATCGATCTTTGTACAACAACCACTTTCATATCTCTTTAGCAAATTGGAATCATTTAGTTCATCAAGATGTAGTACCCTCCTTTCAAATGTTGCAATTTTGTATGCCAGTTAATATATTTAAACGAGCAAATATTTCAAAATAACAAATATTCCATTCAGGTTACAATACCAAAATAAAAATGACAAGAAAAAACTATAAATCTAATTTTTTGGTGCTAGTTTTCACCTACGAAACCGCACATCACCCAAATAGCCGCACGAATTTCAACCGAGGGCTCCTTTTTTACCCCCCGTTGGTAATAGAATGAATGAATCCTTACTTCAGATATTTTGCGATACTTTGAAGTTACCGCGTGTGGCATTCCGTCCATTCATTGTTTCTGAAATTCTTCCATTCTCTCCCATATTTTTTTTGTTACGAGAGAAAGACGGTTCACTAGTTCTTGGAAACAGGTAATCGGAATAGGGCGATTTCTTCAGGTTTCGAGATATTTTCTAGACAAACCGTCGGCAGATTTGAGTTAAAACCTATAGTCGAAGTCTATTATCCATCGACTTTATATTTTATATAAACTTCGTTACTATATCGTTTATATAGACTTCGTTATTTTATATTTAAAATTTGTATCAGGTTACATATAGTTATATACAGTATACATATAGTATCACTGTATACTATACATTACATATTGTATCATTTTTCACTGTACATATGATGAGTTTTCCAATAAGAGTGTCAGAACTTTCAAACAAAATAGCGGCAACACTGTTTAAAATAGAATGTGTCAATTCACCGTGTAAAGATACTTGATTCAAACAGTGCACAGACATTATTCGTATTTACTATCAAAATGCATGTGTGTAGTTCACCAGCCTTTTCGATCATTGCATGAAATTCAAGATTAACAGCAGTAATGTTGCAGAAAGTCACTGTTTGGTGCGGTCTTTGAGCTTAAATAGTGATATGACCTTTTTTTTGATAACTTGATGGAAATCGTATTACTGTTAATGATGAACTCTATAAGAATGAGCGAATAGAACTTATATCTTTGGACCCGATAATTGACTGAACAGACTCCATCTTTGGGCACATCTCTCTAGACAATCAATGTATTGCAAGCAAAGTTTCCTAGACGCAATGTTTCAACTGGTCACTAAGGGATTATGATAAATATCTGGTTTACAAAAATAAACTCTAAACAATACTTGACCTAAACGAAACATTCACGCCACCATTGAAAATTTACCACTCGAAGCCAAGGGGGACATGTGAACGACCTTATTTTCCAAACCTAATACCACTATTTGTTCTTCAAGATAAAATAAAAATTACCAGATTATCACTTGTAATTTTCATTGTGCCTTATTTTGACTTTCTGACACTCTTATTGGAAAACCCTCTACTAGTGCATTGCTGTAGAAGCAAAAAAAAATTTTTAATATTATTTATTAGCAGTTTAAAAATAATTGATTTTTCTATGATTAAAATTACTTTTACAATTTCATAGTTTTTCCTGCTATTCGACATTTTTTTTCTATGAATATCACGAGTGAGGGATTCGAATATATGTGAGAGATTCGCGATTAAATTTTTATTTGTTTAAAAATTAGTAAAATTTATAAATAATACCATTTATTGCAATACATCTCTGTATACAAAATTATATGAGTTATTATTTAATATTTTTGTGTTTTAAGCGAAAGCAATCAAAATATTTGACTGACAGACGAATAAATATATAATTGCTGTTATTACTGCGGTATAATTGATTTGTTCGGTTTATATAAAATGAAGTTAGTTTTTCTTGGAAGTTGTTTTTAATAAACCCTTCTACTTAGCGAACATCTTCGATGCATGAAGAATATCTTGTCTCGTACTCTAATTCCCAGAGCAATGCATCTTGCGTCTGTCGTAGAGCAATGCAGTCTGCGGCAAAGATTTTTGAAAATGTTAAAATCCAGCTTCGTCCTGGATACGTCTCCTAATATCTTCGATGAGCCCGGCGTCTATTAAAATTTTCCAGCGCGTATATGCATATCACATCTCGTATCTCTTCATTAGAAAACAATTTACGTCTGGGCATTTTGTTCTTGACTTAAATGAAAATCTTTCGAACATTATTTTCCTTTAATGTATTAAAATTATTATTATTATTATATATTCATTCTGAATTCAGCATCTCAGCCTAAGTTGGTCGATATTACAATGCCAAAATGAGAAAGCAGTTTAGATCCTCTCACTTAGCATAAGATTTTACGAACAATGTGGCATGTCTGCAAGAGTACTGCACGTTGTCTTACTATAGCAATCGATTTTGAGATACCACGCTTCTTCAAGTTTTTTGAAAAGTTCTTACTTAGAACTTATTAGGCCTTCGGCGGATATAACGAAGATAACTATCTCCATCTTATGCAGTTTCCACTGGTTTTTCAAATCGTATGCCAGGTTTTCATACTTAGTAGTTTTTTCCACCTCGGTTTTCCTGATATTATGAGAGAGCGGTACTGTGATGTCAATTATAAAAGCTCTATTCTCTTTTTAGACTACTAATTAGAACAATGTCTGGTCTATTATAATTGACCGTTCGATCTGTTGTAATTGATATATTCCAGTATAGAATTAAATCAGATGATTCCAATACGGGAGAAGTTGAGTACTTATAATATGGAGCAGGTGCGTTACCTAATAGCGAGTGCTTTAATGCAATTTGCTGATGTATACTTTTCGCCAGCTGATTATGCCTTCTTAAATAAGCATTAGGTGTAAGAACTGCACACCCACCGATCAGGTGTTCAATCGTTTCCCTCATTGTACAGCACTTCATGCATCGGTCGACATCCATGTATATACCTTTCGTAGTTCCGTGTTCTAACTACCTTATCTTGAATAGATGTCGCAAAACATTCTGTTTCTGTCGCAAAACATCATCAATACGGTTCACTTTATCTAGGTTCAGCGGGGTGAAACCCCGGTCCTCCTTACCAACCAACTTCATTAGCGGACTGCTTGAATTAATGAAGCGCTCTCTCATCTTACTCGCCTGATTCAGACAAAGATTCTTAATGTACACGAGACCTCCCCCTCCCAGCTTTCTCGGAATGTATAGGCGCTTTATAGATAAATTTGGATGCAGACATCGGAATTTTGTCAATGTTAGACGTGTTAATCTATTCAGTCCATCAAGGTCTGTTTCTGACCATTTAACAATACCAAAAGATTAGATAAATTTGGATGCAAACATCGGAATTTTGTCAATGTTAGACGTGTTAATCTATTCAGTTCATCAAGGTCTGTTTCTGACCATTTAACAATACCAAAAGATTAGGTCAGATTTTGGTACATTTATCATTACATTTATTATCATTATTATTCTGCTCATCAAGATGAAAATGCAATTCAGCTCGTCTCACCTTAACATAGTATTTTACGAACAACGTGACACGTCTGCAAGAATACATCACGTTGTCCCACGAGGTTGGAGGTTGTTGTTCTCGAGGTTCTTTGAAAATCTCTTACTTATCAGGCCCTCGGCGGATATAAAGAAGGGCGCTACATCTACCTTACTCAGTTTCCATTGGTTACTCAAGTCGTATACCGGATTTCCATACTTTGTGGATTTTTCCATCTCGGTTTTTCTAATGTTGTGCGAGAGCGGCACTGCGATGTCAGATATAAAAGCTGTTTTCTCCTTTTTGTTGATCAAAACAATATCTGATCAGTAGTGATTGGTCTGTCCCAGTAAAGAATAGTATCGGATGATTCAAGTACAGGAGAAGGCGAGTACTTATAATATGGAGGTGCGCCTTCCAATAGCGAGTATTTTAGTGCAATTTGCTGATGTATGATTTTTGCCACCTGATTATGCCGTCCTAAATAAGCATTAGGAGCAAGGGGCGGGCCACCACCAATAAGGTGCTCAATTGTTTCCCCCAAAGGCACTGCACTTATCTACTACATCCAAGTGCAGTATATGCCTTTCATAGTTCCTTGTTCTTGTTACCCTGGAATGGACATCGAGAAACCTTCCGTTTCTGCGTACAACAGTCCATCCTTCAGCCACTTCAGAGACAATTGTTCGTCAATGGTGTCATCTTCGAGTTACTTAGGAAACCTTCCATGTAATGTTTGTCCTATCCATTCTCGAACGCAATCCGTGAGAGTTGTTCTGCCATCAATACGGTTTTGTTTATTTAGGTTGAGTGGGGTAAAACCCCGGTGCTCATTTGCAACCAATTTTATTAGTGTACTGTTTGAATCAATGAAGTGTTTTCTCATCCTATTTTCTTGATTGAGACAGAGATTTTTTACATTCACAAGGCCTCTGCCCCCCAACTTTCTTGGGATGTATAGTCTTTTCGTCGATGAGTTTGCGTGCAGGGATCGGAACTTTGTTATTGTTCGGTATGTCAACCTATCAAGTTCATCAGGGTCAGTTTCTGATCATTTAACAATGCCAAACGAATATGTCAGAGTTAACACTGCCCAACCGTTAATCGCTCTAATGAGGTTTCCACTGTTCAGTTTGGTGTTTAAAGGCTTTGTAAGACTGTTTTGGTATAGAGTGAAAAAGTCCTTCTTTAATTGGTTGTCATCAAGTTTTTGCTTTTGAGGTATTCCTAAATATTTGTATGATTCTTCTGGTGCCAGTTGTTGTATATTACAAAATGTTGAATTTTGACTCTATACCTTTCCCTTCTGTATGCTAATCGTAGAACATTTGTCTAGTCATTATCATCGTTATTAGTCTATCATTATTATTATTATTATTTAAAACTATTTTAACTATTTAAATACCCACAATATTAAATATTGACAAACAAACTGAACTCAAAAACTGAACTGAATTAGTAACCAACAATATTGTATTTTGCACTTAACCAACAGTAATATTGTACATACAGATAGTATATACAGATAGAAACCGCTGACAACGCTGACGTGAAAACACTTTACCATAATGACGTCACAAACATGGCAGCCAATCCAGCGCCAATTTTAATTCATTCATAATTAATTATAAACATTTTTGTAAGTTTTTCGCATCGATTATCAATATTATTTATGTTAAAGTTTTAAAATTAAATTAAAAAATCGATTTTATTATTTATCCAAAAACCCAATTCAACGGACCACTAAGTGACTCTAGGGGGTTCAAACTCTGACTGAAGATGCATCAGCTGATGGCCTGCCTCCTTTTCAAAGACGAAGCCATCAGTGTTGCCAGTTCGAACGCTATATCACCAGTCTCACTGCTTTGTTTGCAGATATAGTACACAGCCTCATATTGAACTGATAATAAATCGAACTTCAACCTACTCCTCTGGTTGGAGGAGATCAAGGCTCACTAATGGAATGTAACACTACAGGAATAAGAAGAAGATAATGGTTTGCTTTGCTCTTTACCTCTTTGATTATTTGAATATTACAAATAGTAAAGGCTCACCTCCCAGCCCACCTCCCCGTCTTATGGCTTGTTTGAGCGATATCTTAATATTTGTTGTGTTTCTATAAGGCTTTTAATTGCTCTAACAAGTTTTGTGTTCACTTCTCGTTAGCATGCTTCTCTTCCTTTACTTGTTCTATTTATACTCTCGTTTATTGAAAATATGTGGTGTTATGCTCCTGTTTGTTCAAGTAATATTTCTTATATTTTCACTGCAGTATTTAATAGCGCAATTTCACAGCAGTTGTTGCAATTCTCATTATCTCATTTTTTGTATATGGACACTACTTGTCCTATTTGTGAGTATTGATAACAAAAAAAATCGGTAACATTTTTTCTAAAAAATCAGTAACCAAAACTGATTTTTACTATAGGATATGTGAATTAAATAATGACAGTTCATACATATAGTCGACAACGTAATTTTGTTTCAATTTTTTCGAGCCATTCAACTCGATGGAGTAAACTGATCGAAAATGAACGCGAGCACACAGGGGGGGATGATCGATTTGCTATACAAATACGTGGACGCGTACGCGTTCTACCGAATAATTCGATTTCGACGACGACAACTTACGGAAAACAACACGTTCAAAGAACGAATTTATTAGCATTTAAGCCCGCTTTAATCTATACATAAGAATGCAGACGTGCGACTCCTCTAATAAGCTCAGGAAATGGACAATCACGGCCGTTCGCAGAAGGAAAAAAATCGTCGGCTGCTTAACTAGCGCCACGCTGTCGGCGACATGAACTGTTCGTCTCTTGATGGTACTCCATCATTGGTTGGTCGATCGTTTGCGAAATCCTGTGCATAAATTACTTTCTGGGACTGTTTCACGGAAATTTTTCACGGAATGTGTTCATATTCAAAAATAGCTTGAAAAGCAAGCAAGTCGTGATCACAAAAGATATATTTAGCCTTTGACTGCCGTGTAAGAAATAGTTAAATGAACAACCTCCAAAACATTATCATGTTTATATAAACAAAAAAGTCTAATGCCTAAAGTATGAATATGCAGATTCCTTATTTTCATTCACACACGTCATTTCAATCCATATATATATATATATATATATATATATATATATATATATATATATATATATATATATATATATATATATATATATTAAATTAATACAGGCAGTAGAACTAGTAGCCAGAGAAGCCAAAAATTTCAGATTAAAGATCAATGAAGAAAAAACGAAATATATGAGAGTGGGAAGAGAGATCCAGAATATAAACACCCCCACCTAATAACAGAAATTATTCATTTTGAAACAACATCGAAGTTTACTTACTTAGGAACAACAATAGATCAAACTGGAAAAGAAAGGGTAAAAGAAAAAATACTGAAGGGAAATAAAATCTTTCGAATGAATAGAACATTATTAAGATCTAAAATACTAAGTAAGAAAACCAAGATTAATACGAAATAACGAATTAACGAATTTTAAACGAGGATAATAAGATCAGCCATTACTACTAGAATCAGCTAACATAAATAAAAAAGAAGACATAAAAATACTAAAAAAAAAATACTGAGAAACATACTTGGAGCAGAAATTACTGAAGATGGAGAAAGGAGGCTTAAAAGTAATGAAGAAATAGGTAAGAATTAGTAAGCAAGAACGCTGGAATGGGCAGGTTACATAATAAGGTCACCCACAGAAATAATTAAAAGAGTAACAAAATGGACCCAGTTGGAGAGAAGAGGCAAGGCAAAGGCCGGAAGTGAGATGATTAGAACAGTTGGAAAATATTACAAAAACACTGCGCATTGCAGACTGGAGAATTGAATGCAGAGACAGGAATGAATGGATAGTCATAACCAGAGGGGCCAGGACACATACAAAGCTGTAGCGATGATTGGAAGAAGAGGAGTAATCCACCTCATTAACAGGATAAAAAAAAATGCTTGCAAGGGTTAACCATAATCCCAAGGGATTGAACGGTTATGATGAGTAATAAGCAATAATAATCAATATGCAACAATAAGCTTTACATTATAACATGTGTACAAACTACAAACTACAACTACTACAAGAATTAAGTGAAGATGATTTTGATCAAAGAGTTTAGATTTGGGAAGTTATGATAGAAAAAATATTACATCAATTAAAACATTCAACGAATTTTCGTCACATCATATCGGCAAACGTTTCCAGTTTTTTTTAAATGATCAAAGATGGCCGATTTGCCAATATTGAACTTATCTGCTATCTCACGCACTATGGTGGGTGAATCTTCGGTTATTATAACCATTTTTTCTCAATAGCAGTACTTGAAGGACGACCAGAGCCATGGCAATCTTCCAGGTCAAAATTTCCACCTCTGAACCAAATCTACCACTTTTACACCGTGGTCTTCTCAACAGAACCCTCTAAATAAACGGCGCAAATATTGTTTTTTGTTTGGACAGCGTTCTTGCTCTTTTTGGAATAAAAAAGCATAGAGTGGGTTTATCATTTGTTTTATTTCTCCAGTCTTTTTTCGACTTCATTGGGCCGTATATTTCCTTAAGTCCACGTTTCTGACACGTATAATATGTTAATATCGATCTAATTATTGTTGAATATATCTTTATTTTTGGATTCCTCGATATGGATTTAGATTTCAAGATGCCAATCTATAGAACGAAAACATTTTATTTCTATTCTTGCTGCAACGTCCTTTGACATTTCATTGTTTGTCATAACTACTGAACCTATATATTTAACCCTCAAGAGAAGCACTTCTGTGTTTCCCGATTCAGGAGCACATATGCCATACCCGTCTTTGATTATTAATATCTTTTGATTAAATTATCCAGTTTAATATATTTTTTTTAACTTAAACCTCAATCAGTATAGAAAAATACTATAGAATATTCCAAAAAATAATAGTATTCCAAATATCATCGAAAAAATCAGCTCAAATATTTAAAAAACTATTAAAATGAGGTGTTCTATTCAAACTATCATATCTAGGCGAAATTAATAGATGAAAACTTTCTTCTAACGGCATTTAAAAGGGGACTTAATGAATGTACTTTCAGATACTTATTACATAATTTAGCTTTATTTTAAAAAATATATTAATTTAGGTAAGATAGGTAAGATAGGTAAAGTTCACTGGTATGATGCTCTTCAAAAACCGATTCTATCTCGCTTTCACTCTCTTTGTCGTCGAAAATATCAGCTGTCTCATATAACGCTTCTACTTCAGACGCACAGGGAGTACGAGAACGCGTGTTCATTTTGAGCTAAATAGAAAATGAAAGAAACCGATAAATAAATGTTAAAAAAATTAAAAATCAAAGTTTTCAATAAAAATACTATAGAAAATAAAGTATTTATGATTTACTTACCACAAACTATATCAAGATCGAAAAAAACACACTATTTGTGCAAAAAGGTTATTTAAAGAAATTGAAATTGAAAAAAACACTGAAACAACAACAGCACTGGGTGGCGCATACCCATTGACTGATTACGGTCGTTTATATTTTTGTTAATATTCATATCTTAAGATGGCTATGGTGGGGGATCTGTAGTGGGGATAGTATTATTCCTCCACTCAAAGTCATTCCCTCAACCTGACCATTTATAAGGGAAAAACACTTTTAATTCACTCCTGGGTATCCCTTATCCAATCCTTCTCTTGAGGGTTAAAACTATTTACTTTTTGAAGACGTTCATTTATGAGATCAATATCCATTTATTGTCCATTTCTTTGTTTTGTTGGCATCATGTATATAGATTTTGTTGAGATTATTCTTATTTATTCTTATATACAAAAGGGATTATTACATGTAATTTCAGTGTAGAATTGTTTGTATTTAGAGGAGATTAATGGTTCATTCACCATTTCGTCAGAAATTACAAATTGTTGCATTGTTTACAAATCGCCATGAACAGTAAAATAGATGAGTCTAATGAAGATATCAAATAGTTATCGAACAGTTATTTTTAGAACATTAAATAGCCACAAAATTTTCAAAAAAATCAGGCTTATTCATAATAAAATCATTAAATGACCATATCTATCTACTGACAATGAAATGTGAACCTCCAGTGTATTTCATAATATTAAACTATTTTTGTTGCAGTTTTATTAATTTAGAAATTTAAAAAAATAATATTTATATGTTGATTTTTGTTTTAGTTTTTATGATGTCATATTAAAATTTTACTTTACTATTTATTTTACTTACTTTTTTAGTTTCTTTCCAAACTATATCATCGAAATGTATTTGCAGTAATTTCCTTAATTTACCATGCTAAAAGAGTGGCTAAGTAATCGAGATGTGGAAATCGAGATTCTAATTCCATGAAATTTTCACTATAGAAGCCCACTTACAGTATTGAGATGTTATGCCAGACATACCGGATGTCGAAAAAGAAAAAAGGCAAGGTATATTAGCTATAGTAAATAACTATAATTATTTAGCAATTAGATCTCGCTCAATGTGGATTCCGAACAACAGTTATCGGTTACCTAATATCTCTGGTCAGCACCCCTCTCGGGCTATCAACCCTGGGAGTGAGCTTAACATTCTAATTACATCTTGAACTGACGCAATCAAGGAGCGATTCCACTCTCACCTATTCCAATGTCGCCTTGGACTACCAAAAAATATTGAAAAATATTTAAAAACAAGGAAAATTCATAAGCGCTCCACCCAAAAATTGTTACCTTCATACCTTTTTTCCTTCCAGTCGCCACCAAAACGCCAATAAGTGTCTCCCGAGATCCGTTTTTGGGCATAAGCTGTCATCAGTCGGACTCGAGCTGAACGTTCGGAAAGTAGCTGAAGGAATAACCAAAGAAACGATGCTATAGATCGACCATGTCCAAAGTACAATGCAAAACACTTCAGAACTCAGAACACTTCAGGAAATACTTCAGAATTTTCAGGAAGGCAATGCGCGCTTCTGAGAGCAAAGCTAATGATAAAATTCCGTCTTTATCCACGAAGCAGGCATATATGTCTGTTTTTTTATATCATAGCGTCGTTGGTATACTTTACTCCAACAGTTCGAATTTTAAAAGTGCTCCACCCAAAAATTGTTTCCTTCCTACCTTCCGTCCTTTCAGTCGCCACCAAAACGTCAACAAGTGTCTCCCGATCCCCGTTTCTGGTTCTAAGCTATCAGTTGGGCTCGAGCTGATCGTTCGGAAAGTAGCTGAAGGTATGACTAAGGAAACGATGATATAGATCGATCATGTTGGAGGTAAATTGCAATACAATGTAAAACATTTCAGAACTCTTCAGGAAACTTTATCCAAAACTACATCTTTATCCACGAAGCATGTATATACTTTGGTTTTTAGATCAAAGCATCACTGTGTTAATAGAATAAAAGCGAATGGAGCTTCCCTTTTGCTTACTCCATTCCTGAGCCCCAATTGGTATTCGTGATGCACAATTTCCTGAAATTACGATTTTCTGCACAAAATACCAAATCAACTGCCGTTTTTTAATGCTCGCTTCCAACAATAGCACATAATGTTATATTACTTAGTTTAATTTCCAAATAAAATTTTTCATTTTAAAATAAGATTCAAAGTTGATTTGATCTTCATGATATTTAATAAATATTTTGAGACTTCACCAAAATATCTCGTCATTCTCTGCAGGAAAAAATCACCCCGAAATAAAGACAGGCGTACGAATCGACTAGAGCTAACTAGGCTTGACAATTATTCCGGGTAATTAAGTGAAGGGAACTTTTACGCGAAACCGCTCTCAGCTCCGGTAATTAAGAGAGTCGGTCGGCACGTTCTTCTCCTGCTCCGGAATGTGCCAATTTCATTAACTCCTTTGTTTTGGAAAGCTGATTTGCCCTCGAGAACTACCATTTTTTTCATTTGGAAAGATGGGATTTGCCCTGTCTGATAGGTTGATAAACAAAAATTTCATTTGATCATAACAAATTAATTTATTGATTGTTGTCGATTCAAGAGTAATTACGTTTCTTTTAGTAAGCATACCATGATGTGCTGTTGAATAATGATCAAGAAAAAGTTATCATTTATTTGCGGACAAACATTTTTATTACAAATATCATTATTATTCTAGAAATTGCTATATAGTTTATAGGAATTGTTTTAAGAGGAGTAACGCAAATAGTTTATGTTAATATATATTTAGTTCACTATGTAAATACCATTATTACGAGGGTGAATCAAATATAAACCTGAATTTTACAATTACTTTCCTCAGCCAATCACGAGCGGGCTGCCAGTGCTGGTCGTTGCAGTGCAATGTATTAGTAGTGGGGAGAAACACTCGGTGAGCAGTTCTTTTGTCAATACAACCATGAGTGAGCCACAGACTCCACCGTCCGTTGCGTAACGGGTTATAATAAAGTATTTTACCAAAGAAGGTGTTAAATCATCCGAAATATTACCTCGATTGAAGGTTCAGTATGGGGACGATACTCGGTCGAAGAAGAAGTTTAAGAGTGGACGAGAAAGTGTAATAAATGTAAGTCAACATTGGTGCAATTTGCAACCTTATCGAAGGTGACCGACGGTTCCCTATTCTTGAAATTGCTTTAAAAGTGAGTATTAGCTTTGGAAGTGTTCAAACAATCACCAGAAATCATCTTGGCTTCAATAAAATCTGTGCACGATGAGTTCCGGAGTTGTTGACCGAAGATCAAAAAAAACACCGACTGCAAATCAGTAAGAGACTTCTGAATCGATTTCGGCGGGAAGAAGAGACTTTTTATGAAGCGTATGGTGACATGTGATGTAACGTGGGTGCATTATTAGAAGAATGCACACAAACATTTATACAGAATAAAAAATTAACTGCCTAGCTGTTGGAGAGAAAACTCGGTGTCCGCATCAGAGACATGACAACGCCAGACCACACACAGTGGTTTTTGACGAAGGAAAAATTGGCGAATATGCATTGGAAAACCCTTGAACACCGTCAATACAGACCAGATTTGTCACCCTGTGATTATTCTTTGTTGGCGCTCTTGAAAGATGCACTTGGAGAAGTACGATTCGACAACACTTAAGATCAACTCTTCTGTTGGAACCTTTGGTGTCAAACACTAAACTTGAAGAGATTTACCACTAAACACCAAAAAGCTTTTTTTAAATGCTCGACGCACGTCTCGCTAACCATGTTAGCATCATCAGGAGATGATTTAATCTTAAAAAGCGTTTTGGTGTTTAGTGGTAAATCTCTTCAAGTTTAACAATTAAGATGTTGGCGACTACATGCGCAATTGGTTGATGACCTAAACTCAAAGTTTCCAAGCTTCAAGCTCAAAGCTTCCAAGATAGAAAAAATCGACCTCCATTAGACAGAACTTTGAAACTTTAGTTTAGTTTATACATTACTCTCTTTGAAAATGGCCGCGAGGCTAAATCATGTCATAGAATATCTTAAATATATTGTGAAACAAATACCAAGTGTTTCAATTATTATCATTGTTATTATCTACTACACTAAAAGCCAACCGCGCAATCGGATCGAAGTTATTGTCAATGCAAGCACAAACAAACCAAACAGTTAGACTTGCGAATAAAAACTAAGCGTAATCAGTGAAATGACTTGTCAGCACATCATCAGGGCATTTTTACAACTATCTTGTTTATGATGCCGTTTTTAAGGCGCTAGCAAATAATTGTTGTAGAGCAGTGCACATAGATGTCGTTATAATCACTAATAATTGCAATTAGAAAGTTATTTTAATTATTATTATTAGGAATGGACTTATTTCATTTTCAAATAAAAAAGATTTTTGCGATAACATTTTATAGCCTATATCAAGAAATCGTACTCCGTTGAATGTATAATTATATGCGGGGTTTCTCAAGGTAGACGTTCGTTAGAAGTTTTCGTGGCTAGAAAAAACTTAGAATTCTGAATTTTTGGACTTCGGTGTTATTCAAGAGGCTGTTTCATTTTAAAATATTTTCAAAGTCATAGCACTTCCGGTTATCCCGGAAGGCGCCAGTAACTTCTTTATTTTAAATAGAACACCCACTATATTATTTCATTTTTAGATTTTTGAGAAAATTTCATGCTGAGTTCCACCAAGTTTCCCTATACCTATTTTGACCTGTTTCTTAAATATCTTGATTCTTTTACAAATTTCGAAAGATGTAACCTTATTTTTAACACTGCGCCTTTTACCAATTTTCGGCTGGTGCTAAGCGCTTCTGGGGTAGACGGAAGCACAAGAATGATACTTTCAAAATCCACATTGACAATTAATTTATCGCATACAGGGTGCCAAAAATTTGATGACCGATTACATAATTTTCAAAGTTGAAAAAGGTCGTTCTTTCAAATATGACACTCTGTAGATTATTGGATGGTCAATTCGCTATAACTTTCGCTATACCTATTTCCAACGGTTTTCTTGTTAATCCATATTTTCTATTTTAATGTAATTTTTGACAGAAAACGATACATCGCCATCGTTTGTTTTTCGAAACAAAATGAACATGACTGAAACGACAGAAATTCACTTTAATTGGAACATGAAAACAAAACAGGAACATAACAAAATTTAGAACGAGATAACAAATGATAAATGAAAAAATATAAAAAATGGAACATAATTATTAGAAATAATAACTGAATGTAAAATTACAATAATTGTTCTATATGACCGCCATTTCTGGTTCAAACACTGGATAACTCTGTCAAATACTCCTCGCAAAACAGACCTCCGAATTTCGTCTGAACTTAGATTAGTAAACGCATCGTGATCACGGTTCAATAATTCCTCTCTGGTTTGTACAGGCCTAAAGTACACTAGTTGTTTTATACGGTCCCAGAGGTGAAAATCCAAGGGCGCCAAATCGGGTGATCTAAGTGGGCAGTTCCAGGATCCCTATAGGCCAATCTACCGATCCTCGAACATCAAGGTCAACTGCTGGTGTACAGCTATAGTGGAATGTGCTGGAGCACTATCCAGGTTATACCAACTGTTTGCTCTATCACGTGGAGGTAGAACATTTAGAAAATCACTAACAAACCCTCTGAGTATCTCCAGATATCTAGCCCCATTCAAATTTTCATCATACACATGCCACTCCACATTAAAACTAAAGTGGAGCTGGGGATTATGTTCCTTTATCCATGTGGATTGTCTTGTACCCAATAGTGATTATTTCGGCGATTTATAATTCCTTGCTAGCTGAATTTTAATTCATCAGTCCACATAATCTTATGAAAAAATCTCGCATATTCATTTTTATGTACAGGAACTCGCAAAAGTCGACTCGTCTTGCCTCATCACCAAGACGTAATCCGTGCACAATTATCTCAGAAAAGGGATGCATTTAATGTTTTCTTAATATTCTGTGGATTAATGCTCTTGAAATACCCAAATCCAACCCTGCTGCTGGAGTTGAACTCCGCGGATAAGCTTGAAAAAAGCCAACACATTCACCTCATTATCTTCATTACCTATTTCGGGCTTTAGATGATTTCGTGTTGCCCTTACACTCCCAGTTGCCAAGAACCGAGCTTCGATTCTTGCGAATTTTCCGGGAGTCATTGTTGCTAGTTCCGGATATCGCTCGTTAAATAATCTACATGTTCATATGACAATTTGTTTACATTCTCCATTATAAACTGTACTGTAAAAAATCAACAAAATCGCGGAATCTGTAAGTAGATACCGAATTTGTGACCTGATACATAATATCAACATTGTTGTCAAAATCAAGGCTTACTAGATAGGACTTTTAGAGTTTCATCGACTTTTGATAAAAAATACATATGGATTAACAAGAAAACCGTTGGAAATAGGTAAATGAAAAGTTATAGCGAATCGATGCAGAATCAAATTCTGCACCCGACCATCCAATAATATACAGAGTCTCACAAATAAGATTACATCTTTCAAAATTTTCAAAAGAATCAAGATATTTAAGAAACAGTTCAAAATAGGTATAGAGAAACCTGATGGAAATCATCACGAAATTTTCTCAGGAATCCAAAAATGAAATAATATACCGGGTGTTCCATTGAAAATAAGGCGACTTCCAGTATAACCGGAAGTGATATGACCTTGAATATATTTAAAATGAACGAAAATCTTAAATAACCCTAAAGTCTAAAAATTCCGAATTCTAAATTTTTCTAATCACGAAAACTTCTAACGACCGGCTACCGCGAGAAACCCGATATATAAAAAGATAGAAAAAGACTATAATATATAGATATCTATATATTACTAACATTACCATTAATTAGCTTCTTTCCAAAAGTGGACTGATACCGCTTTCAAGAAAAAACGGCTCGTATATAATAGTCAAAACTTTTGATTTAAATAAAACCTACAATAATTAAATAATAGTAAAGAATTCGCCCCTCCATGTGGGTGTTTTTGGTACTTTTTATCAAAATAATACAGCCTTTATTTCCTGTCTCGCGAGAGACATGATTAGACATGTTTTAAAAAGTATATTTCTAGACCGGTTCTCGTAACAACCGATATAAACTGGCATGTAAGAGATGCTGCGCTGCTTTCGAAACAGCAAAAGCTCGAGATAAGCTGAGGTGGTGCTTCGTACGACCGACTTCCGGTCCGTTCAACAATGTAGTCGAGCAACAATGGCTCTTCGAGATCGATTACAGATACCCGAACGACAACAAAATGGGACTGAGTTCGCTACCGTGGAAAACTGGAGTAACCAGTAGTTTTTTTTTTTCGGTCGTTGAATAAGCGTTATGATTTTAGATATATTAAAGAATGCACAAACATAGATAACACTCAAACTAAGAGTGGTTTGATAAAACGCTAATTATGAACTGATGTATCCAAAAAGAATTTACATAAATATTTTCTTTAGTTTTTAAAACATATTCTCGATATTTCTCGGAGAAACAATCTACGGAGCAATAAGTTCAATGCAAGACATAGGAAGCAACTGTGAAATGATTTACAAAACAATATTGAATTCTTGTTTGAAGATTTCGCAGCAATGACAAGAAGTGACTATTAATAAGAAGGTTCTATCAATTCCTCTTTGAAATATTTCAACACTAAACTCAAAGAAATTTGCCACTTTTCAAATTTCTAAATGCCCTTTTCGCTAACTATGTTAGCATCATCAGAAGATCATTCAATCTTAATATCTCTAGATTAAATTATCTCCTGATGATGCTAATATGGTTAGCGAAATGCGCGTCGAGAAGTTTAAAAAAGCGATTTGATGTTTAGTGGTAAATCTCTTCGAGTTTAGAAAAAAGTTATACTTTATTTTGCTCCAAAATTGTTTACCATGAATCAAATGATAACATCGAGACATTGTCAAATTCCAAATATTTAGCACAGAGATGACGTGATTGATTTCTTGAATGTTGTTTTTCTGTTGACATAGAAAATCTTCCAGGACGATCAGTTGTGTGCTGTTTTTGACATTCGTTTTGTTCACCACTTTAGTGTTATTCAAACATATTAAAATTCCAACACATTCAAACATATAAAAAAATGATTTCCACCACAAATTAAATGTTGCTTAATTATAAGATCTTATATGAGCAGACGGTCGCGTTGGTGCGGACGGTAAGAGCAGCGGTCTGCCGCTGCTGTGCCGAAACCGCATTGGAGCGGTAGTTGGTTCGATTCCAGGGCTCGGATGGTTGTTTTTCTTTCTTTTATTATTTTATTTTTTTTATTTGGGTTTTTCGCCACGATCTAAAACTCAGAAAATATCAAAAATATCTATAAATAAAGAATCACTGGGTAAAAACAAAAAACCAAACGGAAACAAATTTCTCAGTTATTCTTTTTTGTAATAAATTAGCCTAACGAACAAAATTTTAAAAATATTAAAATGTTCTAAAAAAATGTACAAACTTTTAACGTTAACGTTTCGGGAAGTATTCTCCTCCCTTTTTTAAAACGAATCTAAAAATAAATTACATTAATTTATATAAATTCTGAAAAGATAGGAAGTAACTATATTTTTTGTGTATGTCAATGACAATAAATAATAAATGTCAAAATAATAAATATATAAAGAAAAAAAATATATGAACACGCCACAATCATTCAGACGTTACTTATCCTTATTTTATTATATACAATCGATATATGGACTTAGATAAACCTGGCTACATCATAGGGAAATTCAACTCTCATCCCAATATATATAAAAGATAAACTATGCTATTTGATGCTATCCATGTCCCATCGAGCTACCGACCCACATTGCTCACCAGGCACATCTACAAGATCATGGAACGCATAGTAGTTTACAGCTACTCTAACTTCATCTAATTTATGTTGAGATCCATATCTAAAATGCTTTCCTTAAAGACTCCTTTAGTATTCCTGAACCTTAAATGCGCATTTGATACAACATAGCCGTACAGCATAATAAGATCCACTATTCCAGCCAAAGATCATCATGCAGTTAATTTTCTAACAAATGGGACATTCTCGGTCGGAATAGACGACATGAGGTCTCCTGAGTTTCTACTGCAGAATAAGATTTCTCAAGGATTAATTCTCTAGCCTCATACTGTCCAATATTATTATCGATAAAATAAGTAACTGTTTTGGCTCTGGAATTTCGTACTTTTGTGCATTGATATTGCTTTAGTGGACTTCTAATTTCCTGGAAAACCCAGCGCTGCTTCCAGCATCAAGCATCATCATCGTATATACCCACTTTTTCATTTTCGCCTGCTTACTATAATTGCCTGTCATCTACTGTTGTGTATTTTGATATTCGACAGCACAGTCTTATTTTGTCCAATTAACATATCATTTTAAGCCACTCTACTAAATTTTAAGACTGATAGCACAGTGTCCGAAAGTATAATCTCGTATTTGAAGAGGCTATAATCCTTAGATTATAGCCTTATAAGGCATTAGCCTTAAAAATTCTCATATAGTTTTTCCTCCACCTCTATTATACGTCTATACAAGATTGTGATTAGGCCTAAATTGGGTTATCGCAGCTTCTATCCGGACACCCTATGTATATATATATATATATATATATATATATATATATATATATATATATATATATATATATATATATATATATATATATATAAGGTGTCCGGAAAAAACGTCTAGGATTAGGGATTAAAATAAAGAAAAGTTCCTATAAACATACCCTAAAAATTTCGTCTTCTTAAAGGGGCTAGAGCCGCTTAAAGGGAGAACTTATTATTATTTTATTATTAAATACAATTTAAGTCAGTTTTCTGGAAAACGGTATATCCTAACGAGATGGAATAAAAGGACTTTTTTTACCTAAACATCTTTGCGATTCAATAATTTGATTTAAAAAATTAAAAAATATTACAAACAAATTACATGTATATATATATATATATATATATATATATATATATATATATATATATATATATATATATATATATATATATATATATATATATATATATCCAGCGTCATATCATAATTATTTACCGTCACACCTGGTATACCTGTTTGTTAATTTTATATATTTTTCTCCCTACTGTTGTCTGTTTTATTTATTAGTTTTATCTGCTGCAATTTACCAATAACTACACTAATTGTTACCTATATTAAATTTTCTATTTTCTGTAAATTTATACTGCAAAATATTTGATTATTTTATTTGTCGTTCTAAGTTTCTTTTACTTTCTAACTGTAAAATCAAATTTGTTAAAATATTGCTATACAAATATGCTAAAGATAATCAGAAAATCATAACAATTCTACAGGCAAATTAGATAAGTTATACATTATGTAAATTGATGAATGAGTTTTTAACCAGTCTATATTTTACACTAGACATCCAAGCTTGAGAAACGTCCATCGAAAGTAAATTAGATGGATTCAACAGTTTGCATATTGTTACAGGCACTTACCACGTCGATGAAAATGACTTGCCGTTTTCTTTTATATCTAAATTGAGAAATAACAGAAACTGTTAAAAACAATACATTTCCTTTTAAAATAATTTAGAACAGAAATGTCAGCTAGTTAAATAAACAATTATTTAACAGTAATACAAGTCGTATAAATAAAGTAATGAGTAGACGTTTTAGACTTTAGAAGTAGACGTTTTAGACTTTAGACGCACTTGGAAAATCCAGTACACGAAAAGAGTTCTTACGTACTATCAAGTGGCTCTAGGGAGTTCAGACTCGAACTGAGAAAGCTTCAGATGTTGGCCTGCCTACCCTCCAAAGACGTAAAATTCGCGCATTCTTTTGCTCTTCGCTTCATTTTCGACGGTAAAAACAGTGATCTAGTTCGTACACCTAAACTTCCAAACTTCGACCTAGTTGTACATCCATTGAAGAGGTTGAAAGCTCGGGATTCCCAAAAATAGTTAAGACAAACAAAATTGTCACAATAATCCACACTATTAAATGATCTTCTACTTCTTCCTGTAGTACTTGAACCCATTAGTAAGTATTGACCTCATTCAACCTTCGCTTCCATCCGGATCAATATATTGATTCAATCCAATCTGAGGCTGTGTATGAGGCTTGTAAAACAATGAGACTGGTGGCGTAGGTTTCGATCTGGCAAGTCCGTTGGCTTCTCCTTTGGAGAGATAGCAACTACAAGCATCTGATGCGTCTTCAGTGTGAGTTTGAACTCCCTAGAGACACTTTGTGATCCGTAGCAATTATTAGTAGGTAAAAACAAAAAACCAAACGGAGACAAATTTCTCAGTGATTCTTTTCGGTAATAAATTTGCCTAACGAACAAAATTTTAAAGATATTTTTTTTTTGTTTTTTGTTTTGGTTTTTTGTTTTTACCCAGTGATTCTTTCTTTAAATAGGAACAGGTATTTCTGATATTTTTTGAGTTTTAGATAGTGGCGAAAAACCCAAATAAAGAAAAAAAAATATATGAACACGCCACAATCATTCAGACATTAATCCTGAAGAGTCCTTTATCCTGAAGGTGTCCCATAAGTGATCCGCCATAGAGCAACTGGTGTTAATAGAGATCAAAATAAGAGGATATAGTCAATAAATGTGTTGGTAAATGCTAGTTATTAAAAAGATACACGGTGTTAAAAGTGAAACTAAATTTTCGAAAAATTGAGATAATTTGAAAACGGTTGCAGGGGCGACAAATCCGAATTTGGTACTAGCTTCAGCCTAGTTCCTGGAGGGAGCTTGCTACCTACTTTGCGAGGAATTAACTCGCTCATTTCTTTTACCCTATAAGGCTAGGAATATTTTAACTTCAAAATAGAAAAGAATCATAATTTCCATGTAAATAGGTACCCTTGGCCAATATCGATATCTCACGCCGTTTGCGAGATATTCGTATTTGAATATTCCACTGCATATCTTGTCGACGGCTGAAATATATGCAATTCACAAAGTGTGACTTGAATGTTGTGTACAAATTATTACACCTTGATGACAACTGTCATTGTTTTCTTTATCTCCTATGAAACGTAGGTGGAAACAAGTTTATCCAATCTTAAGTTGGTATTAAATAATTTGTAAAAATTGCCCACACTTAATCAGTTTCCTAACCGTGATTTAAGGAATACGGTCTGCGTTTATTCACAAATAAATTACAATAGTCGCGTTGCAGTTAGAAGGTATCAAGAGCTCTAGCCAACCAGAATCATGCCAGATCGACAAATTTTTCGACGAATTTTCAATCAGGTGAAACAGGTTCGTTTGTCGGCTAGATCAGAATTTTGTCAAAATCTACTACATAAAAAAAAACAAAAACGCCCTTATCCTGAAAAAGATATTGTTTATTGACGCGGCAACTTTTACCAGACTCGGCATTTTTAACTGGCGGGATAATCATTATTACGCCTTGGAAAATCCACACCTATCAAGAAAACCACCAGAATGAATTTTCAATTAATATTTGGAGCGGCATTATCGATCATTTTTTATTCGGCCCATCTGAGTTTCCACAAAGACTGACTAGAGATCAAAATGTGTAGTTTTTGGAAAATCCATTAGACTTTTATTTGTTGGGCCATATGAAGTTTTTAGTTTACGTGTATGAAGAAATCGGTACACGAGACGAACTTTTACAAAAAATTCACCAAGCGGCCAATGTTATTAGAAATTTAGAAATGAAGAAAATATCTTCTCAAATGTGAGGCGTTACTTAACAAAGAGCCTACGAATGTGTATTGAGGTAAACGGTGGACACTTTCAACACCTATTGAAGTAAATTTCAAAAAATAGTTATTTCAAATAAAGTCCGTTGTATTTTTGACATTTTAATGCTTTTTTTTTTAGTATTCAAAGCACACTTTGTGAATTACAGATTTTTCAGCTATCGACACGATGTGCAATGGAATATTCGAACACGAATATCTCGCAAACGGCGTGAGATATCGATATTGACCAATGGTACCTTTTTACGTGGGAATTATAACTTTTCTCTATTTTGCAGTCAAAATATTCCCAGCTTTATTAGGTAAAAAAATATGAGCGAGTTAATTCCTTACAAAGTAGGTAGCAAGCGCCCTCTAGGAACTAGGCTCAAGATAGTACCATATATATATATATATATATATATATATATATATATATATATATATATATATATATATATATATATATATATATATATATATATATATACCACAGATTATATAAATTGACCATGTTGGAAGGCGGGTTTATTCTAATTAAATGCATTTGAATTATTCTGTTTAAAAAAACCCTTAAGTCAAGTCTATTAAGTTGTATATTACTGATATGGCAAATGTACATTTTATTTTCACTGTTATATCAAGTTTTTTGTAAAGTTGAAATAGAGATAATAAAGTGTGTGTACGATAGCTCCACGTATTCTGATGTCGATAGGTAAGCGGACGATCGTCCAGGTGGTGCGATCCGATTGTGATGCAAATATGCCCCAGGTGTGCGAAGCAGGAGTGGGGCGGTTGGCGCCCCGCTGAGACTGGATTACGGGACTCTCCCTGACGGTTGCGAGCGGCCGTGTGGTCTCCGGCCGAGATTTCCTATCGGATGGTATTAATTTACGATCATCGGATTGTTGTAATCCGGCGTGAGTTCGAGAGGCGGCGAAATCGGTAGGCGTCGTCTTCTGTAAAGAATTACCCAATAGTGATTTTATCCGGATTATTACCAAGGAGATGATACTGGGCTATGTTGTTTATTGTTAATGCGTTAATACCAACAAACAAGATATGTCAAAACATATGTACGAGTGAATACTAATCTACAGATGTAAGCTGCACCATTGATAGAAACACGCTTTTGTAAATACCTTAAAGAAACAAAAATTCTAACGATAGTGGAGAATCATCGTATTTGTCATCTTGCATCGCATATCCGATCTGACAAATAAAACATACTTTTTTTGCAAATTTCGAGTATATTCATCAATATATTCTCCTTGAAGAGCAATACGATTGTATAACATTTTTCTAACATTTCTACACTTTTTTATGGAACCATTTCTCTTTGCCATCAAAACATACTTCAGTTTCGACAATTACCTCTTCATTAGAGCGAAATTTCTTTACGGCGAGCATTTTTTGAGTCTGAGAACCTGGGGCCAAATCTGGCGAATACGGTAGATGAAGAAACAATTCGAAGTGCAATTCATGTAATTTAGCCATCGTTGCCAACGATTTGTGGTACGGTATATTGTCTTAGTAAAACAGGCCTTTATTTTGTTCATTCGGAGCCTTTTTTGCGTTCTCGTCCTTCAAACGCACCAATAACGTTATGTAACATTCGCTATTGATGGCTTTACCTTTCTCGAAACAATCGACGAACAATAACCCATGCGCATACCAAAATACAGAGGCCATAACCTTGCCTGCCGATGGTTATGTTTTTGGTAGCTTAGGCCAAAGCCGGCTGCTGTCCATTTAGCTAACTGCCGATTTGACTTCATGTAGTGATGGATCCATGTTTCACCCATTGTTACACACGCATGCAATTTTTTTTTTTTTTATTTCGCTTAAACAGCTCCAAACACTGCTTCGAATCATGTATACGTTGTCGTTTTTGCTCCGCTATGACCTGTTTTATTTCGATAACAATTTACGCATTCCCAAATGTTCATACAAAATGGTCTAACTACTTCATTTCAATATCTTCATGATATCAGCTATCTCCTGCAACTTTACGTTACCGTTTTGCGAAATAATTTAGTGAATTTTTCTGATATTGTCTGATGTAACCACCTCATTTGTACGTCCAGAGCGTTCAGTATATCACGTTTGAATTCAGCATACCAATCACATCCGGGTAATGCTTATCAATCAAGCTACTATTTCGCTTCAACGGTATTTTTCTTCATCAAGAAGAAATGATTAATCAACACATGGAACTGATTTTTTTATTGTTTTGAAAATAACAATAGTAGCGCAACTTAAAGCACAATAACTCAGAAACTAATAGACATATTGTCATTAAATTTTGACACATGTTTGAAGGTTGGCAATATTGACCACTGGTAAGGATTTTTCGTAAGTGACACTATCTATATGTTAGACCAGGGACTTATTAACAGATGTGTTATATACCGTTTAGATCTTGAATAAATGCAAATTATTCAGTACTACCAATCATCGTCAAAATTCAGCCCAAAGAGATTTATCACTAAACACTTCACTAACCGTGTTATCATTATCGGGAGATGATTCATAATTAGTTTTTTATTATTGGCTATTTTATTTTTGTCATGTCCCGCAACTTATTATTTTCCTCTTGTGACTTTCAATTACAATCATCTACCGATGATGCTAACATAGTTAGCGAAACGCACATTAAATTTGTTTGGTGCTTTTTGCGGCAAATTTTTGAGCTTACTGTTTCAACGAAGGGTGTTTCAAACGAATATCCACATTGTTTAACTTCTCAGATGAGAATTCATTTATGTGAAAAATAAATTAACGAATTTACTTTTCTGCAATCTTGTACTGATCCACTATTATTAACTTTTCCTATTAGAATACCCACCTATGAAACCAATGTACACTAATTTAACGAAGGAATTTGATAGATTACATATAAATATGAATTTATGCTTTCTAGTCACTAATAGGGCATTTTTAATATATCCATAGTGTTAGTGTCATTAATTTTAAGAATACAGACTGACAGTACGCGGATATTTGCTGATGACATAAAGTTATCTACCACAATTGAGTCCAAAAGGTGCTGTTAGAAATTAATTTCAAGGCAACTTAAAGTAAATTTTCGAATTGATCTATTTAAACATTAAATATTGAATATTTAAATATTCAACATATTCAATCAGTCAGAACGGCCGAAGGCATGAACTAGCAAAGAGAATGTGATCATATTCTCCATCTGTTTAGGGTAATAAACCAGACCACCAGACCTGAAATTCGGTACTCGTCCTAGGGTTAATATCGACAGGAAAATTACGTTGGCAATGTACATCAAAAAATAAATATTATCGATCCGCAAGTGCGACGCGGCTTTCCATTTCGTATCTGTACAAACTATTGGAGTTTGGTTCACGCAAGAAATACGCCAAAGGATGGCAAAGGTAACAATCAAATGGCACAGAGTCGGCGTTATACGAGGGTTGGTATTTATGTATTCGGAATAATAAATAAAAACAAATATTATCATTGAAAATGGTTTTATTGCTTTTCGAAATATTGTCCGCGATGATAGATACACTTTTGCATACGTTTGAACTAATTTTCATAGTACTTTTTCCATTCCAATTGTGATATCTCCAAAACATGCGTTTTGAACACCGCTTCTTCTGGAGTCGAAAATATTTGACCACATAGTTAATTCTTCACTTCAAAAATAAATCATTGGGGGCAAAATTAGGACTATACAGCGGATAACCCATCAATTCGAAGTTTTGACCGGTTAAATATTAAGTTGTTTGGTCCGATGTGTGAGAGCTCGCATTGTTGGTTGTTTTATCTTATTTCTTCAAAGACTCCTGGCAAATGGTTGTGTGCCATTCAGAACTGACTGTTCTATGATTCCGAAATCCTGTCCGAAATCATTGGGGGCAAAATTAGGACTATACAGCGGATAACCCATCAATTCGAAGTTTTGACCGGTTAAATATTAAGTTGTTTGGTCCGATGTGTGAGAGCTCGCATTGTTGGTTGTTTTATCTTATTTCTTCAAAGACTCCTGGCAAATGGTTGTGTGCCATTCAGAACTGACTGTTCTATGATTCTCTAGTCGCACTGTAGCCACATGCTCATTTATCCCCAAAAAAAAAACAGACGGCAATTTGCATCGTGCTTCGGCAAGTGCTTCGCATCATCATTGCATACATAAATAGCAACCCTAGTAACCAGATATAAAGAATAAATTGGCCACGTACGATATGGAAAAATAATAAAAAATCTGGTGTTACCCAACATACTCGAACTATGACCATAATATAAATTTTAGAAACATAAGACTTGTTAAAAGTGAAAATAATAATAGCGCTTTAGATGCGAATGAATGTATGAACACATAAACACAATACAAAATAAACCAAATCAATTCATTTTGGTTTCATCACTAAAAAGAATGTTTTTCCAATAACGTTGGGAATGTTCTCAACAGTTTCTTTTTGCAAATTTTAACCTCTGTTTTATATTTTGTATTACATTTAAAAACGGAACTTTCTTGGCTACTGTACCAGATAGGTTTGATAGTCTTATTGCGCTGTTGACCTAAGTATCTTATGATACTTAGATCAACACTTCTTTTTTATAACGACAGAGGTAGGAAAGGCTCCTTCAAAGCCTCGTGTACAATACCATTATCAATTTATATATATATATATATATATATATATATATATATATATATATATATATATATATATATATATATATATATATATATATATATATATTCGTGACCGTTTAGTATTATTATTATTTTTTTATTTATTGGGACTTTCGGTCAGTGTAAATAAGTTTTAATTTTTTATTATTTAATTTACGTTTCGGTTCTACAACGAACCATCATCAGAATACTTCTAAAATATAAATTACTTTTATAAAAAAAATACAAGCTTACATTTAAAAACCTACCAATATCAATTAAACAATTAATTTTTTGAATTTTTTAACTAATATGTGTCAATTTTTTATAAAATTTTTAAATGACATATTTGATTTTTGACATATTTAACAATTTCTCCACCTTTTTTGTTTTTTATTATAACTTAATTGTTTTGAATTTTTTATGTGGAATGATATTAGATGCAAAAATAAAAAATTATGAAAATATATTATTTAATAATGTTATTATATGTACAACTTAAATTATCTGTATCATTTCTGAAATTAATGGTATTATTTGTTTTTTTTATATAAATCATTTCTTTTATATTTCTTTTTTTATATTGTTTTTCAAAATCTAGGATTTTTATGTTGTTAAAATTAAAGTTATGTTCATTGTCTATAGCATGCTTTGAAAGTGCAGTGATGTTTGGTTCTAAGTTTCTAATGCTTTTTTTGTGTTCGTTAATTCTGTTTTTTAAATATTGTTTCATTTGGCTTATTTACTTATTTACAACTTATTTAAACTTATTTACACTGACCGAAAGTCCCAATAAATAAAAAAATAATATATATTATAATCTACTACATTTTAAAGTTTCATCCTTTATATGAAAATATGTGGAGTTTCAAACCAATCTGTCAATTCATTCTTACAAAAAACTTAAAGTAAATTAAATATATTAGTATTATTTTTTTAAGTGGGCACGTGAGTTTCAACGTGGTCGTACAAGCCTGGATGATAATCCTCGTTCTGGAAGTCCAATAAGTGCAACTACTGAACAAATAATTCTATACATGATATAGTTATGGAGAACAGACAATTGACTGGGTGAAATTGTTAAGGCCAGGGACATTTCAACTAAACGGATGTTTCATATTTTGAAAAGGGAATTAGGTTTGAGAAAGCTATGTACAAGATGGATGCCGCATTTGTTAAATTCTGATCAAAAACGACTTCGAGAAAAACTTTCTAACCAACATTTAGATCTTTCTCGAAAGAATAAAATAGATTTTAAACGTCGTTTTGTAACTATGGATAATGCTTGGATTTACCACTATGCTTCTGAATTGCGACAATAAAACGCAGAGTGGACTGACCCTGGTTATTCAGCTCCGAAGCAGCGAAAGTGATCAAAATCGACTAAAAAGGTCGACCAAAAGGACCACCAATTTTTTGGGATGCAAAAGGCATTTTGTCAATGGATTAGCTTCAAACCGGTAAAACAATAGCAGGACAGTATTACTCATACATTTTGAATCAATTGGATTGATTGGATGAAAACTACTTCTGACAAAAAGCATTCTGTCAATCCAATTTCCGACCACTTTTTCAAGCAATTAGGGCCTTGTGTCCGCAATTGTATAAGTTATGCTGACCTCCAGGGAGTCAATAGTTGCTGGTTTTAGGCCTTAAATCACATAACCTTGGCTATCAATTAACAGGTCCGTTCCTCGAAATAATTCTCTCAACAATTTGTTCCCTCATAGATCGATTGTTGAGTTGGCTGTATCAACTACACCTAAACCAGATCAATACCGTTTAAATTCAGCAATGCAGCAATTTTGTTTATTAACGTAACCATTTAGCCAAAAATGAGCTTCATTGCTGAACATATTACCCTTAAATTGTGAATCAAGTTGTAATTGATTTTGAGCTCATTAACCGAACGTGCAACGCAAACGATGGTTTTGCGACATTAGTTCTTGGACAAGCTGGATGTTGTAAGGCACCAAACCAAAATCTTTAAGTAAAATTTTCCACGTAATCGAATAATAAAGCCCAACTTCAATACTCCACCTCTTCAACACTGCCAGCAACAGCGGCGATATTTTCTTCGAAACCCACAGTTTTTTTATTTTGTTGGGACTAAAAACACATTCGAATGAACATTTTCGAAGCCCTGTTGATGCAGTTTAAGCGAAATAAGTGAACCAAGGCGCAGTCGAAACGGTGGACTGCGAAGGGTGAATTGAAATTCGAAAAAGGCAAAGACTGTTCCATCCGCCGGGAAAATGATGACGATTGTTTTTTGGGATACTCACGAAGTTGTGTTAATGGACTATCTTGAAAAAGGAAAAACCCTAACAGGACCATACCACGTATCATTACTTGGTAAGCTGAAGGAAGAAAGTGCGGAAACGCATTTGAAGAAAAAGGTTTTGTTCCACCAAGACAATGCAACGTGCATTATATAGCAAAATATTAGCATAGCAAAACCATAGCAAAAATTCACCAATTTAGATTCGGATTGATTGACCACCCACTGTATTCATCAGATCTGGCCCCGCGACATTACTCTTTCCTAGGCTCAAAGTTTCGCTCAGAGGACAGAGATATTTATCTAATGAGGAGACCATCACATTTGTAGACGACTATTTTGCAACAGAATTAAAAGAGGACCATGTTGAGAAATAAAACTATATATATATATATATATATATATATATATATATATATATATATATATATCTAGAAAAAGTAATACTATTTTTAGAAACATAACTATGCAGATCATTCTGCTACTATTTTTGTTATAACTCAATTTATTCCATTCTGCATCATCTGATATTATTCTGCCTCTAATTTAATTAAATTGGATGCGACATTTTATAAATTCAATGACCAATACATTCACAAAGCTTCTCGTCTTCGTCCTACCGTTTCAAACATTCTTTTCGTCAAGCTAATCGGGCCCCATTAGGACCCGACTGACAAAAGCTCCAGTCGCGACCATCAAAAAAAAAAATCCAAGAATAAAGAAAGAGAAAAGAAGAAGTGGCGGAAGAAAGAGAAGGGAGACGATGAAGCCTTTCTCCTTCCGCGTATCGTCATTAGCACGCACGCGCCGACTTCCTTTTCCGGTTCCGGTTGCCCGAAGACTCGCGCTAATGCACTTTGAATTTTTAACCGTGATTTATGCGCAGCTCCCCCGTCTGCTTAATTGAACATTCTTGTTTGTTTTAATGCCGAATTTGTCGCGGTGCCCGTAATTTCGTCCGTTCTGTTTAGTTTATGGCAAGAAACTTGGGAATAGTCTGTATAATTATTACTCAAAGTGATATGGTTACTTGTTAAAATGTTCTAGTCTATAAAAAACTTATTCATTATCAAGTTAATTTGATCGGCTTTATGCTATGGTATATCCAATGAAGGTTACAAATTTTTTTTTTATGACTGCTATTCATATATTGTTCCGGGATTATAATGTATTGACAACGTTCGGCTAGAAAAAAGATAGATACATTTAAAAAAATACCAACACATCCAAACGTGGGAAAATTATTACAGAAATCTACTCACCGATAATCAAACAAAATTGTAATTGAAATGCACATAGAAGAAATGTGCATGTGAAATGCACAAGTGAAACCTGAGAAACGTTGTAGAACTATTAAAGTATACATTAAGGCACACCGGAGCTAAAGAAAATGATTACAAAGCTTTTATATAGATATCATCAATGAATCAATGTGAATAGATTACCTGGAAAATGAAAACATCGATGTATGTCGTCTACTATATCGAAGAAAGGAGATCCTCGAAATTGTGAAGATTATAAACGAATCACAATTACACCCACATTCAGTCAATTGTATGGAAGATTGTGTGACTCTGATTCCACGTGACTTAATGGAACAAGAATATTCAATCCTTGAAATCGAAGAAGAAAGTGATTTTCAACCAGAATGAGCATGCATGATGAATAAATTGTTTTATACAAAATAAAAGATTAATACTAGACGACAATAATGTACCAATACATAAACTATGGAAAGCTGTAAAAGCCTGAAACATAAGCCATAACATAATCCACACAAATCAAGAATTTTATGGACAAAACAAAATCAAAATCAGAAAAGCAGAGTATGTATTCAAGATTTATGCCGAACAATCTCTGAAAAAAATAAGACGTAAATATAGTGGTGTAGGAATGAATATTAATAACAGGAATATATACAGTAATTCACCGACGATCAGTTATTAATACCTCAATATAGAGATAATGTCCAACATATAATTCGCAAAATTCAGTAAGAACACGAAATGGCAGGTTTGGCAATCAATTTTTTAAAAACCAAATATTTGTGTATTGGAAAAGAAACAGGGGACATTATACTTGACAAAGATAAGAAAATGTGTGACAATTTGTAACAACTGCCGCAGTAGAGGGAAATTGGGAGAAAGAGTCTGAAAATTGGAGAACTATGAGTTTATATCCGATCGAACAGAAAATCTTCAGACAAGCATTGAGAATGCCAAGGGGAACCTTGGCGAAACGTCTACACGTTCCCAACAAACGGGACACAAAGGATCGGATGTATTCCCGGACTAATAGTCTAATATATATATATATATATATATATATATATATATATATATATATATATATATATATATATATATATATATATATATATATATATATATATATATATTATATATATCATCAACATCATCAGCCCGTGTCGATACAATGCATAATGAAGGCCTCTTCAGCTTCCACGGTCCTGGGCTTTCCACTGCCACTCGGATCCAATATACTTAACGATGTCATCAGGATTGCCTTGGTCCATCTATCGTCCCATCGCCTCGCTATATGGCCAGTTACCCAGCGAGGAGTTGCCATAAACTTGGCGTCAAGTTGAACGGAAAGACCATCGTTTCTGTTTGTGTTTTGTGAGCTCAAAATCAATTGCAACTTGACCTAGAATTGAACCGTAAAATTTTGTTCAGCGACGAAGCTGATTTCTGGTTAAATGGTTACGTCAATAAATAAAAATTGTCCCATTGCTCAATTTAAATGGTATTGATCTGTTGGATCCGGATCCTGTTGAACGGTTCCTGTTCCACATGTCATACAGCCAACGTAACAATCGATTTATTGAGGGAACAGTTCGGTGAGAAAATTATTTTGAAGAACGGACTTGTTTATTGGTTCCAAGGTCAAGTAATTTAACACCTTTAGATTATTTTCTTTAGGATTATGCTGGAGGAGAAACAGGGGTCCTTGTCCAAACATGGTTCATACTTAACAATGATGAAAAAATATCTAATAATATGTAACAACGTGTTTCTTGTTTCTTAAATGCTTCACAGGGAATCAAACGACATGTTCGGCAAGTCAGAAATTATAGAGTATTATAACGATATTAAAGGAAAAATCAGTGACACCGATTGTATCAGCCATTGATTCTTCAACATACAACTTGTCAAAATGGATAACAACGAAATTTGAATATCTATCAAACCAATTACCTTCGGTTCTGTGATAAACTCAACAAAATACATAGAAAAAGTCCAAAACACACATCTACAGGAGCGTGAGGTCTTGGTTTCCTTTGTCGTATCATCGTTGTTTCCGAGTGTTCCGATAGCACATACCTGGTCATACTTAAGGGAGTTACTCCCTTAGAGTTAAATGGTTTTAATAACAAGATTGTTTCTAAGTACATCTCCTTAATAAGATTATATATGAAGCAAAATTGTTTTCAGCTTAATAACAGGTTTTACGAACAAAAAGAAGGAACGGCAATGGTCACAATCCTCTGTCAACGTTCTTAGCCAACTTATTCATGAGTAAATTTGAAACCGAAGCGAAAAATGAATTCAGTTACTTTCCAAAAGTATGGTTAATATATGTAGATGACATTTTTGCAACTTTCAACTCAAAAAATGAAAACTTAGATGATTTTATTAAGAACTTAAATAATAAATCCCAAAACATAGTATTCACTCATGAACTCGAAAACAATGATAATTTACCATTTCTGGATGTCTTAGTTAGTAGAAACAATGAAAATAGGTTAGATTTTGAAATTTTTAGAAAAACACTTCAAGAAACATTCCTAACGATTTGAATCATAGCTTCTAAAATAAGATGGTTAGTTTAAATTTTATGGTAAATAGATTAATCAATTTTCTTTTAAACAAACAAACAAACTATAACAAAAATTTAAATTCATTAGAGAGGTATCCGAAGTGAACGATTATAACAAGAACATTGTAGATAAATTAATTAGAAAACATAAGTTTAGAAAATTATTGAAAGAATTCAATAACACGAGGGCTAGACAAAATTTTGAAAAAAAATTAGACATTAAGATTGTGTACAAACCATATAACAAATTAAGAGAAGTCATGGGTAATCCAAAGGATAAACTAGATCAACATGAAAAGTCGGGAATTTTCGAAATTAGCTGTCAAGATTGTGATCGAAGGTATACTGGGCAAACAAAAAGATCCATATTAACGAGATATAAAAAACACACTACTCACATTAGATATGGGAGAAACGAAAAATCTTGTCTTGCCCAGCATGCAATCGAACATGACCACAATATAGATATTAGTAATTTAAGACTAGGTAAAAGTATGAATAACAATTTGGATTTGTATGCATATGAAAGCATTCAAATAGAAAAATGTATGAAAATCATGCACCGGGATAAAGTACTTATTCCGTTCAATCAACTTTTTCAGTTTCAACTTTTCATTAATGTAAGGCTCAGTAGTTTTTCTTTCCTTTTTCCTTTTTTTTTCCTTTGTCCTGTTTTACACGCTTCATTAGATGGTAGTACACTTCTTAGGTACTAAATTGTAATTAGAGTTATCACATAAATAGAACATAGTTTAGTTGTAGAATTAGATTAAATTATCTCCTGATGAGGCTAACATAGTTAGCGAAACATGCGTCGAGAGCTTAAAAAAGAGTGATTTGGTGGTTACTGATAAATCTCTTTGAATTTAGTGTTCCACACCAAAGGTTCCAATAGAAGTGATTGGTCGTTTAGTTGTTATATTTGTGATTGGTTATGCTCGTATAGTTGTTTTTTTGGAGTCCCCAAGACTCCACCTCAGTAAGCATGTCAAAATATTTCACCTCAGTAGCTAAGGAATATATAAATTTAACTGAGGTAATTAATATCTAAAAATTTTCACAATATTTAAAATTGTATGTATAACAATTGTTTCGACACACAGTGCCTTTTTCAAATACAAACTATTTTCTACAAATACAAACTACTTTCAAATACAAACAAAAAAAAAAAAAAAAAAAATATATATATATATATATATATATATATATATATATATATATATATATATATATATATATATATATATATATATATTAGGTGCGTATAAACCCGGTTGGATCACACAAAGCATTCTGACTCATTTTCGAGTGTTCTTTTTGATCCTCCATACCTCTCTCATCCTTTCTCCGTGGATTCTCTTTCCTCCGTCCCCTTTGTTCCTGATCTCCTCAAAACTTCGCTCTCTGATATAACGTTCCACATATGTATTTTGTTTCTGTACGTTCTTCTATCCTCAATCTCTGTCGGACCCATTTGTGTCTTTTTCAGATCAGCTCTGACTTGTGTGATCCATGGTACTATTGACTTTACTCCTTGTATGTATATAAAAATCCTGTTGGTGAGTCTTGTCGGTGGTAGTCTACTGATATGTCCATAGAATTTCAACCTTCTTTTTCTTATGTCCGCCGCTACGTTGGACATTCTCTCTGTGGTCTTTCGAGTATGTAGTATGTATCCTTCTTCTGTCAGTCTTGAACCGAGAATTTTCCTCATAATTTTGCGTTCTTCTTTTATTATGTTTTCAATGCCGCTTTTTGTATGAAGTGTAAGTGTCTCGCTTGCGTACAGTACTTCTGGTTTGATTACTGTGTTGTAGTGTCTTATTTTTGCGTGTATGGATAAGCATTTCTTATTATAGATATTGTGTGTCTTGCCGTATGCCCTCTTCATCTTCTGTAATCGAGTCTTCTGTGCTATCTTCTCTCCTCCTGTGGGTTCGAGGATCTCGTCCAGGTATTTGAAGTGAGTGACCCTATTTATTTTGCCGTATTTGGTATTCAAATTTTGAACATCTAATTTTGAGCAGAAGAATTCGGTTTTTTGAAAGGAAATTTGTAGGCCAATTTTCTCTGCACATTCCTTGAGACCTTCGATCTGTTTGGTTGCTCTTTTTTCATTGTCTGCGAGTATGGCTAGGTCGTCAGTGAAAGTCAGGCATGACATTTCTATGTTGTTTTTGGATCGTCCGAGTCGTATTGTTTTCAGTGTCCTTGATTGTTCAGTTCTTTTGCCCATTCCCTTATGACTTTGTCCAGGACCAGGTTGAAGAGGAGGGAGGATAACCCATCTCCTTGGCGTACTCCAGTTTTAATCAGGAAGGATTCGAAAATTTCTCCCATAAATTTTACTTTAGAGGTTGTGTCAGTCAGTTGTGTCAGTCATTAACTGAGGAAAAATATCAGTTAATTCTAAAAAGAAATAATTTAATATAAGCAACAAATACCACATCGCTAAATGTCTAAATTTGAACAAAGATATTGTTGCATGATTTTGAAAGAATTCAGCCGACCGCGATGATCTAATGACTTAGTTGCCCGCTTGACAATCGAAAGATCTCGGATTGAAGTCCTGGTGCAGGCATGTATGTTTAGTGGTTATAAAAGTTATATGATAGACAAACGCTAAATGGCTTTAGATGCCGATGTGTATATAAACATATAAAAAAGGAGGCATTTAGCATTTAGCATTTAAATTAGCATTTTAACATTTTAATTAAAAATAATAATATAATATCATTAAATGCCCTAACAAAGATTAATAAAAAATACGCTTTGATTGGGTGCAAAAGGTGCTCCGTAAAAAAAGAACATCACAAGGTGTTTTTGATTATTGAGGACACTTTGTTGTGAAAACTTTACAGTGTTGTCAACTATTGCTATAAAGTGTTAAGTAAGAATCGAAAATATTTAGTTATGCGCTACAAATAAGCAAATAAAAAAATTGTTATATAAAAGTTGTAAGTTGGAATTGGCAAAAATAAGACTGAGATGGAATTTGATTTCCATTTTGGGGTACGTCTGCGTATCGTAACCCTTTGAATCAATGGTGCATGTTGTGTGCGACGAGAATGTTTTGTCCCAGCGGTCGGCGGTATCGTTGCGTTGACAGCGACTAAGTGTGCTTCTGGCGGCGGCAGCTATCGTGGGGTTCCGCTCCATTACTCCATTGCCATTGTCTCGGCTACGTTGACGGACAGCCGATAAGGTCCCGACGGCACGTTGGCCCCCCTAGAAAGTTACACGTGCTTTCGCAGACCGCTTTCGCATTTTTTCAGCGTTATTCATTTTATAACGGATTTTATTCAATTTCGACATTAAATTATCTTTTAAATATTCCCACAATATTCATTTCCCACAATATTATGGATAATTTTAATATGTAGATACCTCGACAGAAAGTAGTTATTGGGTCCAAAGTAATATGCATTTTGTCTGATGTTATTGTCATAGACTGTTATCTTCTTTATATTTTTATATTTTTGTTAATTTTTTCAATTCGACATTTAGGAAATTTATTTTATCATTATCATCACAAATGTCCATCCACTATACATGATGAAAACCATTTCAGCATGCTTCCGACACGCGCGGTCCTGAGCTCTCCTCATTCAGGTCCGGTATACTTGATGATGTCATCAGTCCATCATGTTTCCGTTCTTCTTCGTAGACATTTGTGATCAAATGGTATCCATCCCAGGATTACACTGATCCATCTATTGTCACATATCCTCGCTATATAGCCAATCTACACATTCGTTTGTGTATGTGCATATATATATATATATATATATATATATATATATATATATATATATATATATATATATATATATATATATATTATATATATATATATATATATATATATATATATATATATATATATATATATATATATATATATATATATGTGGTCGTGTCGTCAAGGGAGAGCTCAGGTAATGCAGTTTTAGACATGGCACCATGGATCTTGGAGCATCGAGTGTTTGTCGTCGAACAGTTTTTTAGAAATAGTGATTTTGAAGTTACCGTGCAACGTCTTTTACATTGACAGTTCAATGTTGAACGCTGGGCCAATTCCAAATCGAAACACGATACTCCGATGCAACTTTGAATCTACCGGATTTGTACCGGAATAAACAAATTTTAATCTACCGGATCTGTCATGAAGAGAAACCAACCTGGCCTTCTTCCTACCGTTCGGACACCAAACAATGTTGAAACAGTAAGAAGGGCGGTTCTTGCTAGTTATCAGCGTTCCACTAGGCGCCAAGTTCCATCTCTGGGTATGTTCCGTCGATCGCATTCTGCATAACAACTTGAAATTTCATCCCTATAAATTGACGATTGTGCAACAGATGACTGAAAGGAATTTTGGACAGTGCAGAAAGTTTTGTGCAAAAATGCGAGACATTTTTGATGATGATCCTGATGCCGTGATAATGATGAGTGACGAAGCGCATTACAAATTTATTTGTTATAAACATTTAATAAATCTGTTTATAACAATAAATTTGTATTATTTAAATCTGATATAAAAGTAATGACATTGTGTTTTTGTTTCCGGCCTTCTATATATTGAGGTTATATAAGATTCAATCTTGCATGCTACTCCCTGTTCTAAATTCTTTTCTTTTTCGCAATATATTCATCATTAGTTCTCGATAACTGAAGTTAAGCGACGTCGGTCGGAGTCGCTATCTGGAAGGGTGACCGTAACATAGGCAAGCCAATAAACCGACCCTTAGTATATCAAATACCAAGGGCCTAAAAGCAAAAGGGCTGTAGCGCTGAATAATAAAATCATTGATGTTATACACATCCACCTTTTGGATTTCCTTAGTAGTAATATAATTATCTCTGGCAATAGTTTCTTTCAATTTAATTTATCACATGTGCTGTAATATAGTCAATTTCTTTGCTTTTCCCCGGTTTTATCTTTGTTATTGCAACATCTATTTATTGTGTTGGGATTGGTAAAAGTTTTTTGTAGTCGATATTCACTTTCCCATTTATTGTTTAATTATTTCTCACATTGCTTCAGACATTTCTTTAAAATAATATCGCCTACCCTTCATTCTTCAGTTTTACCGATGAATAAGTTATGATATTCATTAATCATGCCTTTCAAGTTATATTTTCCTTTTCTGTCGGAGTTGTCTTAATGTACAATCTATCATTGGTTCCCTGTTTGCTCTAGTTCTCATAGGCCTCCTAGTAATTTTTGTTCTTAAGCACCTTCTCCATTACTCTTTTTTATTTCAAATTTATGTAATTCCTTGATGCAATATTCTGTCCTCTACATGTTTGTATTTAATACCTTGAAAATATCACAACACCTTTATTTGCAATATTATTATGATGTCTTTGTATTACTTCCATTAGTAATGCCATATCTGTTTATTCCTTCATTTTTTTTGTTGGATTTTATTGTTATTTATGAAGATATTTTGATATTTCTTTATATATCGAATATGTATAATATCGAATATGGTTATCACAAATTTTGTTCGCCCTGTATCTTCGAAACAAAGGGATTTTTCAAAAATCATCATAGGACAAAATATTCTTAGAATAGGACAAGGAATAAGCCCTTGCATTTTTGCCGCATGTTTACCTAACACCCTATATATATATATATATATATATATATATATATATATATATATATATATATATATATATATATATATATATATATATATATATATATCGCTTTACTGGTTATGGCTTTTTATTTTTTTTTAATTTCATTATTTCTAATATTTTCCGATCTTCTTGGTGTATTTGTTTATATCTTTTATACCTAGATTTCGTGTTAATGATGACTACTAATTAATTTTCCATGCACATTTCTATAATTATCTCCCAGTTACTCTTGTTAAATTCATTCAATTACTGTATTGTTGGTTGCAACTCGCCTATTTAGATCACTAATGATATTAAACTTGCCATTTTGTTCGTCTATTTCTTTTCGCAGTGTTACAAAATTCATCAATCAAGTTTTTCAATCCTTGGGCCGCGTCAGCAACTGAGGCCATTTGATAGCCCATAAAGAGTATATGCCAGACGAGAACTAATAAACAAATAGAGTATAGTAAATATTGTATAGATCATAAAGTGTATAGTGAAAAAAATACGGTTCTATTCCAAATCGAACTTAAACGTTAATAGGCAGTAGACAGTCAATAAAGGAAATACTACAAATCGTTGGGTGCAATGCATGGAATAGAGTTCAAAATATATATTCAGAGTAGAGGAATAAGTAAAAATTTTAAAGGAAAAAGGTGTTTAAAAATAAGAGGATATGGACTATATCAAAGGAATTCAGAAAGAGGAACGGAGAAATTCAAAAAAAGAAGTGGAATAATGAGGGGACAAAATAGTCGGAAGGTTCCTGGGAAGTCCATATCTTTAAGCAAGAACAGATAGCCAGGAACGTTCTAGCAAGACATAGCGAACAGAAAGAGAATCACCATATAAGGTACACACTGACCGAAGGTCATCACTTATTAGATGGCCATGTGAGAAGCGACAGTGCCTTATTCCACTTTACAAAAAGATGACGCTCGGGAGTTGGAAGCGGATTACATTCGAAGAATTTTGGCTTCACGGTATATAACTCGGTGGAGTAACCCAAAGGATCCCAGTCGAATTGAACAATATCTTGAACAATTAATGAGATGGAGGAGAACGCATCCCGGTGATGGTGAAGGGGCAACATGGGAGGATTTTCTTTTAGAGCCATTTTGACGCAGTAGTCCTCTAAATTGGAATTCCTGGATGAGGAAAAGAATGTTAACAACCAGAGGCGAAGATAGGCGAGAAACAAGAGTATGGAGAGAACTTAAGGAATCAGAGCAGATAAGCCAATTGAATGTTGGACGGGAGAGTGTATCAGAAATGGCCTCTCTAATGGCTAAAAGTTCGGCAGAAATCGTACTATTCCAGGTGTAAAGACCAAAAACACAGGTAAAATTATTGTGGACAAAGTCCGAACTCACTCCATCCCTCAACTTTGAGTCATCAGTGTACATGACGTTATCAGGTCGGAGATCTTGAATGATTTTAGGGACGATGGTAGCAGGAGGAGAGAGGCGAGAAAAAATCGTCTTTTTTTCAGTTCTTTCATTTTCATTTGCTGACTAAGCTATTAGCCAGATCCGCTACCGCTTGATCATTTCCCTTTTAATTTTATGATTCGTCATCTCCCATCCAATCTGCTGCTCAATTTTTTGAATTTATTTCAATTTAAAAATTTTCCCTGAGTTTTATGAATGTTTCCTTTATTTATCTCTTTTGTCACTATTAAATTTATTTTCTTCTGGATTTCTACATATTTCTATATTTCATATTGCGCCATCAAATTATATTTCAGACTTGGTGCGATGAAACGTTTGGAAAACAGGACTATGGAAACAGAAACTATATAAATAGCCGAAATTTGAAGATTAACCTCGCAAAGGAAGGCCTTCAACTACAAGAAGTAATGAAAAGCTTCACTGAATCTGGGATTTTGATCTTACATCAGTTGACGGTCAAAATGATCGAGAAAGTGTTGAATTTGACTTTCACAACCATTCATATGATTTTGATCAGTAAATTAAGGCTGAAGAAAATCTGCGCAAAAATTGTTCCAAAAAATCTTTCGCAGGACCAAAGGACAGCACGAGGGAATATATATTTTGGGCTTTTGAGGCCGATTAAAAATAACCCACATTTTTTAAGAGATGATAATGGATTTTACAAGAATAGCACACTCCCACCTTAATAAAAAAAAACCGAATGGGCGAACGAAACCTCAAAAGTACAGTAATCCCTCGCTAAGCGCGAGGTTTCCGTTCTCAATAGAGGGTCGTGGTTGACGAGGGATTTTCTGGGGTTACACTTGAAAATAGAAAATACAAGAGAAACTTGAAAAATGCAAAATATAAACATAATAGTACATATATATATATATATATATATATATATATATATATATATATATATATATATATATATATATATATATATATATATATATATATATACGGATGGTAGATAATGTTTCTCAATCATTCCGGGTGTCCATCCGTTGATTCCGTGAAGAGTCACGACGTTTCGCCAAAATCTCATTTGTCATTTTCAAGTGTTGTCCTCTTCGACTGAGCAGTTGGACTCTTCAGTCGAAGCGGACAACACTTGAAAATGCCAAATGAGATTTTGGCGAAACGTCGTGACTCTTCACGGAATCACCGGATCGATACCCGGAATGATTTAGAAACACACACATATATGTATGTATATGTATATATGTGTGTGTGCATTATAAATATGTAGATACATATTAATTTTGTTATAAAGGTAAAACTTATTTTCAAAAATAATGCAAAATTGTTGGCTGTTTCATTTTTTAGTGACCTCCTTTTGGATCTTCCTATAAGGTTGTATTACCCCATTCAAGCTATTTGAAAACTTGAGGCTTCTTCCTAGTGAAAGATCTTCATTATAGATTAAATGTTGGAACTGTTGTGTGGTTAATAAAATGTTCTGTAAACTACTTAACGTTAGGGATATCGTAGTTATCTTAGTAGTCATTGCCTCGTCCGGGATCTCATCGTTTGTATTAAATTCGACATCCGATGTATTTTCCAGAATTTCAGTTCTGATTCTGATAATTCATTGTCGTCAGAAACTATAACTTCTTCAACGTCACTTGGTTGCAACTCGTTGAAACCATCGCCTTGAATTTGGTGTAAGATTCTTACAATGTCTTCAATTTCTGTTGCTTTGTCAGGAACTGCTGATGTATAGGTCACAACCTCTCACCATAACTTTCTCTAACAGGAAGTCAACGTTGATGAACATAACTCATCCACTGCTTCTTTGATAAATGTTATGCAATGGGCGATATTAAAAGCTTTCCAACTCTCAGTAACAGTGAGAACAGAATTTTGTTCTATGCTATTCAGTACATAACTGAAAGTTCGCTTGACATAATATATTTTAAATGCTGCTATTATTCCCTGATCTAATTATATCAGTGATGTAGTGTTAGAAGGTAGGGAGCAAACTTCTATGTTTGGATCAGCAAACTTTAGGGGTTCAGCATGGCCGGGAACTTTATCAATGAGAAATAAAATTTTGAATGGCCACGATTTTGATGCCAAATATTGCCTGATACTGGGTACGAAGCAGTTCAGAAACCAGTCTGAAAATAATATTGCAGTCACCCAACCTTTTTGATTTGCTTTCCTAAAACCGGCGGATCATTTGTGTTTTAATTTTTTAGAGCACGTGGGTTAAGAGATTTGTATACGAGCAGTGGCGTTATCATATAGTTACCTGAAGCATTAGAGCAAAAGAGAACAGTAACCCTATGCAGCTTTAAATCCTGGTGCAGGTCTTTCGGTTTGAGACACAAGAGTCATTACATTTCGCTTACTTTTAATAAAATCTTGGACTCTGGACGCCATTAGATTTTGAAATTAGGACATATACATTTAACTACGTAATTAAACATAAGAAAATGACCAGTTGACCAGCGGCTGTGTGTCATGCAAAAAAAGCATTAAAGCAATTTCTAGAAAATTAGAGAAACAGTTCGCACGAGATTGCGACGAAAGCGCATTATCCTGCTACATAATTCGATTTTTTCGAGGAATTTGTGTCCTAAGGTTAAATAGTAAACCACTAATTTTACTTTTTTTTCTCCAAAGACTTGGTTAAAACGTCTTTCATGTGAGACCGAACATTTAAAATTCTTGGGTGCTACGTCGCAAGGCACCTCACCACACAACGATTTCAGTTACCGAGTTTTTGACAAGAGTATTTTGGAACACTAGAGAACATTGAAAAGGACGTAACAAACTAGTTCCCGTATCTAAATTGCAGCTCTGTTGCGACGACTGGACAAACCGCTTCCAGCACTGTCTGGTTTCCCAGGGTAACTACTTTGAAGGATACTATGTAGTGTTGCTATTTCAATTAAATATAAGAGTTACAAAAAATCAATCTCATTACTTTATTTACACACCTTGTACAACTTATGCGATAACTTCAGTGAATAGTTTTCATTCAGATTTCATGAATTTAAAGAGAAAGACTAAAAATTATTCAGAATATCTCATGATCAGATAATCCCGCTTCATTATTGCTTCCGCAAAAAAAAACATAAGCTTCGAACATTAAAAAAATATATATCCTTATTGATGAGGCTTAATGTTGTCCACACTCCATAACGATGACGTTTATTAAGATCGATCTCCAGGTTCAGCATCGTTATCGGTTGACGTAAATCGATCCGACAACACTGCCAGTAAGCCGACCTAATCCCCGATGGGGAAAGTGTATCGTGTTAGCGCGATTATCACGCGTGAATCCCCGCGCGTCGCAGCCGCGTGCCGGACCACGCGCTAATCCTTGTTGGGCCAACATTCGATGAGATTCTATTACCGATTCCCAAGCAGCGTCGTCCAATCGATAAAACGAACCCCGAAACTTTATACGGAAGAGTTGTAATTGAAATAATTAACCGTGGCATAAAGCAGATCTTTTTCTGTTTCGGTAAGGCGATCTTTCCCAACTTCAAATAATTTTGAAACAAACTGGTTCGCTACAATAGGTTTGAATATTAATTAGTTTGACAATTTCAACAGTAATAAGCATTCCTTAAATAAGAATTAACAGAAATTTACAAATCACTGAAAATTTTGCCGTAAAATTCTAAAAAATAATTACAATTGAACCCTTGGAAGAGGGCTTTAATTTTTTTTCCAAATAGAACAATTTTTTACTTTGTTATCTATCAATTTTGTTTTTAAATTGGTGTGACTATAGTTTCGTAAAACGATTATTACGTTTTCAAATACTACTTTAAAATTAAGATATTACAGCTGTTTATCCTATGTACCTAATTTTACACTTTTATTGGGATTAATTTTTACAATATTTTACATAGTGAGGCATTTCGGATATCTGTCTGATCATTTAATAACTGTCTAGATGTCTTTATTATATTTATAAATTTCAATCGCTTCTAAAATGTTTAATTTTTTGCATTTTGGCGCTGTATGTAAAATTTTTAAATTTGTAATCTCGGGAAATATAGATCCGGCATCTATGAAATGGTTCGCAAAATTAGAATTTGATTTCTTTAATAGGTGCGCAGATTTGTGTTCTTTGAATCCGGCCTGAAAATTTCGATCCGTTTGTTCCACATAGCAGCTACTGCACTCATTGAAACTTAACATATAAACTCCAGATTTTTTATTTTGTGACTTATTTTCTTTGGCATTAAAAACTATAAGGATTGCCTACAATTAATAGATAATTTACTCGCAAAGAATAACAACAATCCAATTATTAAGCACGATATTTTAGAACTCTTTAACTTATGCATTAATGAAAATTATTTTCAATTTAATAATGTTTTTTCAAAGAAAAGGATGGTTTAGCAATGGGTTCCCCAGTAAGCCCTTTATTATCAGAACTGTTTATGTCAATCTTGGAAAATATATTTTTTTAAATGGGTAAAGAAACACATATATTGTTTTGTTTATATATAATACAATATTTTCGTTTATTATAGAGGAAACGACAGACAAATAGAAGAAACTTTAATGCATTTAAATATAATGCACCCAAAAATACAATTGACATTTGAAAAAGAACAAAACCAAACATTAAATTTTCTGGATATTGAAAGGTTTCAATATCCAAACAAAATAATAAAGTAGAATTTAACTTCTATAGAAAACCCACATACACAGATATAACACCTACAAATCAGCCAATTCACCTCATTACACATAGTATACATCCATGCATATATTACCATATCATAATCCAGCGAAATTTCACAATTCCATTATACGAAAATAATCGAAAAATAGAACAGCAAAAAATTAAACTAATAGTACAACATATCGGCTTCAATTAAAAAGAAATTAGTTACTTAATAAATATAAAACGGAAACAACTATTAATTCATCAAATATATCCAAAAGTAAAACAAACAAAATATACACAATTCTGTAAGATTATATATTTCGGTCCAATTTCAGAATAAATAGTTCGCTCTTTCAGGAAAAATAATTTGCAAATAGTGTTTAAAACCCCCCAGTCAGCCAGTAAATTAATTTTTAATACGAAAGATAATAACTGCTAGTTGGAGTCCAATAACTGCTATGTGGGACAAATCGGCCGAAATTTTCAGACCAGATTCACAGAACACAAATCTGCGTACCAATTAAAGAAAAAAAAATCTAATTTTGCAAACCATTTCATAGATACCGGATGTATATTTGTCGACAATATAAATTTAAAAATTTTACATACAGCGCCCAAAAGCAAAAAATTAAACATTTTAGAAGCGATTGAAATTTATAAATGTAATAGAGACCCGTCTAGACAGTTATCAAACGATCTGACAGAATTCCTCACTATTAAAAATATTGTAAAAAATTAACCGCAATAACAGGGCAAAATTAGGTACATAGCATAAACAGCTGTAATATCTTAGTTTTAAAGTAGTGTTTGAGAATGTAACATTGTTTTACGAAACTATGGTCACACAAAGTGGGCGTTGGTTTAGACGATTCAAAAGTGGTGATTTCGACTTGAAAGATAAAGAACCCCCAGGTCAATGGAAAGAAAATTGAAGATAGCGAATTGCAGGCATTATTGAAAAATAAATATATTTCGAGTACCCAAAACGCAGAAAATCATGGGTTGACCCAGAACAACCATCAACATCGACCGCAAGACGGAATGGCTTTGTCTTCTGGATTTGGTGGGATAAGAAGGGTGTCGAGTGTACCATGAGCTGAAAGGTGTACCGTAAATCAGGTGAAACAGTCAATATCGTTCGTTACCGTCAATAAATGATCAATTTGAACCATGCACTGATCGAAAAGCGAGCAGCACAAGGCCCCATGAGACACACCGAAATCGGTCAGAGATACCATTTCTGCACTTGGCTGAGAAGTCTTGCCCCACCCGCCGTACTCATCAGACTTGGCTCCTTCCGAGTACCACTTGTTTTTATCAATGTCTCACGCACTTTCCATGAAACACTTTAACAATTACGGACATGTCGTAAAAACAGCTTGATGACTGGACCACCTCAAAAGATGTATGGTTTTTTTTTTGCAAGGACATCGATAAACTGGCAGAGAGATGGGAAAAATGTGCAGCTAGCGATGGCACATACTTTGAATAAACCATTTTTTACCTTTCTCCCAAATTAAAGGTGTTTTTTTTTAAGAATTATTAACCGCCACACCTGTTTATTTAATTATTATTATTATTTACAACTCTGCCCCCACGGAGTCTACGCCAAGAAGAGGTACAGTTGTAATGCCAGTGGAGTTGCCCTTCCCTAGTACTCATATTAGATTAGCTTCCTAATCAACGTTGGATGAGTAACCGTTCAGTTCACTTTAGCAAACTGTACTTTACTATTTTCTTATGTCAACGCATGTTGCAGAGGTGTCTGGGATTTAGAAGTTCAACACCAGTTCTATGGGTAGTATCGTAAATAGGTCACACATCCCAATATGGTTTGGTTAGAAATTGGCCAGGCTTGACCATTTGTCTTGTGGCCTTCATACCGAATATGTAACTCGCGATGAAACCACAAGACCTCACGAGATCACCACTAGTCCTACGCCAAATAAGAGGCACTAGTAAACTAGTGGGGCTTCTCTTCCCCATGATACCGATGTTAGATGAGTTCCCTCATTAGCATTTGATGGATTTCCGCTGAGGCCATTAGTGCGATCCTGTACATTACTTATTACTAATGACTATGCCCATTGCCTAGAAGCTCGGATAGGATGGTGAAAAACCGGCAAAATACGGGCAAGCATCGTAAAGAGAAACTCGCCTTACAAATTTTGATGCCAACGCTCGTTGCCTAGTATTCTAGGATGAGGTGGTTGACACCAGTTCTATGGGTGTGTGTCGTAAAGTAGGTCCCACACCCAAATATGGTTTGGCTGCATGAAAGAAGCTCAAAGTGTATATGTCTCTTCCAATCCCACCAAATATAAAACATAATTTTCTTCGAATGATGGCTGGCTTCCGCCGTACTTCTACAGTCAACTTTACGAGGATCGCTATTTATGTATCCGTAATTGGCAACAATGATGTTGCTAGGCGCCATCTAACATATACATCGTAAAATTTGACATTGTTATTGTTGTATGCATACTCAGAAAGTTTTGTGATACGGACGCTATTTGCGTTGTTTTGTGATTTAAAAATTTTATTTAAGACAAAAAGATGGAATTAACCCGTGAGAATATTCGTGCGATGATTTATTAAGACTTTCAACGAGGATTATCTCAACAACAGTGCAACGATCAACTCACTTCGACTTTTGGCGATGAAGCACCATTTAAAACCTCTATATATCACTGGTTTAGTGGAATTAATCGTGGCCGTCGTTCGCTCATGGACAAATTTAAAGAAGCTCATCCAAAATCGGTTGTTCTGCCAGAAAACATCTATATTGTGCGCAAACTGACAAAGCAAAATCGTCATGTGACATACCAGGCATTACTGGGTATTAGTATGACAAGCATACTCAAGATTTTACATAAACATTTAGCCGTAAAAAAGGTTTGTGCGCATTGGATTCCGCATAATTTGACCATCACTCAAAAGAAGGCTTGCGTCGATTGGTGCAAAGAAATACCCAAAAAATAAAACCGTGGTGCGTCAAAATCCGTATATAATATCTACACAAGTGACCAATCTTGGATCTACGAGTCTGAGACCGAAAGTAAACAGCAGTCCACTGTATGAGTCTTTCAAAATGAGCCAAACCCAAGAAAAGTTGTTCGCGCAAGAAGCACTTCGAAGCAAATAGTCACCTGTGTTTTTGGGATAAATGGGCATGAGGCTATAATGCCACTAGAAAATCGTAGAACGGTCAATTCTGAATAGTACACAACATTTTATTTGCCAGAAGTCTTTGAAGAAATAAGAAAAAAAAACAACCAGCGACGCAGGATCATTCTTCACTGTGACAGCGCGAGCTCTCACACATCACACCGAACAATTCAATATTTGACCGGTCAAAACATCGAGTTGATGGGTCATCCGCCGTACAGTCCTGATTTGGCACAAAAATTTGTTCCCATTCGTAAAGAATAAACTACTTGGTCAACGATTTTCGACGCCAGAAGTAGCGGTTGACGCGTTCAAAATATATGTTTTGGAGATACCTCAATCGAAATGGAAAAAGTTCTATGAGAATTGGTTCAAATGTATGCAAAAGTGTATCGATCATCGATTCAATATTTGATCAAATATTTGTTTTACTTATTATTTCGGATACATAAATAGTAACCCTCGTATTACCAGTTACCAACCACTTCAGCAACTGAGCCTCAGAATTTATGTTCTGTAAAAAATCGCACGAAGTAATACGATCCAGCACATTTCACTCACTAAGTTTATTATGAATCCACACATCGTATCGGCAAAAGTACCAATTTTTATTTTCAGATCGTTAAAAAAGGTCGACTTTTTAAGTCGACATTTAACTTAAGGTCGATATTTAACTTATTTGTTATATCACGGAACATGATGCCTGGATCTTTGGCTACTATGGCCTTTATTTCCTCGACATCAGTACTTGAAGGATGCCGGTCTTCCAGGTCAAAATATCCGCATCTGAATTGATCAAACCTTACAAACTTTCCGGACAACCCAATACAATTTTAAGACATATATTTTGTGATTAACAGGATGGGTTAACTTGTTCGACATGAAAGTGTATAACTCGCACAAAAATTAATTCACCTTTTGGAATATCTTTGGGATTGGACTCCAGATGTCCTGTTTTCCATAGAGCGTCGTATCATTTGATTACGTTTCGTCCATGTATCCGTAGAACTTTGAAAATGGGAATAAACCTTTGTTCCCGACAATGATTTTTTTTCCAGAAAGTTTAGGTAAACCTAAAGAATACTGTTCCTTAATATTTTTAGAATATACAAAAAAATGTTTTGTGACTTTTGTTCCCGACAATGATTTTTTTTCCAGAAAGTTTAGGTAAACATAAAGGATACTGTTCCTTATTGTTTTTAGAATATACAAAAAAATGTTTTGTGACTTTTGTTCCCGACAATGATTTTTTTTCCAGAAAGTTTAGGTAAACATAAAGGATACTGTTCCTTATTGTTTTTAGAATATACAAAAAAATGTTTTGTGATTTTTGTTCCCGACAATGATTTTTTTTCCAGAAAGTTTAGGTAAACATAAAGGATACTGTTCCTTATTGTTTTTAGAATATACAAAAAAATGTTTTGTGACTTTTGTTCCCGACAATGATTTTTTTTCCAGAAAGTTTAGGTAAACATAAAGGATACTGTTCCTTATTGTTTTTAGAGTATACAAAAAAACGTTTTGTGATAATTGTTGCTTTGATAAATTTTTTAGTCAATGGCGTCAGTATGTAACCGCTAAGAAAATAGAGTAGAGTAGGTGTAAATTATTGATATCATTGAAGCTATACAAAGTATTTATTATTTGAAATACATGTGGAATCTAACCCATTATTTTTTATGATATAACATAAAACAGAACTTTTTTCAGAAAGGCATAAAGCCACTTGACATGTGATGTACGTCTATTTTGTTCGGTGCAGCTCTTTACTTGTGCTATAGGGCGCACCTTCTTGACGGGTTATGTTATGGCATATATAAACACTGGACAAACCGTAATTCACATGGTACAACAGGTTTGAAATGATTCATTACTGTGGGAGGAGAACTTCGATGTAATTTTATTTCTGACTTCATACCTGTACCTATCAACTCTGAAAGGATTTTAGATCTGGAACTGCTGCTTGTGCTTTCTGCTTGAATATCATGAAAAAGTTTAAAACGGACAGATCTATAAAATACCACATTATTATATGCCACCATTTTTTTTGATTTGCGATCTATTTCATAGATGGATTTTAGCATGTCGGTGCACTGTCAACACATCCCATAAACTAATTATAGTCCTTGATCATAACTGGACATCCCACAGTGTGTAAACTCCCATCTTTTTGTTGACAGTTGCTTCATTTGAAGGATCACGATAGTTTCCAAGAAAAAGAACTAATTTGCGATCTCTCCATTTTATAAACGCATATCCATATTTACTGACTCTCCAGTCAGATTGGCCTCTTGTCTGTAATTCTTTATCAGTTTTTATATTATTTGAAAGTCTTTTTTCTGAAACAATTTTTGTTACTGTATAGAATTGAAAAAAATATCAAAATATATGTGGTAGACTTTCCCTACCAAATATCTTGTCAAATCTAAAACTACTCTACATCCCAAATATTTGTAGGGTTGATTATTAATTTTGCCAACGTATATTTTGAATTGGCAATTGGCATTATTGATCTAATGTAATGACCAGTAGTTTGCTGACCAGTAGTCACAATTAGGTAATTTTTTTATCCCCGTCAAAATGTTTATACCAATGACAGTTTCAATTTCCTTAGCATTTGTTGGTATAAATAAAGAGTCTCCTCCACGCCTCTGAAGCACATATAAGTTTGTTTGGAATGCGATTTTATCAATCAAAGTTTTAGGGAAGATTCACTGCTTTCTTAAGTTTATCCGGGATCTGGGGATCAGTTTCTTCCCTAAACTGTTTAGTATTAGTGAAACAATAACCTGTTGATTGTGTCCAGATTGTTTTTTTATCAAGTTCTCTTTTCCTAACCACAGACGGAAGAATATTGTCTACCACCTCCCAGGCACCATCATCAGTCATAACATTTTTACAATTAATTTCTGTTCTGTTATCTACAACGGGCTGGATATCTTCATTAATTATAGGCAAGTTAGTGACATCCATTAAAGTATCTTCAACTATATCACACTCTTAATCAGATTCACAATCTGATTAAATTTCATCTAAGAATGTGAATAAGTCATTGGAAGCTAGTTTATTCAACTCTTTCAGTTAATTTTGTTCAATAAAAAAATAACATTAGTTCCTAGTGGTTTCAGTTAAAAACCACTAACTTTGCCGTTGGTGTAAACTTAATATAATTTACACCATATTATAATATAATAAAATAATACTTGCCGGTCATTTCTAATAACTCACAAAAACCGTATATATAACTTAAAACCTCCAAACAGACAACCGGAGATGAATATCATGCGTTCCACTGACTGACATCTACGTCCAGAATAAAATAATGCAACATTATTAAGTAGATTGGGTATATAGGCAACCACTACAATAGATGGTTTTAAACACAAGCCACTAGGAACTTAGCCAAACATTTTCAAATTTGTGGTTTCTTAGTAAAACCACTAGAGGGCAAAGGGTTGATTATTTCGTAAAATTCAATTACATATGAAATTGAAATATCTACCAAAAATCGTTGTCAGTTACGGTAGTGAAATATCTTAATATTTAAAAAAGAAAATGCTCAAATAAAATTGGGAATATTATTTATTCATTAATTAATACGTATTATGTGGCTTAATGTGTCTACCCACTATCGACCTCCTTATAATCCAGCACTAAGGCGGCCAAATCCTCTCTCGCATCTTGAAACTCACCCTCTTCCATCCCTTCTCCCACATAGTGGTGAACAAACGCCCTTTTCTTGTACATCATGTCAAATTTACGTAGGAGACGCTCCCAGGCCTCCCTAATCGCTGTCGTGTTCGACAACATTGTAACCGCTCTTGTTACTGCAGCTAAGTCGCCTAAAAATATATTCTACTTGAAATAAAAGCAAAAACAGAGAGGAATTCCCACGTTTTTACCTCATATGCTTTTAATCATTTTGTATATAGTTTATAGTATATAGTATTAACTACAAAAATTAGCACTGCTTCGTGGCTTTGAATAACAAATCAATTGAATGAGGAACTGAATAATTAGAATTATGTGTGCATGAAATTGTTTACATCGTAAACCAATTGCAATATATTTTTATTATTATTGTTTGTTAGTTTTTTCATTTCAGTTATTACAAATATAAATAACATTAGAAAAATATGTGCAGTAACTGAAGCTAGTATTTACTGGGGAAATTTAGAAGTACAACAACCTGTTTACGAATTTGATCGAAGTAAATTTATTTTTAGATTTTTAAATTTTCAGTGCATATCTTAAACCCAAAAAGTGTTACGTGTTGTTTGTTGTTTGTTTGCGTATATGTTCGAATGAGAGAGAATTTTAAAATTAGAGTCGCATCGGTATCGAAAGCCATTTAGCGACAGAAAATGAAGTAATACACAATAATCAAACAAAACAGATATAAGACCAGAAATACAGAATAATATAACACCAGATTGCTATGAAAACAATTGCAATAATGGTAAATAAATAAAATGAAAAATAAATACATGATAATGAGATGAATATAAAATATATACGAATAGAATAGTAATTTGGTAAAAATTTAAGTAAATAAACAAAGGAATATTATTAAATAAGAAGGTATATGAGTGTTGCAAACTCGAATAAATTTCGAACACAATTCACGCTGCTCGATATAAAAACAAAAACAAGACAAAAAACAATGCCTTCCTATGAAGATCCAAATTTATCAATTCGTCGCCGTTAGCAAGAAGTTGGGCTTTGTTATTCGACTATGTGGACAATTTTGCGTAAAGATCTTGGTCTTGTTACTTACAGGATCCAGCTTTTCCAAGAACTCAAGACTATCATTTGCGTCGTAAGTTTGATGAATGGCTTAAAATTAATTGTAACTTGGCCCAGAATCTAACCGTAAAATTTTGTTCAACGACGAAGCTCATTTGTGGCTAAATGGTTACGTTAATAAACAAAATTACCGCATTTAAAGTGAAAATAATCCACAAATGATCCAACAATTACCTTTATATCCAGAAAAATGCCATGTATTATGCGGATAGTACGCCTGTGAGATCATTGGGCCGTATTTCTATAAAAAGCAAGCCGAAAAGCACGTAACCGTTAATCGAGATCATTACAACGCGATGGTCAATGATAACACAGGTCTACAAAATAAAAAAAAAATGTTGCCGCCGAGACTTAACCGTAATTTTAAAGTATAGTGTTTAACAACACTCTCAGTAACATTCAATTATCAACGTACGTACAGTTTTTTTAATCTATTTAGAATGATAATATTTTCATCTCAGTAGCTATTTAACTTGTTTATTTTTGTTTTTAGTTCGATTAAAAAATTAAATAAAACCTGAAAGATGTCATCGTCACAACGATCGTGTTTAAACGACCGGAACACTTTTTGTTAGGCTTGTGGCGAGTATATGGTGAAAAAATTTCGAAAAACTGTATCTAAATTTGTGCAAAATGCATATTTTGCTTTTTTTAATTTAAAAATCAGAGACGTTGATAAACCATTATTCCCAAACAATGTTTGCAAAATGTGTAGTGAACATTTAAGGCAATCGACGAATGGTAAAAAAAGTTAATTGAATATTTTTTCTTTTTTTGGGGGTTTCGCCACCATCTTAAACTTAAAAAAATCAAAAATATTTTTCTTATGTAAATAAGAACAGATTTTAGATCGTGGCGAAAAATCCCAAAAAAAAATATGAACACGCCACATGCATTCAAACATTACTTAAGATAATTGAAGTTTAGTATGCCTATAATTTGGACGGATCTAAAAAAATCACTTCGATGACTGTTATGCTTAGTCAAGCTACATGGTATTTACCAAAAAAAAAATTACTTATCCCGACCTGGTATCTTCTAAAAGACCTGTTTCTCATTCAGAAGACGTCCCTGTTTCAACTTGTCGCGGCCTGTCTGATCTTTCAGACACAGAATGTTGAAGCTACGTCGTCAAAACCACTAGTTTTACCTCAAGCCGCTTTATGTGCGGTTTGAGGTGTTGTTTGAGATGTTTGAGTTTATCAGACACGTCCGCCTTTCGAAAGAAATATCAGAACTGTTGGCATTTAGACTCAAAAAAAGAGGAATTTACTTTCACCAGATACTAAAATTATATGTTATCGTACTCGAGAAAAAGAACTGCTTACGTTTTTTTGCTCAGAAAATGTGTTTTTTGTAATGATGTCGGTAGTGTTTTATCAAAAATGGGTTTCTTGAACTACCAGCCAAATTAATGAAGACTTTTTATAGTTTCAAACGGAGTTTGAAATGTGTTTTGCTACATAATGACAATAAGCATGGTCCGGTTCCCATGGCTTGTTCCACTAAATTAAAGGAGGAGTATGAAACCATATCTCTTGTATTGGCAAAACTCAAGTACCACGATCATAAGTGGGTTATATGCGTTGATTTAAAGATGGTAAACTTTATATTGGTCAACAAAGCGGCTACATAATATCTCCATGTTTTCCCTGTTTGTGGGATAGCAGAGCTAAAAGCGAGCATTGGATTAAAACAAATTGGCCTGCAAGAAAAGTCTCGGCAGCTGGGAAATAAAATATCATAAATAAAGCGTTATTTACTAGAGAGAAAATAATTTTGCCTCCAGTGCACATATAATTAGAACCAATGAAACAGTATCCCAAAGCATTGGATAAAAATGATACCTGTTTTAATTATATATCGAGGACATTTCCTGGTTTGAGCAATGAGAAATTTAAAGCTGGCATTTTCGATAGACCGCAAATTAGGCTTTTGTCGTAAGCTATCAATTTCGTGCATTCAATGAATGATATAAAATAACTAGCCTGGTTCAATGTTGTAAAAAATGTCCTAGGGAATTATAAGTCCTAAAATTACCGTGAATTGGTGCAAAACATGCTGAAAATGTTCAGAAAGCTTATATGTAAGATGAGCAACATAGTTCACTACCTCTACAATCATTTGGAGACATTTCTGGACAACCTTGGCTCTTACAGTGAACAATAAGGAGAGCGATTTCATCAGGACCTAAAAATATGTATGAAAGATACCAGGGTCGATGGGATGAACACATGAAGGCTGCTTGGTGCTGGAGTATCATGTGTGAGTGCCTGGAAGGCACTCACTCAAAGAAATCACAAAATAGAAGCTTTCTCCATGTTCAATGATGTAACAAAAGGAAAAAAATATGAAATAATCGCAATTTTTTAACTCCTATCATATTTCGAAAACTACAGGTACATTTCAAAAAATATATGTACCGTTAAAACCAGCATAACGAGCATATTCAAAAACAGTTTTAGTCTTTCCGGCTCCAAATCCACTGTAGATTGATCTGGAGGCGATGTGTTTCCAACAGGACAGCTACACATATCATACAATCAACGTAATAATCAGTTTATCGAGGGAACAAATTGGTGAGAAAATTATTTCGAAGAGCGAACTTGTTAATTGGTCATCAATGGAATTATTGTTTTCTTTGGAGTTATGTTAAATTTTTGGTCTATGCCGATAAACCAGCAACTATTGCCTCTGTCGAGGCCAACATAACTCGAACAATGGCGGACATAATACCCCAATTGCTTGAAAAAGTGATCGGAAATTGGATTAACTGAATACGCTTTGCCAGAGGTAGCCGTGGCGGATAATTGTTCGAAATTGTTTTCAAAGATTAATGCCATTGAATGTTATTTCACATAAAACAAATAATTTCATAGAAACATCTGTAGTCATCAACCTAGAGGCTTTACCAACTGAAGACCTCATAACTTATTACTATTAACCAGAAGATATCAATCATCTCAATCGGATCATGCTCTGTATTATATCAACCGCTTGCCGGAAAATGTCATATAGCAACATTTCATAATATTTAAAATATTTAAATAAAATAAGTTTATACTAATTTGAATCATTAATAGTTTACGGGATATAAATAGGATATTGACAAATATTATTTACCTCCTGGAACGGTGGTCGGTGGCTGATAATTAATTCCGATCTTGAAGCCCGTCGGCGACCAGTCCACAAACTGAATCGATCTCTTGCTCTTGATACTGTTGATGCTGTTATTGACATCCGTCGGCGATACATCACCCCGAAATAGCATACAACACGACATGTACTTTCCGTTTCTCGGGTCGCACTTCACCATCTGATTGGCCGGTTCAAAACAGGCATTAGTTAACTGTGCTACTGACAATTGTTCGTGCATGGCCTTGCTGGCTGGCACAAACGGAGCATACGTTATGAGTGGAAAATGAATTCTAGGATATGGAACCAAATTTGTCTGGAATTCTTCCAAATTGACGTTGACGGCACCCTCAAACCGTAGCGATGCCGTTACAGCAGAAACAACCTGACCGAGCAGTCGATTTGGATTGGTATAAGTTGGTCGCGGTGTGTCCAATTTCCTATCCAATATATCGTAAACAGCTTCGTTATCCATAACAAAACATACATCTTCGAGTTCAATACTACCGTTTGTAGTTAAAACAGCATTATATGGTTCTACAATAATGGGTGATATATGAGGAGCAGGGTATACAGCAAAATCTAAGACGCTTGTTTTTCGGTAATCACTATTCAACCCTTCTAAGAACGTCGTGGTGAAGCCTGAACCAGTTCCTCCTCCGAAGGCTCGGAATATTATAAAACCTTGTAATGAGTGGCAATCGTCAACAACAAGCCTGGTGCGATCTAAAGCGAGATCCAACATTTCTCTACCGATACTATATCTTCCACGTGCATAATTATTTGCAGCATCTTCTTTACCTTGAAAAAGATTATTTGGTAATAATATTTTAGCAAATCAAGATCAAATGAGAGGAAATAATACGGAATGAATAATCATCATAATCATCATCATCGAATGGCAGAGGAAAACTCAGAACCGCGCGAGTTGGAAGCATGCTGAGGAAGCCTTCATCCTGTAGTAGCTAAATGATGACGATGATGATGATGATGATGATGATGATGATCTATATATATATATATATATATATATATATATATATATATATATATATATATATATATATATATATATATATATATATATATATTTTTATTCACGTATGGGTTATGATGGACCACGCGAAGTACAATTAGAGACGTTTGTTGTTGTTAGCCTTCCTTTGCGCCATACTAATTTCATTATTTCGCTATGAGCTTTTTTCCTTTCGTCAGACTAAGTTGTTCCAGTCTTCCTACATTTTTCTCTCTGGCCAACCCCCCAAACGTTGACCTCCTTGTGACTCTAACAGCCTCTTTCCTGAATTTCACTTTGTCTAATATTTGCTGATCTTAGGTCTTCTTTAATTGCAGCAATCCATTTAATTATTTCTATTTTAACTCTACTCCTATTTTCATAAAATTCGACTATTTGTCTAGTTCGTCTACTCGGATTCATCCGTTTTATGTGTCCGTAAAACACTAGTCTTCCTTTTCTCATATTGCTATGTATATCTGTGTACTGTTTGATTTATTTGTTTTCATGAAGTTGGTATGTTGTGCTATTTATTTGTTTGGGGCCTAAGATTTTTCTTACGGTTTTTCTTTCATTTTTTTCAATCTCCTCGATGTCTCGCTTTCTATTCAAAATGAGCGTTTCTGTCCCATATAAACATTCTGGCTTAATAACTGTGTCCTAATGTCTCAGTTTTGTGTTTTTAGATATACATTTTTTGTTGTAAATATTTTGTGTGTCTCAATGCAGTTTCCATTTTTTGACATCTACCCTTATTGGCTGCTTTTTCCAACCCGTTTTCCATGATTATTTCACCCAAATATTTGAATTGAGAGACGCGTCTGATATTACCATATTTTGTTTTTAGAAAAGTGTTCTTAGTCTGTTGCAGGTTATGTATTGTGACTTTTCAAAGGAAATTTGGAGTCCTACCTTTTCTGCTGTTTCTTTTTGGATTTCAATCTATTTTTGTGCCGTTAATATATCTTGAGTCAAAATTGCTAGATCATCAGCAAACGCCAGACAATTTATATATATATATATATATATATATATATATATATATATATATATATATATATATATATATATAGAGTACCTTAATTTCAACAGTAGCCATCCTCATTATTTCGTCTAGCAATGAAAATTAACTCCAATTTAGATATGGAGAGGGAAGTTCAAAAGTAATGTCCGTTATATTTTATGTTTTACCTCACCACCTCCAGTCACCTAGACCTAAAAATTTTAAATGGCAACCCCTATCTTATAACATATCATGTTGAAGGTCTTGAATGTCTTATTAAATCCTAAATAAACTGCGTTTTCAAAACTGAAATCGGTTGATCCGTTCTCGTAGTAGAGGAAAAAATAAATTTTAAAAAGTATTTGACGGAATCGCAACATTGTGTTAACAATGTTTGTTTAATTTTTTTTACACACGCCATTAATGACGTATATCTGTTTCAGTGATGAAGCAACATTTTTTCTTAGTGGCTTTGTAAATTAACATAACTGTAGATACTGGGATAATAACAATCCACTTGTATTTCGAGAGGATCATACGCAGTTTCCCCAAAAGATTAACATTTAGGCTGGAATTCTGGAGAATGAAATAATAGGTCCGATTTTTATTGAAGAAAATTTAACCGGTGAATTGTACTTAAACTTATTGAAAAACGAAATCGATCCTCTTATAAGGCAATCCTTAGAAAAACCAATCGATGACGAGGAAAACCTACTGTGGGATGAACACAATTTTTACGTTCAACATGACGGTGCACCACCACACTATGCATTATATGTTCAAAAATGCCTGTCGCAAAGGTTTCCTGACGACGTTTTGAATGATCCAGTGGCTTTAGTTCATGTGTTATTTGATCCTTATATGCCTTCAGAGCTACATCCTTTCGTATAATACGCCATGTTGTGGATTCAGTGAGTCCAAATTGTTGTGAACGTCGACTAATGAAAATTTGTGGGTGTTGAGCAACACTTTCACATGCCAAATCAATATGCTTTTTTCAATGACCATTACGACTATATATTACTGTTCTTTTATCTTCCACCGAACCAGTTTCTTGACATTTTTGAACAATTCGATTGATAGTGCTTTCAGATGGACGATTGTGCAAACCGTAAATATTCTAATAATTTTCAGATCTAATTTTTTAAGAACATTTTTCACTGAACGCCTATTTTCATAACATAATTCAACATTTTTAACGCGTTGTTGTATTGTGTACGACTCAATGTTTATAAATGTTATACATTACACTTCCGAAATGAGACTAGATCTAGGCAAATGCAAAACGGCATCTGTGTTTTATTCCGCTCAATTTGAAAGACCCATTACTATGCATTTGGTGGGACTGGAAATATGTGGTTTATTAAGAGTTGTTATCTGAAACCCAGACCACCAATTCGGAGAAATGCTGTTCCCAACCAAGTGAATTAAAGTCAGCGATCGACCAGAAGCATCTGAATTAACCAACAAAAAGGGCATCACGACAATGCTAGAATACATGTTTATGTTATCAACCGACACAAACTTTTATAACTTGACTGGGATGTTTGGGTCAAAATGTTTTGGAAAAATCACCTCGAGCAGTCATTTAGCCCGAAACCTAAGAATTTCTATGAGCGCGGGATTATGCAGATACCAGAAAGATGGAGAAACACCATCGAATGAAACGGCAGTTACTACATTGATTAAATGTAATTTTAGTAAAAAATTCTTCCTCAATTTTTCTAAAAACATATTGAACTATTCGGATTTGTTAGTGATATTTATAATGATAGGATTATTTGTTTAAAATTTATTGATTAAAATGTATTTTATATGTGTAAACAAATTATATTTCTTTCCATTCCAGAGAACGCTGTAAATTCATTTATCAACCCAGTATTTCTATAACATAAAAAGATTTCTATAAAAGTGTGCAAAGTAATGTTTGCTAAAAATCACAATCACATTGATATTGATCATATTGATATTAGTAAAATGTAATTGCATTTATCTAAATAAATATTAGATTATTTATATACTAATTAATTATTTATAACTAGATAGTTAATGATAACATTAAATCATCCATCATCAGCACAATATCATAATTACAGCTTAGTAATTTTTCGGCATCTCTCACCTGTTAATAGGCAATCTGGATGAAATAAATTTCTATAATAATTGGTACGAATTTCATCAATAACCGTTGGCTCCAAATCGATCATAACAACCCTTGGTACCGCTTTACCCGATGAAGAAACACTGAAAAATGCATCTGAACTATTGTCTACTGGTCCGTATCCTTGGTAGAATCTTCCATCAACTTGAATACCATGTTCCAAACAATAAAGCTCCCAACAAGCACTAGCTATCTGAACTCCAGCTTGTCCTATATGGATCTGAACGATTTCTCTTTTACTCATTGATCATGGTAGTTTTTCACCGAATAATTTTGATTAATTAAGATTTTTTTCCTAAATGGTTATGAAATAATGGTCATGATGAGTACAATAATTTTGGTGAAAGGTAATGAAAATATGATATGACTTTGTCAGTTCGCTGACAGATATGTATAAAAATGACAAAGAACCAGTAGATTGAAAATAGTTCCATAATATTTTCTATCTCATATACAGTCAGTCAAAATAAAACTCGTCCTCTTATCATATTTAACATTTTTCCATCCTGTATAAAAGAAATCCGCACCAAACTTTTTAAATGTTCTCATATAAAAATTTATGGTATATCAAAATAGAAATTCTCAAGTCTGACATGTAAATAAGATTATGTTTAACGTCAAAATGAAACTCGTACAGTTTTATTTATTTCAGTATAGAGTAATATTGCAAACAACAACAAACGAGATATTTTCCGGAATGTTTAATGCTTATTCGAACATTCTATTTTTTAACTTTCTGGTTGCTATTTTTTGAATATGCGCCGTCAGCGTGAACAAACAAGCACCGCAGACCGGGAGCTAATTCATCACTTTGAAAATGGATTATCTTGTCACCAAATAAGCAAAGTAGTAAACAGAAGTCACTCAACAGTTCAGGATGTTGTAAATCTAATTAAAAACGAACACAGAATAAAAAGGAAAGTAAGGAAAAGTTTCAGGTAAAGTTTTAATGAATATGATGATAGATGGATTTAATAAAATGTTATTGAAGATCCTAAAATTTCAGCCGCTAAGTTAGCCAAAAAAGGTTGAAAATGCTTAGAAAAAAATATAAATCCACAAACGATCCGAAAAAAACATAAGTTACGTAGCCAAGTAGCTCAAAGAAAACCTTGTGTCAGCAAAGCAAATAGGAAAAAAAACGATTACAGATTGCTGAAGAGTACGTAGAAAAAGATTTTTGATTCTGGGAAAAAGTAATTTTTACTCATAAAAGTAAATTAAATATATTTGAGCCTGATGGACAGTATCGAGTATTGAGGGGGCCCAATGAAGAAATATGAAGAAAGCATGGTGGAGGCTCCGCAATAGTTTGGGGGTGTATGTCAGCTAAAGGACCTGGAAGTTTGCACTTTGTTGAAGGCATTGTATATCAGAATATGTATCTGAACATCCTTACATCAAGGAAAATTTGAGAACATGTAATTGAACATCCTTAAGAAAAAATTAAAAGTGCTTGCAAAATTTGGCCTGGAAAGAACATTTAAATTTTACCAGGATAACGATCCTAAGCACAAGGCTGCAAAAATTAAGCACTGGTTACTCTACAATGTTCCAAAAGTCATCGAAACTCCTCCGCAAAGTCCTGGTCTTGATGTAATAGAAAACTGGAACTATCTGAAGATTATTATAGGGAAATGATATCTGTAACAAAGAAAAACTAAAAGTAGTACTAAAAGAAGAATGAGGGAAAATATCAGTGGAATATTAAAAAAAAATAGTTCAATAAATTCCGAATAGATTAAGGGATGTGACACTACATAAATGTCTACCAATGAAATATTGACTATGTGGTATTCAAACTGTATCTGCATTTTTATTAAAAATGTGACATCCACCATGTGAATCCATACATCGGCCTCGCTAACCATTCCAAGTTAAGTTATATCACATTGACGCTATTGACTGGTTGATTCCAAGAATTTATCCGATATCTTCAGTTGTTTTATGCCGATCACTTTCAATTAACCAGGACTAATGTATCCGAATAATAAATAAAAACAAATATTTATTGCTGAAAATAGTTTCATTGTTTTTCAAACTATTCTCCGCGATGATCGATACACTTTTGCATGCGTTTGAACCAATTTTCATAGCACTTTTTCCATTTCGATTGAGGTATCTCCAAAATATGCATTTGGAACGCATCAACCGCTTCTTCTGGCATCGAACATCGTTGACCACGTAGTTTATTATTCGCCGACGAGAACAAAAATAAATCATTGACCAAATCAGGACTGTACAACAATTCGATGTTTTGACCGGTCAAATATTGAATTGTTCGGTTCGATTGGTAAGATCTCGCGTTTTCATGGTGAAAAATATTCCTGCGTCGCTGATTGTTTTTTCTTATTTTCTCAACAAAGACTTCAAGACTTCTGGCAAACAAATGGTTGTGTAGCATTCAGAATTGACTGTTCTACGATTCCCTAGTGGCACTATAGCTACATGCCCATTTATCCCAAAAAGCCAGGCGATCATTTGCTTCTAAATGCTTCTTGCGCGAGAAATTTTTTTGAATTTGGTTAATTTTGAAAGACCAATACAGTCAACTGCTGTTTATTTTGAGGTTCATACACGATTTTTAACGCACCACGATCATATATTTTAAGCATTTCTTTGCACCAATCGACACGAGCCTTTTTGGTGCAGAATCCAATGCCTATAAATATTTTCCACGGCCAAACGTTCATGTAAAATCTTGTGTATGCTTGTCGTACTAATGTCACATGACGATCTTATGTTACATGACGATCTTGTTGATGGACTGTTAAGTTACTGACGAATTATGTTTAAAATTAAATTTATATTTGGTTTATTAATTTTTATAATACAAATTGTCCATAAAATGAGAAGTTCCTCGCGCAGAAAGTGACGATATCAACCTGATGTATTTTGCTACATCTGTAGTGTGTATGCAACAATAAAAGAGGGTCGAAATATCAGCGAATTCGTGAAGGAGGTTTATACCGATTTATATTCTCTAAGTAGAGATTTGAGATTTCATTTAATGGTCTACAGAAAGTACATTAGATTTAAATTTAAAAAATATCTGCTATCAGCTTAGAGAGTGTATATTATCATTGTATATTATTTTATAATTATCTTCATTTTTGTTTGACGAATCTTAGTTATTTTCCTTTTTATCATTGTTTTGTAATTTTGAATACGGACTGAGCTATTATTTGTTATTACTTGTTTTTGTTTGTGTGTTTTATTTTCGCACACATACGTTGCTCTTATTTTTATTTTTATCTTCAGAATGTTGGTTTATGTTTATATACTTTATTTATGTCTACTACTATGTAATTGTATTGTAATTGTATGACCGAGTATAACCGGCTCATTGAGCTAGACTTCGCCCCTTTCCGTTACCATTTAATTAACTAATAAAGACATGTATTATTATTATTATTAGTATTATGCATTGCGCATGGTAGAGGCAACAGACAGCCCATTCAAGATTAATTTTCAAAAGTATATTCTCGCAGGTTCGATCTTAAAGATACATCTCATTCCTAAAGACTCTTTAAAATTCACAAAACAAAGAAGCATTACTGGAAAGAGACCTTTATCCTTCCTTCTGCTTCTTCAGCCATTCATAACATTCAACTTTGGAATAGGCCTCTCTCAAGTCCTTCCACCTATCTCAACTATATCCCACATGTTTCCAATGTAATCCGTCAGCAATCCGTCCATTTCCAATGTACTTATCGACGCATCTCATCTGAAGTGTACCTCCCGTTTTTTGTCAGCAAAACTCCGCTTAAGTTGAGCGACTTGCTCTCTCACATCCAGAACTTTCGTTTTCCTTCGAATGCAGTTATTTAGTTTTCGATCCGACAATTTTCGGTCTGAATGTTAAGTAAAAGTTTCTCGCAAACTGCGCAAGCCAGTCTACTTCTTCTAATTATTTCCTCTTTTTGAATTTTTAATAACTGCTTTTACTATCTGTTCAAGGTGCGCATACTCATTTACTGTTTCTAGATAGCAATTGTTAAGAAATGTATTTCTACTGTCACCGGTATTCACCTTTGTATTACTGATATTAATAGTGAGACCTACTTTTGCAAAAACTGTTGAAAATGAGATATTTTGAGAATTACGAGTTATTCAAAGTTCGTTTGGAAAAGTACGACATCATCGGTACATGTCAGGTGACTAGGTTTCTTCCCGTTTACATTTATTACATTGTCCGTCCATTATAACTGTTTAAAAATATACTTTAATGCGAGTATGAAAGGTTTTAGAAATATAACATCACCCTGTCGAACACCTGTTTTGATAGGTTTTGACTTTGAGTCATTATGTCATTATTATTGCCTTGTTATAAATATTATGGGTCAGCATAAGTCTGAATCAGTTGAGTACGGTGGATGTTTCAGTCTGGCATTATAATGCACGAGCGTGCGTTTCAATCAGGACCCGGTAAAAATAGTTGAGCTTCAATTGGGATGTTTTAGCCCACCCATCTTCCTGAACAGACATCGCACCCTCGAACTACCATATATTCCGCTCCTTCCAAAATTGTTTTAATGGAAAATCTTATAAAAGGAAAGAAGAGGTGGAAAAACAACCTTTAACATTTTTTAACAAATTGTAAACAAAGAGGTATTATGGACCTAACACTACATTAGCAAAAAGTTACAAACAATAATAGTAATTATATAACAGATTAAATCAATATTGACATAACACATCGGTCAATAAGTTGCCGGTCTGACAAATTTTACACTTTTTATTTGCAAATTTCAACTTTATTCTCCTTGAAGAGCAATCCAATTATTCTAACGATTTTCTAACATTTCTACACTTAAAAAAACGATTTTTTTTGCCTTCAAACTACGCTTCAGTTTCGGCAATTACCTGTTCATTGGAGCGAAATTTCTTTCCAGCGAGCATTTTTTTGAGGTCTGAGAATGAGGATACAATTCGAAGTGCAACTTATGCAATTTAGCTCTCGTTGCCAATGATTTGTGATACGATGTGTTGTCTTGATGAAACAACTCTTCATTTGTTCATTTGGAGCCTTTTTTACGATATCGTCCTTCAAATGCACCTATAACGCTATGTAATATTCGCTATTGATGGTTTTACCTTTCTCGAGATAATCGCTGAACAATATTCCATGCGTATCCGAAAATACAGAGGCCATAACCTTGCTTACCAATGGTCGTGTTTTTGGTCGCTTTGGACGGCTTTCATCGGCTGCTCTCCACTCAAGTGACTGCCGATTTGTCCCCTGACTGCCGATTTGTCATATACCCCATGAAAAAATCCTATTTATTTCTCTTAAACAGCTCCAAACATTGCTCACAATTCGTTGTTGTTTTAAGTCCGCTGTGAGTAAACGCGGACCCAGTTCGAGAACAATTTACGCATTCCCAAATGTTCATGCAAAATAGTGTAAACATTTCCTTTCGAAATATTCATGATATCAGCTATCTCCTAGAGCTTTACTTTACGGATTTGCGAAATAATTTTGTGAATTTTCCGGATGGTGTCTGGTGTAACCGCGTCATTTGGACGTCCAGAGCTATCAGCATAATCGGTGCTTGTAGGACCACATTTGAATTCAGCATACCAATCATGGTTAATTTTCCTGAGGCATAGTCTGGATTATGTTTATCAAGCAATTGGTTTGCTTCGAGCGTATTTTTCTTCATGAAAAAAACAATGCTTAATCAACACACGAAATTATTGTTTTTTCCGCCGTTTTGAAAATAACAATGTCACTTAAAGCACAACAATTAAGAAACTAACAAACAGATTGTCATAAAATTTTGACACATGATGTTTTAAGATTGGCACAATCGAACACTGCTAAAGATATTTCGTAAGTGACGCCATCTATATGTCAGATCGGGGACTTATTGACCGATGTGTAAAATTATTTACATTTCTCTTTATTTTAAAAAATTCCTACGAAATGCAGACTATCAACAATTATAGTTTAATTCATTTTATATTATTGTATTTCCTTTTTATTTTAAATTAATCCAGGTGTATGCTTGAATTTCGCCAACTTTTTTAATAGAAAGGTAATGTAATGTAATTTAATTATAAAATGAATTGAATATAATTTTTTTAACCTTGTGTATTTAATTAGCTGTACACTTTAATTTATCCAGCGGTGTCATTAACCCCAACATGGTTCAATATCAAAATATGAATCTATCGAAACGACTAGAATTTCGTTGGTCATAATGGTCGCAAACTTTGCCCCAATTATGCCTTACACTAATTATTTGGGACTTATTTAAAAGCCCATTCCATTCGAATTGCAACATCTTCAAAGCCAAAAGAGTGAAATAAGGCTCGAGGCGAGAGATAAGTTAATAAAGGGTAGCCAAAGCGGCTTGAGGGATTGAGCTCGGTCGGTCAGGAATAGTATGGGGCTGCAGCCGAGAATAGAGCAGCTTAGAGCTGCATAATCGGATCTCGTTATCGTGGCCCGGTCTGATCCTCACTAATCACACACTTTTACACAGTCGGCCCATATGTGGCGTAATATAGACCTTCGAAGTCGAGCCTTATTGGAATATAGTTAAACTGAAAATATCGGTGAAATATCGACGAGTTTGCCAAGTTAATACTTTCTTCCAATCTAATAGTTTTTCTATTCGTATTTAATAATTTGTTCTTATTTTTTATATATGAAAAATATACTCTTATTGGAATTTTGTAACAATAAATAAATATAAAAGTCAAGGTACAAAAAAATTCTGAATTCCTATACCCCTGAGTACGGACTGAATTCGGACATACGTGATTTTTGAATCAGGTAGCGCCCGGGGAACGTCCATTCCCTCCTCCTGCTTTGCCCATACCTGCGTTCGGCTTTTTTACAACACACGTTTACAAATTGTTTTATTCATTATATCATTTAAAAACAAGTGTGTAATCTAAACGAAGTAAAATTGATTTTTCTGCATCAAATAAGAAAAGATAAACTTTATCTTTTTAGTATTTTAAGTATTTCGATACAAAACTAAAAGTTTGTAAATTGGCAAAGACTAAAGTCTACAATCAGATCAGAATCGGCAGCCAGAACAATTATAAAAAATACGGAAAAGCTTCTCGAAGCTGTGAAAAATGCTCAATCTTTGAATTCAAGCATGATTCGTAAACATCATGGTATTATCGCTGATCTGGAAAGAATGCTGAAATTATGGTATGATAATCAAGCAAGAGTGAAAAATTGTCCTGTGGATTAGCACATGGTGTGCTGTCAATTTAAGCTAATTTTTGAAAGATTAAAAGAAGTTAGGGAGGAGGCCAAAGATGAAATATTTAAAGCTAGTAACAGGTGGTTCAATCGATTGTTATCTACTCTATACTACCTTTATTATCATATTATAAAGGTAGTAGTAGGTACCTGCGGCAAATAAAACCCACAGTCTAATAAGGCCCACATTTGAAAATTCGCGCCAAAATTTTGTGCAAAAGTTGTTAAATTACCGTTTCCATATATAGTAACTTATTTAGTTTAAACTTTAGGTAATGAGTTGATTCTTTCGATGTTTATCTTCATCTAGAATTATGTTTATTTTGATTAATGAGTAATATTATAAGGTCGTATGATAGTGCTAATAAGACCCACTAGAGTAGTCTTTGGGCTTTATTATCACCGTTAACTAATAACGACAGGAAATATTTTAGTTTGTTTGAACCTGTTCTCGCAGGTTCGATTAAAATGCCTCCAAAAACGTGCTTGGTGGTCCGAAGAAAGTTTAAATGTTCCAAGACGAACTCTCAGAAACCACTTAAAAAGTAGTAAAATCACAAAGAAATTAGGCCGTAGTTCAATAATTAATCAGGAACAGGAAAATGATCTTGTCAGCAGGATAATAAGGTTTGCAAATATTGGGAAGCTTCTTACACCAAAAATGATTCGTAGACAAGCATGTATTTTCTGCGAAAAATTCAACATTAAACGCAATTTCAATAAAGATGTTGGGCTTGCAGGTAAGAACTGGCTAAAGATGTTCTTAAAGCTGCATCCCGAAATTTCAAAGAGAAAGACGCAATTTATGAATCCGACAAGAGCCCAAAAAATTAAATAGATCAATCATTAAACAACACTTGAAATTGAAAAATTGTACCAAGAATTTGATATTGTAAACCACCCAGAACGTCTTTATATTATGGACGAAAAGGGATGTCGCTATACTACACATAATCAGCAAACTGTCTTGACATAAAAAAAACTTGCGACATATTCAATTGCCCCAGAAAACGCGGAAAACTTGACAATCGCTATGTGCGTGAATGCCGTCGGAACAGCTATCCCGCCATTGATAATTTTTAAAGGACAAAGGCAAAAGCCGGAGTTTAGTGACAACTTACCATCTGGAAGTCTAGTGAAAATGACTTTGAAAGGTGGTATGACGACGGATTTATTTATATAGTTTATCAAACATATGGCAAAATTTTAGACACCTGTGAAAAATGTATTAATCTTTGATGGAGCGTCGTCTCATTTAGATTATACCATTGTTGAAAAGGCTGAAAAACATAACATAGTTCTCTACTGCCTGCTAAGCAATACCACTCATAAGCTCCAGGCTCTTGATAAATCGGTTAACCGTTCATTTGAACATCATTGGGACCAAGACGTTGTGACACAGATGTACCAAAAACCTGACAGTCGTTTGTCGAAAACTAGTTTTAATGCAATCTTCACCAAAGTTAGGTCAAAATGTTTAATTCATGAAAACATAGTCCTCGGCTTTAGTGCTATGGGCTTATATCCATTAAATCCAGATGAATCATTTACGCCTTCTGTAATAACATAAATGCCGCTCCCGCATCCACTAACTGCAAATGACTCTGATACTGACTAACTAGATGATGAAACCCCTAATCAACCAGTAGGATTGCAGTTCCATAATAACGGTGATTCGTCATCAGTTCTGGATAATGAGCCTGATTCAGCGTTTGTAAGAAATGACGATGATTCGTAGGTAATGCTAGTCTGCAAATTACGCAAATACTGCAAGGTACGTAAATTCTGGAAAATAATGATACCATCACAACGTTTTAAAAGTTTGCAGATAATGCAAACTACGCTAGTGATAAAGGCTAGGAAACACCACTAAAGGAGTTACAAGTAGTACACAGAAATTACATCTCTCCAAAACCATCCATTTCTTGCTCAGTTACCAGTAAATGTCCAATAATTTGTAGCTCTATATCTGAGATAAATATAGAGACAAATACTGATCAATAGATAGCTTAGCTACTGTTGAGATCTTATATCCAAAGGATTATATATTATTCTGAAAAGGAAAAAGATTTCGTGTCTGATCCACATGATGACATACCACCGGCTAATGTTAAAACTAAGGAAAATAATCTCCTTTTCAAAAGCTTTTACCGACACCTAACTATGCTATAATAAAGAATAAACCAAGAAGAAAGGCATTTAATTGCAAAGTCCAGAGAATTATTAAGGTAATTTTTGAGGCTAAGGAAAAAGCGAAAGAAAATAAAAAATTAAAGACAACAGGAAAAACTGATCACAAAGAAGCAAACAAGAATACTAAAAATTAAACATAAAAGACAGGGGCCTTATAAAGGTAAAGGAAAAGAGAAGTGGGTTAAAATCGCAGCATAAGCGGTTTGGTATTATCATGCATGTAAGAAAGAACGTTTATCAGACATGCGACAGTGTAGCAAATGTGGTAAATGGTATCACGAAGAGTGTATGGGACTAACAAAAGAAGATAAAGAACTGTTTTTTTGCCCTCATTGTGATTAGACTACTTAGACTTAGTTAGTTACAAAATTACAAATTACTTTGTAACTACTTAGTTACAAATTATCTCAAGAATGAAGACTGTTTTAGTTTACTGCGTTCTAATTAAGAAATGTATATATAAGTATTGACTAAATACTTAACGGTAAATATGTTAAATATGCTAAAAATTGTAAAAATTCTAAAAAATAAATGGTTGTGGCGTGTTCATATATTAATATGAACATATATAACATATTCATATATTAATATATTATTATAACACAAAAAAAAATACCAAAAATGTGGTTTATAAAATTTCCTGCGAATGTGGCAAATTTTATATAGTCGAGACATCTAGACCGTTAGATGTTATAATAGAAGAACATAAAAACCTTCTTAGAAAGGGTGATTTCAACTAATCTATAATTTACCAACACGCATGAGAATCGGGACATAAAATCAATTGGAAAAATTCCAAAACGGTATTAAAAGAATCGGTAAGTAAATGCAGAAGATTAAAAGAAACCGCTATAAATAATTTAAATAAAAATAACTGCATTGATATGCCTTCGGTAGATGTAAATTCAATATGGTTCCCGATTCTAAAGAATGCAATTAAAAATGTTTAATTATTTCAATACACAATAATCACACAGCAAACCTCACTAATATAGTTTTTTTTGGTAGTATGTCACTGTCAGTAAAAATAATTATTGTCAATGTAATTATCATTGACATATACAAAATTTACTTACTATCTTTTAGAGTATTATATAGAAATTAATATATTTTTTTTTAGATTCGTTTTGAAAACGGGAAGAGAAGACCTCCCGAAACGTTAACGTTCAAAAGTTTGTATTTAATTTAGAAAATTTTGTATTTTTAAAATGTTTGCTAGTTAGGTAAATTTATTACAGAAAAGAATCACTTAGTCTCCAAATTAGTCTCCGTTTTATTTTTTTACCCAGTGATTCTTTTATTTACATAAGAACAGATATTCTTGATATTTTTTGAGTTTTAGATCGAGGCGAAAAATCCAAAAAAAATATAAGAAATGTATAACTGAACTTGTTATGTGGTGGCCTTATTATCCCCAGATGGTAAAAAAGTCCCAGTATAGTTTTATTGGATTTTTATGAAAATATATCTAATTTTGTTGATTTTCTTAGTTTAAGCAAGTCTAAAGGAAAACATTCCGATGATTAGTTTTTTAAGTGTATTTTTGTTTTAGGACCTTATTAAAATATAGCAGTTTAACAACTTTAACAACTAGCCTCGAAACGGTTTTAAAAAACTAAAGTGTTTTTTTAAATACTCAATTTTGTGTTACTTTTCCTATTTTTTTTTAATTGTGCCAATAAAATGAATTCACTAAAAACTTGTTTTTATAGTTCAATATCACGAAATATTCGATTTATTACTTTTATAAATTAGGTAGGCCTTATATTCCTTAGGTTTCTTATTTTATTTTGATTTATAACCTCTTACAACCGTAATAGAACAATAAATGCTAAATACCAAATGTACGATATATCAAAATACGAATCAATTCTTTTTACATTGAGTATCTACTAGGTCAAACATACATAAACATTTAAAATAAATGCATTTCAATATGTTTATATAAAAATGTTGCATGTGATTCGAAATTGAAATATATCCCAAAGGGTTTTGGTCCCACAGTCTCGCACCCACCCAATCATCCACCCTCGGATTGTGATAAAACTGGGTGTAGTTGCACGCGACTCTACCTACTCGAACACGTGCAGGGCACGAGCGATGTCCTGCCGATGATTAAAACCATGCTTTAGAGTGGACTTATGTTGCCATCGACGAAACCATAATGTCCCACCCTCGAAATTAAAAGTTTTTGAAGGGCTTTAAAATATATTGACAAAGTTGGGACATATTTTCTCACTATAAAATAACCAGAACACATTATTTAAATCATATGTAATATTTCTCGACTATTTTTAACATTTACTTATTAACTTATTGTTCAAAGTAATCTCCCTCATTTTCTACACCCTTTAACATTTCAGGCAACTGACGACTCCCAAATTGAAAATCATTTACGACTTGCTCAAGAGATGTGAAGCGGATACCAATCAAGTAATATTCCGGAAATCGGACGAGCTGAAGATACGGAGAGGTTGTCCAGAGAAAACGCCTGGTACAAGAAAATCTCCCAGCCCAACTAGGTGATCGTTTTAAGAGCCCTGAAGCAAAATCACGTCTATTCTGTCCATCCCTGCATAAGGTCATTTTTCCTCCAGAGCATCAATAACAAGAATCAGTTATTACTGATTAGAGCTAACAATAACCGTTCGACTAGATTAAAACAACTCATACTGTACAACGCCCAGCTGATCCAATCGTATAAACGGTCTTTCAAATTGTGTTTTTTTTTTAATTCTTGAATAAAACACCGTAAGCCAAACACAATATGACAATTAAACACGAAAAACAATATCTGCCAAATAACCACCTCTTGCAGCGCCACAGACGTCCACTATTTTGTTTGGCAAAAAAATGTTGATGACATTTTGGCATAACCGTGGCTCCATCTCACCAATGACTCGAATAATTTCATCCTTTAGATCAGAAATAGATTGTGGATTGTTCTTATAGACCTGGCTCTTCACGTAGTCCTAAAGTAAATTTCTTTGAGACTAAAGATCTTAGACCCTGAACGAGGTAAATATAATATCGTGCTTCTTCTTGTTCTGCTATGTATTCTTTATTTAAAAAATTTTCAAATTCCTAGGACTGATTTGATTCTAGCTTGAGAATTAAAAGGGTATGAAGAAGGATCCCTCAAGTGTGAGCCTTAGCTCGGGAAGTCCCAAAAACCTTCCCTTAGATTCTAAGTGTTATTTTCGTATAAAAGTTAAAAGAGCTATATATATCATGAACTTTGTCAGTGCGAAAACCTTATCAGTCTTACATAATACAAAATGAAACTAAGCTCAATTCACAATTCTAAAATCTCACCCTACCCTAACTGCAAAATAACAAAAATTCTTATCTTGATTATTTAATTGCCCCTTAACTAGTGGATCTGAACTAAAGAGTTTTTCTTTAAATTAAATAAAAGTGCATTCTAACGGTCGGATGTCTCCAGTCCTTCCGCCACGAAGCCTCCCGTCTCGTCAGTAAACAATTTATTTTTCAGGAACTTCGTGTTTTCTTCGTTTTTTATGTAGTAGATTTTAAGAAAATTCTGATCTACCCGGCAAATATTGTGGCAATAAATTTTGAACAGGCGAAAAATGATAGGAAAACAATTTTTCTTTTTAGAGAACTCTGAAATGGTACATTTGCTAATTCCTGTAGATGCCTCCAAACGCCTAGTGCTTAGTTCAGGATTTTCCGCTAGACTAACCAAAATATCCTCTTCTTGTTCTACCATTATACGTTTCAGTCATCCACCAAGATTGTTGTAATAAAACGAACTTTTTTCGAAAAATATGTTGATCTAGGATGACTCGGGTTGGGTCTGGTTTTTTTACATCGACATTATTACTCTTCTCTATTATAAAGTCAAAATACTCCCAGCTTTAGAGGGTAAAACATATGAGCGAGTTAATTCCCCACAAAGTAGATAGCAAGCGCCCTCTAGGAACTAGGCTCAAGCTAGCACCAAATTCGGATTTGTCGCCTTTGAAATCCCAACTACCCCGATTTCGAACCTGATATCATCAAACCGTTTTAAATTATCTCGATTTATCGAAAATTTAGCTTCACTTTCCACACTCTCTATCTTTTTAACGACTTTATTAACTAAATCATCTTATTTTGATCTCTACTATCACCAGTTGCTCTATAGCGGATAAGTTATGGGATACCCTGTTATATATATATATATATATATATATATATATATATATATATATATATATATATATATATATATATATCTTATTATTATTATTCACGTGTGGGCCCTGGTGGACCACGCGATGTACAATTAGAGGCGTTTGTTGTTATTAACCTTCCTTTGAGCCCATACTAATTTCATTCTTTCGCTATGAGCTTTTTTCCTTTCGTCAGACCAAGTTGTTCCAGTCTTCTTACATTTTTCTCTCTGGCCAACCTTCCAAACGTTAACCTTGTGTCTGAAACAGCCTCTATCCAGAATTTCACTTTGTGTAATATTTGCTGATCTTAGGTCCTCTTTAATTGCCGCAATCCATTTAATTATTTCTACTTTAGCTCTACTCCTATTTTCATAAAATTCGACTATTTGTCTAGTTAGCCTACTCGGATTCATCCGTTTGATGTGTCCGTAAAACTTAAGTCTTCTTTTTCTCATATCGCTATGTATATCTGTGTATTGTTTGATTTCTTGGTTTTCTCGAAGTCAGTATGGTTGTGCTATTTATTTGTTTGGGGCCTAGGATTTTTCTTATGATTTTTCTTTCCTTCTTTTCAATGTCCTCGATGTCCCTCTTTCTGTTCAAAATGAGTGTTTCTGCAGCATATAGACATTCTGGCTTAATAACCGTGTTGTAATGTCTCAGTTTTGTGTTTTTAGATAGGCATTTTTTGTTGTAAATATTTTGTGTAAGTCTCAATGCCGTTTCCATTTTTTGACATCTACCCTTATTGCCCGCTTTTTCCAACCCATTTTCCATGATTATTTCACTCAAATATTTGAATTGAGAGACTCGTCTGATGTTACCATATTTTGTTTTTAGAAATGGTGTTCTTAGTCTGTTGCAGGTCATGTATTGTGTCTATTCAAAGGATATTTGGAGTCCTACCTTTTCTGCTGTTTCTTTTAGGATTTCAATCTGTTTCTGTGCCGTTAATACATCTTGAGCTAAAATTGCTAGATCATCAGCAAAGATCACACTTTTTGATGTCTTAGAATCAACTTCAGATTCAGGATCTGTTCAGGGCAAGATCTGTCCGGTCGAAAACCTGCTTGATATTCACCAATGTTCGGTTCTAACTGTCCCTGTGCTCTGTCTAGTAGACATTGAGATAGAATCTTGTAACAAACTGGGAGAAGAGATATTCCTCTATAGTTGTTTACATCCGTTCTATCTCCTTTCTTATGTAGTGGATAGATTAGAGCATCTTTCCAGTCTTCCGGAATCCGTTCGGTTCGGTTCGCCAAACTTCTTGTAGAATTTTGGTTATTTCCTTGATTGTACCTGAACCAGCGCATTTTAAAAGTTCAGCAGTGATTCCATCTTCACCAGAAGCTTTGTTATTTTTAAGCCGCTTGATTTGCCTAATTATTTCCTCTTCATTCGGTGGTAATGAATCTGGGTTTGTTTGCTTAGGGTTTAGTGTTGGTAATCTGTTTAAGGGCTCAGGACAGTTTAGTATTTGTTCAAAATATTTTGCAAGTTCTTTGCAATTGTCTTGGTTATTTAGAGCTAATTGTCCGTTTTCCTTTTGAAAGCATAGACTCTGCGGTTGATAGCTTGTTAATTTAGTTTTAAATATTTTGTAAAAGTTTCGGATGTTATTTTTTTGGAAATCTTTTTCTATTTTATTAAGTTGATTGTTTTCATATTTTCTTTTAGTTTGTCTAATTAGCTTCGATGTTTCTTTTCTTACTTCCAAAAAGATGTTATAGTTTATTGCTGTTTTTTGACTGTTCCAATCTTTGAATGCTTTACTTCGGCTTAATACTGCTTGCTCGCAAACTTCATCCCACCACGGATGTTTTCTACGTTTTTGTAAAGGGGCCAACTTTAAGGCTGTTTTAATAATTTTTTGTTTTAATTCTTGCCAGTTCTGGCTTTCTTTGGTATTACTTTGGTCAAACTTTGGTATTACCAGCCCCTTTTGAATAAGTTTTCGAGGTTTTAAGCTAAGTTTGATTCTAGTCAAGTAGTGATCCGTGTCTATATTTGCTCCTTTCCTGACTTGAACATTCAAAATCTCTTTATAATTGGGGTACGAAATGGCAACATGGTCAATTTGAAATTCACCCATGTACATGTTTGGGCACCTCCAGGTCTTTTGTTTTGTTATATTCTTCTTAAAATGGGTTGACATTATTTTTAGATTAAACTGCGAACATAGTTCAACCAATCTTCTACCATTATGGTTAGTCCATTTGTGAGCGGGAAAACTGCCGACTGTTTTCCTGTACTTTTTTTCTTTCCCTAGTTGGGCGTTGAAATCACCCAATAGGATTTTTACATGGTGAGAGGGAATTTTAGAGATAGTTTTTTCCAGAATTTCCCAGGACTTATTTACTTTTTCAGGATTAGATTTATTTTCTTCGTTAACTGGGAGGGGTGCATTGATTAATGTATAGTTTTTGTTAGCACACTTGAGGGATAGTGTCATAAGTCGATTATTTACTGGCTGGACATTTGTTATAGAACATTTGTTATATATATATATATATATATATATATATATATATATATATATATATATATATATATATATATATATATATATATATAGTTATCGATGTAAACTCTCGCCAGAACTTCATAGCGTTATAAAAAGTATCCTATGTCCTATTCCACGACATAATCGACTTCTGTGCGAAATTTCATTAGAAACTTTCCATCCGTTCAATCGAGATTGAATGACAAACACTCAAGCAAACCTACTTTTACATTTATAATGTTTATAAGATTCAAAAACTGTATAACCTACAATTTTAAAACTGCTGCATCAAATACCTGAGCCGATTTACAATCCTTATCATCTCAATTCCAATTTCACAAAATGTATATTTAATACGCAAATTTTCCATTCTCCACTCCCAACCATTTCGCAAATCTTCGACCCTACATCAGGAGCACGTATTTCCTAATTTCGTTGGCGGGCCTCAAATTTCGCCGCTCTCGAGCTGCTTTCCAGCAATTACATTTAAATTTAAGGTAGTAAAAAGCCGGTTTTTGATATTTCGAAAGCACTCGTGAACGCATTCGACCGACCTGTACACCTCAATACCTGCACAAGCCTCTGTTTCTCCAACATCGCCTTTCATCAATCCCTTTTACGCTCTTTCGCCGATACACGGTTTGCCGCGTACGTAGATTTTGTACACTTAAAATACACTCTCACTAGAAATTGGCCCGAATATTTATAAGTGATTTATTATCATTTCTGTTGAAAGAGTATTTGTTTTTTTATCTTCAGAAAAGACTGTGGAATATTTTGGAAAAATTAACAAGCAAATTTGCTTTTACATATATTCTCTGAAATAATAGAGGGATTAAATTTATATATGCTAAAGTATGTATAATATTCCTCCTATGATTTCTTTTATATCAGTCATTCATTGATGTTTTCATTCGTTCATTGGTGTCTTTAAATATCAAGCAATTTTAGTACTGAGTAAGAGTACTGAGGAAGATATTTGGTGAAATGAAAGTACAAGAGACAATATGGAGAAGAACAACTGCATAAATTAAACTTACGGAAAACCATCTATATGTCAGATAGTTAGGTCTTCCAGATTGCGGTGGTTAGGTCATATGTTAACAATACAAGATACTAGATGGGCAAAACAAGCATTCTCAAAAGAAGATGGACGAAGAAGAAGAAAAGAACGACCAAGAAAGAAGTGGTGGATGCATGCAAAGAAGATTTCTGTTCAGCAGGAGTAGGAGAATGGTGGTATGCAGCCACGAACAGAATAAAATGGGGAAAAATAGTAAAGAAAGCGAAACCATGGGTCTTTAAGGCCTGTCGAACTGATATATATATATATATATATATATATATATATATATATATATATATATATATATATATATATATATATATATATATAAATTTGTCGGAAGCTAAGAATAAACGATTCAACTATTTACGATATAAAAGCTATAAATAAAATATTAGCAACGAATTTAATGCAATATTAAAATTCCTTCCGCCTTCCCACGTTGAAAAAAAAGCAGCAGCGTTCAAACCACCCCTGCCTTAAAAATAAATCATACTGAATAAACATATAATGCATCTGAAGTATTTATTCATTACGCCCAGAGCAATCAAACAGTGCATGTAGCAATGTGAAGTGTCATAACCCCAGAGGGACATTCATCAGAACGCAACCATTAACCAACACAAGTGCCTTTTGCACAGCTGAAATTGCTGCTTCTCGTACGTGAGAATTTTTATTCACTGTTATTGTTAGGTTTTTTTTCCGCGTTGCATTATCGTAACAGAAGGGTAACACCACCCTATTAAATTACATCTTCAAATTTCATATTTATGCGTGTTTTAAGTATAAATATGTAGTTTCCTTAAAAAACTATTAATTATACGTCGATCAAAAATCAAATAAGTTATTTTAAAATGTTTAAAAACATGTTTGCATTTATATCGCTTTCAATTCAAATAACAAATTATTGATTACATTAATTATATCATGCATCACAAATTAATTTAATCTCTTCGAGAACATTGTTTCTACAAAACTGTCTTAATAAAAAATTAATCAAATGAAACACTCTGGTATTAAGAATTATTAATTTTAAGCAAATGTGTGTAGAAGAATATTTGGTAATTAACATTTAGTTATTATATACCAAATAAACTATAAATTAATTATCGAACATTGTTAAAATTCTATTTTTTATTAAAAATTACGCCATACATCAGTCAAAATTTAAATGGCAACGTCGCAATGATTGATTTAGATATTCCCCACGACAAAGCTTGTTGGCAACAAAAATCATTTCACTGTTTCCCAGTGTATTTAAATTCAATTTAAAATCAAAGTTGTATTCTGTACGTGGATATCAAGATATACTTCTTATTTACGGAGGAGCTGCTGCCAACGGGATTAAAAATATAGCAGGGCCTTTTCAGCGTGTTCGGGAAATTGGGATAAAACGGTGCTAGGCGTGCACATACTCAAATGATGGATATTTTGAACATTTAGTGTAATAAAACAATTAATCATATGTTTTTTAATATGACGTTTTTTAATGTGAATGATTTCAAATGTTATGGTGCGAAAAATTAGTATTAGTAGTATGAACTTTGACATGATTTTTTTTTTTTTTTTTAAACAAACTACATTTATACTGAAAGATATGGAATAAATTACATTTTATTTTAAAATAATAGCATAAGAGGACCTACCAATTAGCAATGTATCGAATTGTTTAAAAAATTAAAATAAATTCATTTAATAATAAATAGGATCTGACCTGTTTTCCAGAGAAATGGTTGCATTTTGGATACATGTGTGGAAATTTTTGTTCAAAATTCAGTACAATGGATCAATTCCAGGTTGTACAGCAGTCCATAGAAAGGCACAAAGAATACACCATGTCACTGTGCTTGGCTTTTATCGACTGCGACAAAGCATTTGAGTCCATCTCAAAGCATGCAATCATGGTTGCACTGCTTAGCCAAAGAGTAGATAAACCATATGTAAACTTATTATGATCGATATATGATGGAGTTATAGCCACAATTCACCTTGATGATCTTGAAGTGGAAATTAATGTTGAACGAGGTGTAAGGCAGGGTGACGCAATATCGCATATTCTTTTCTCGACTGGCCTTGAAGAAGGATTCCGTAAACTGGATTGGGAACAGGATGTAAAGATCAATCGCGCAAACTTAAACCATCTTAGATTTGCAGATGATATCGTTCTCCTTTCACAAGACCCAGAGGAGCTGCAAAGGCGCATGCAAGAACCGCAAAGGGCTTGCGAACCATTTGGCTTGAAAATAAACCTGAAAAAAAGTCAGGTTATGTTCAATAACTTCGCTCAGGACAAAGGAATTTCAGTTTTAGGAAGGGATTTGGAGATTGTGGACAGCTTTATATATCTTAGGTAGAGGATTTCGATGGAGGGGAATACCGCCCGGGAGGTGGAACGGCGTGTTAAGTGTGGTTGGCAGGTATTTGGCAGGCTCAATATTGTGTTTAAGAACAGACTCCCACTTTGCCAGTAAAGAAAAGTCTTCGATTAGTGCGTTCTATCCGTTATGATAAACGGAAGTGAAACCTGGACAATCACATCGCAATCAATTCAAAAACTTCGGTTAGCATAGAGGGGAATGGAAAGATGTATGCTTGGCATTACAATACGAGGCAGAAAGTCCTGCGCTTGGATCAGGGAACAAACGAAAGTCTGTGATATCATTGGAAGAGTAAAGCAATTAAAATGGAGGTGGGCAGGCCATATAACGAGGCGATGGGATGACAGATGAACCAAGGCAATCCTGGAGTGGATACTGCTTGATCGCAAACGTCCGCGAAGAAAACCGAAAGCACGATGGATTGATGACATCGTTAAGTATATTGGACCAGAGTGGCAGAGGAAAGACCAGGACCGTGAAAGAATGCTGAAGAGGCCTGCATCCTGCAGTGAATCGAAACGGGCTGATGATGATGATGAAAACTCGACACCAAATGATCAATGCGTATAAAATTCAATTATTATTTTGGAGTCAAAAATGACAATGTACCAATTCAAAAATAATTTAAAAATTAAAAGAACTACTTTCGATAAAACTAATAAGCAGTATTTCCTCCATGCGTCTCTAAGCATACATGTAGGCAATTTGGCATGTTCTCAAATAAATGACGAATTTGGGCTTGTGGAATTCTCTCCCACTCTTCACGAGCAGCATCTTAAGTTCTCTCAGGGTAAGAGGAGGATTGTTTCGTTTCTTGATGCGTGTTTTCAGAAAGCCCCAAGCATATTGAATGACATATAAGTTAAGGGGAATTTGCTGCCCACACTAACTTGGATATTCCCTCCTCTTTAAAAAAATGTTGTACTGCTGCTATTCGATGAGGACGTGCGTTGTCATCCATTAAAACAAATCCACTGCACCTGGGAACAGATGCACGAACAGATGCACGACAGGATTTAAAACTTCCTTAATGTACACAGCACCAGTGACTCTTCTATCCAGGATTAGCAGAGGTGTTCGTGAATTCCTTAATACCACACCAAAACATCACGCTCCCGCCTTCAAATGGGATACGTGGTTAAGCTGTGTCGGGATTGTCGACATTAGGCCCTCCAAAGTAATGTTTTTCGTGAATCAAAAACCAAGCCAATTCTCGTCGTATCGGAGAATATATATATATATATATATATATATATATATATATATATATATATATATATATATATATATATATATATATATATATGGTCACTTCCTACATTAAAATGGTTAAGGGCAGTACAATTGCAAAATATTGCTTTATTGTTTGACATGATGTAATCAATTTTACTTGTGAGTTCAGATGGACTTTTCCATGTCCATTTTCTGTTAATATTTTTCTTATAAAACAAATTCATAATATAGAGTTCTTGTCCTTCAGCAAAATCAACCAGCCTGTCACCTCTATTGTCCCGCTCACCATTTCCATATGGGCCAGTTGCAGTTTCACCAGTTTTGATTTTCCGATTCTGGTATTAAAGTCGCTCATCAGGATTTTATACCCACACTTGTCTTTGTCTAAAAGTTGGGCCACATCATCATAAAATTTCTCAATTTCCTCATCTCTATGGCTTGTAGTTGGTACATAAGCTTGGACGATTTGAACTTTTTATTCAGCTAAATGACGCAATGGGCTAATCGGTCAGATATACTTTCATATTTGACTACACTGTCTTTCAGCTTTCGATTGATGAGGAATCCTATTCCACCACATCGTCCATTTTCCGCACCTCGGATGTAGAGTACGTGACCAATTTGATTCTAGTTTGAACTCTTTGATATATATATATATATATATATATATATATATATATATATATATATATATATATATATATATATATATATATATATTATTATTCACGTATGGGCCCTGATGGACCATGCGAAGTACAATTAGAGGCGTTTGTTGTTGTTAGCCTTCCTTTGAGCCCATACTAATTTCATTTTTTCGCTATGAGCTTTTTTCCTTTCGTCAGACCAAGTTGTTCCAGTCTTCCTACATTTTTCTCTCTCGCCAACCTTCCAAACGTTAACCTTGTGCCTGAAACAGCCTCTATCCTGAATTTCACTTTGTGTAATATTTGCTGATCTTAGGTCCTCTTTAATTGCAGCAATCCATTTAATTATTTCTACTTTAGCTTTAATCCTATTTTCATAAAATTCGACTATTTGTCTAGTTAGCCTACCCGGATTCATCCGTTTGTTGTGTCCGTAAAACTTAAGTCTTCTTTTTCTCATATCGCTATGTATATCTGTGTATTGTTTGATTTCTTGGTTTTCTCGAAGTCGGTATGTTGTGCTATTTATTTGTTTGGGGCCTAGGATTTTTCTTATGATTATTCTTTCCTTCTTTTCAATGTCCTCGATGTCCCTCTTTCTATTCAAAATGAGCGTTTCTGCAGCATATAGACATTCTGGCTTAATAACCGTGTTGTAATGTCTCAGTTTTGTGTTTTTAGATAGGCATTTTTTGTTGTAAATATTTTGTGTAAGTCTCAATGCCGTTTCCATTTTTTGACATCTACCCTTATTGGCCGCTTTTTCCAACCCATTTTCCATGATTATTTCACCCAAATATTTGAATTGAGAGACTCGTCTGATGTTACCATATTTCGTTTTTAGAAATGGTGTTCTTAGTCTGTTGCAGGTCATGTATTCTGTCTTTTCAAAGGAAATTTGGAGTCCTACCTTTTCTGCTGTTTCTTTTAGGATTTCAAACTGTTTCTGTGCCATTAATATATCTTGAGCTAAAATTGCTAGATCATCTTTTTTTTGCTTTTTTCCACGCCACTCCTGTATTACTTTTTCTAGAACACAGTTAAATAAGAGTGGCGAGAGTCCATCCCCTTGTCTCACACCAGTTTTAATTTCGAAGGGCTCTGAGATGTCACCCATGAATTTAACTTTTGACCTCGTGTTAGTTAACGTTGCTTTAATAATTGCCAACGTTTTCAGATCTAGTCCTTGTTCTTTCAAGATTCGGAATAAAGATTCGCGATTAATAGAATCATATGCTTTTTTGAAATCCACAAATGTACAGACGAGATTTTTATTGTACAGTTTTTGATGTCTTAGAATCAACTTTAGATTCAGGATCTGTTCAGGGCAAGATCTGCCCGGTCGAAAACCTGCTTGACTGCTGCCAATGTTCGGTTCTAACTGTCCCTGTGCTCTGTCTAGTAGACATTGAGATAGAATCTTGTAACAAACTGGGAGAAGAGATATTCCTCTATAGTTGTTTACATCCGTTCTATCTCCTTTCTTATGTAGTGGATGGATTAGAGCATCTTTCCAGTCTTCCGGAATCCGTTCGGTTCCCCAAACTTCTTGTAGAATTTTGGTTATTTCCTTGATTGTACCTGGACCAGCGGATTTCAAAAGTTCAGCAGTGATTCCATCTTCACCAGAAGCTTTGTTATTTTTAGCCGCTTGATTTGCCTAATTATTTCCTCTTCATTCGGTGGTAATGAATCTGGGTTTGTTTGTTTAGGGTTTAGTGTTGGTAATTTGTTTAAGGGCTCAGGACAGTTTAGTATTTGTTCAAAATATTTCGCAAGTTCCTTGCAATTGTCTTGGTTATTTAGAGCTAATTGTCCGTTTTCCTTTTGAAAGCATAGGCTCTGCGGTATATATATATATATATATATATATATATATATATATATATATATATATATATATATATATATATATATATATATATATATATATATATATATATATATATATATATACAGGGTGTTAGGTAAACATGCGGCCAAAATGCAAGGGGTTATTCCTTGTCCTATTCTAAGAATATTTTGTTCTATGATGATTTTTGAAAAATCCCTTTGTTTCGAAGATACAGGACGAACAAATTTGCGACAACCATATTCGATATTTGTTGAAATCATTAATGTAAATAAAAGTAGGGTGTACGTCAATGAGTTTATCAAGCACAATTTTTTTTTTTTTTCGATCGCGACTACTAGGAACTGGTGTTTTATCTAGTAAGTGGATTTCATCGGTCGCATCTGTTTACATAGATTGAGTGATGTTTGGCTGTTTGACGTGTCTTAAATAGTGAGTGAAGTCCTCTATCATAATGTATACAAACGCCGAGATGACTGACACGCACTTCATGTATGGACTTGCTGATGGTAATGCATTACAAGCTAGGCGATTGTACAGTGAACGATTTCCAGCCCGTAATGTCCCCGACCGAAAAATCTTCGTAAACACTCATCGACTTCTTCGTGAAACAGGCACATTGAAACGAACTGAAGGGTCAGGAAGATCACTGACAGTAAGAACGGTACAATTGGAAAAGAATGTGCTGGACATGATAGCGGAAGATCCTTGTAGTTAACGCGAACAATTGCAAATACTTTGAATGTGAGTCACTGGATAGTTTGGAAAATTCTTAAGGGCAATTTATTGTATCCATACCACCTTCAACGCGTTCAGGAACTACTACCTGTTGATTGTCATCGACGTATTGCATTATGTCAATGGATATTGCAAACTTTACTTCGCATCCCTCTATGCCTGACACAAATTCTTTTCACCGATGAAGCTACTTTCGCAAGAAACGCAATAAGGAATTTTCATAATAACCATGTGTGGGCAGATGAAAATCCGCATGAGGTATGCGAAGATCGTTTTCAACATCAGTTCTCGTTGAATGTTTGGGTTGGAATTGTAGGTGAATATCTATTAGACCGGTATTTCTATTACAAAGATTTACTGGCGAGGTGCATCGCAACTTTTTGGAAGCAACGCTGCCTGAGTTTCTGGAAGATGTACCATGTAAAGATGTAAGTGTGGTTTATGCACGATGGTGCACCACCACATTTCAGTTTGGTTGCTCGTGATTTTTTAACATCAACGTAAGGATATCGCTGGATTGGTCGAAGTGGGCTACACGCATGGCTTGCTCGATCCCCGGACTTAAACCCCATGGATTATTTCTTCTGGGGATATCTGAAGTCATTACTTTACGCTACTCCAATGAAGAATTTGGATGATTTGCGAAATAGGATAATTGCTGGGTGTAACTCAATTAGAAACGACCCTGGTGTGTTTTAAAGAGTTCGGCAGTCAATGACGAGAAGATTGAATGCTTGTATCAAGGCTGGAGGAAGTCATTTTGAACATTTATTGTAGATTGAGCAACTTTACGTGTATTTTTTAATAATAAAATGTTAATGTCGTAAATTTTGTTCACCCTGTAGCTTCGAAACATAGGGTTTTTTCAAAAATCATCATACAACAAAATATTCTTAGAATAAGTCAAGGAATAACCCCTTAAATTTTTGCCGCATGTTTACCTAATACCCTGTATATATGTGTGTATATATATATATATATATATATATATATATATATATATATATATATATATATATATATATATATATATATATATATCGATGTAAACCCTCACCGGAACTTCATAGCGTTATAAAAAGTATCATAAGTCCTACTTCGCGACATAATCGACTTCTATGCTAACTTCATTAGAATCCTTCCATCTGTTGGAAAGTGATTTAAGGACAAACATCCAAACAAATATACTTTCACATTTATAATAGTAGGATTAGTTCAGTTTTTTTAAAATATGTTATTTTTTGTTTAGTTTTTAACCGACATATTTTTTGACATTGACATGTTTTATGAATTTTTTAGCATTAACTTTTTATTAAGCTAACAGTTTTGGATTTTTCACTTTTAATGGTAATATGTTAATTTATCATTTAATTATGTCATATATACTATCAGTATCAGTTCTGAAATTAATTACTGTTAGCTTAAAAAAAATCTAAATGTATAAATTTAATAAAATATGTCAAAAAGTATTATATGTCCTATTCTATAACATAATCATCGACTTACCAAAATTTCCTTACACCAAAATTCATTAGAATCCTTTCATCCGTTCGAGCGTGATTGAAGAACAAACATACTTCAGTTAACATTTTATATATATATATATATATATATATATATATATATATATATATATATATATATATATATATATATATATATATTTATATATATATATACTCTTGGACACTAGTGGACTATTAAGTTCTCAAAGGGCAATATTTTATGTGGACAGTTCAGACATTTAATACATAATAAAGATATTATCTCTTTAGAAGACCGCCCTGTAGGTAGCTGAATAAGTTAGGGAAGGTCACAAAAACCTACAGCAAAGGGTATGCAAAGTAATTCAGCATTATCTAAATTTGAAAATCTTCCCTCGATCAATACAGTCATCATGCTGAGTTTGATTTAAATTTATTTCTGGTTTTAAAAGGACGTAGATATCTCGAGGAGAAAGTCTGTCGAGATTATTCTCAAATGACACGTGTTTAATTTAATTTTTTTAGATTATTTAAGTCAGACAGAACTAACATAATAAAAAAAACTATTTTAAGGCACATTACTTATTTTCTTATGATGCCAGATATATTTATTTACAAAGCATGAGACAAAAATGGATCAGCTTTCAGAAACACTATATTTAAGGTAAGAAAATGTCTTTTTTTTTATTTTAATCAATAATTGATCAATTTATTTTAATCAATAATCAATGATTTATTGATCAATGATTGATTTTGTTCAATAGCCTTTATTTCTAATGACCTCCTGACATCGTTATGGCATTGAGTCAATTATGTTATGGAGCACTGAAGAATTTATTGATTCCCAAATGTTTTTCAAAGCCTCGAACATATCTTTCAAATGTGTGTAACGCTGAGTCCTAAATTTTTCGTTCATGATTTTCCGTTAATTTTCTATCAGATTTAAATCCGGGGATCGAGCTGGAGGGCTTCAATAGTTCAATGTTGTTATGTTTCCACCAACGTTTCACGTGTTTTGAAGTATGTTTCGAGTCATTATCGTGCTGGTAAACTCACTTTAGAGGCATATTCCACTCGCCAAAGGGTAGCATAACATTTTCTAAAATATCGGCATAAACAAATGATTCTATGGATTGGACGAATACCTCCATATGAGAAGCAACCCCATACCTTAACGTTCCCTCTACCATGCTTCACAGTCTTCATGACGTTTTTAAATTGAAGTCTTTTATTATCTGAACCTCGAACCTGTTTGATTCCGTCGCTACTAATTAATGAAAACTTCGATTCGTTACTAAATATAATGTTCCTCCAAAGCTTCTTGTTCCAATGCACGTTCCATGGCGTTCCAATCGGGCTTTTCTATTCCTTTTAGATAGTAGTGATTTTTCGGCTGGTCTCCGTCCAAACAACCCTCGTTCACATAATCTTCGTTGAATTGTTCTTGTAGAAACATTCACGCCATCCAAATTTGCTCTTATACATGCAGCATTGTTAAAAAGATCCGCGTAATTTATTCTAATGATTTTATTATACATTCGTGAAGAAGTTTTTCTCAGTCTTCCCAGTTTCATCACGTTCAGTACGATCCCACGACGAAAAAAAAATTGAATAGTTCGCGAAACTACCGACTTAGAGCGCATTACACATTTGGAAATGGAACATTACTTCTTGCAACTTTTCTAAGCTTGTACCACTAGTTTGTACGGATTCACTGATATATTAACGCCACGAGCTATCTTGCAGCTTGTAATTGCAACTAATAAGTGATTTAGGAATGAGTCGATAGAAGTTACTGGATAGGTTTTAAGGAAAATTTGGTAGTCGCTCTTTTTCGAGGTAGTAGTTGTTTACAATTATGGGATTCAATAAGGTACGTTTGTATATATATATATATATATATATATATATATATATATATATATATATATATATATATATATATATATATATATATATATATATATATATATATATATATATATATTACTAGGTTCTCGGGTAGAACCGCGTTTTAGATTTATAAAATCTCGACGTTTCGGCTTACACTTTGAAGCCATTTTCAAGAGAATCTAGTTGATTTAATCAGAGGCCTCAATCTGCTTACACCCCAGAGTCCAAAACTAGAAAAGAACGTGGACGGCGCGACCTCTGTATTAATAGGTATCTATATATATATATATATATATATATATATATATATATATATATATATATATATATATATATATATATATATATATATATGCTACACTATTAGTATATATATATATATATATATATGCTACACTATTAGTCCGGGAGTACATCCCATCGTTTGTGTCCCATTTGTTGGGAACGTGCAGACGTTTCGCCAAGGCCAGGTTATTCAGGTCAGGTCAAGGGATTCTTCCATCCGCGAAACACTACGAACTAACACACATATATATATATATATATATATATATATATATATATATATATATATATATATATATATATATATATATATATACAGCACAACGAATAGCAACGTATAAAAAAGAAAATATACAGCAGATTTTTCTGGCGAAAATTACGTTAAAAAGGTTCGCAAGATACAAATTTAATTTTGAGTAATGGTTATTTGTGACCCTCCAGATCTTTTCCCTTGGCGCTTATTTCTCCGCCCCCTCTCGAAATTTCTCCTTTTATTTGCCTGCACTTAACTCTAGATAGAATTTAAACTAACATTAAGATATTTTTAACAACCAAATAAAAGGGAGCCAAAATTTTATGAAACGAGAGTAATCTGGACCGTTTGGAACCTTAATGTTTATCTAAACGTCTGTTTTTTGCTTTCCTTCTTTCTTTTTTCCTTATTTCATTTTACGAAAGGGCCTTGCATCGAGAATATTAAAGTACGAAATAGGCTTTTAACTAAAATTGATATGAAATTGCCTCTGATATTTTAAATATATTTATAAATAAGATATTTCCCGTCAACGGCTTTTTATTATATTGTTTTCGACTTTAATCAAATGAAATATTAAAGACTATTTGGATTGATTCAAAAGTTCGTTACATGTTTTTGAAGAATACTAAATAAAAATTCTGTTTCCTAAAAATTACATCTAATTAAGATAGTATGTGCCTCTCTGTTCAAAGACCTTCCTAGACAAAGACCTTCCTTCAAGGAAGTAAAGTTTTTACCTACTAAGCTGTAAATAAATAAGCAAAGATTAATATCTAAAAATTTCCACTATATTTAAAATTACACAATGCCTTTTTCAAATACAAACTATACTGTATATTAGCTATACTATATAAACAACTATAACTATATAACTATATAACTATATAAATATATAACTATATAACTATATAACTATATAACTGTATAACTATATAACTATATAACTATATAACTATATAACTATACAACTATATAACTATATAACTATATAACTATATAACTATATAACTATATAACTATACAACTATATAACTATATAATTATATAACTATATAACTGTATAACTATATAACTATATAACTATATAACTATATAACTATACAACTATATAACTATATAACTATATCACTATATAACTATATAACTATATAACTATATAACTATATAACTATATAAATATATAACTATATAACTATATAACTATATAACTGTATAACTATATAACTATATAACTATATAACTATATAACTATATAACTATATAACTATATAACTATATAACTATATACTATATAATATTTGCTTATTTATTTAAAATGAATTTCCAACAAGTATCCGCTACCTCAATTAAATTTACTACTAAGATGTTTTGAAGAGATCTAAATAAATAGTATAGTCTATACAAAACTAAAATAGTTGCACGTCAGCGATGACGCTATTGAAGAACAGCAGAAATATCACTACATAAGTTAAATAATAAAATAATCAAATGGAATGTATTTAATAAATTTCAGATTTAGAGCTGGATTCGGTTGACAGCATTTGCGGCGTTGTCAAGTTTCAATTTTTTCTTGTTGATATATTATTTCATTTATTCCCCTTACGATCAAAAACAGTTCTTTTAAGAAATACCATAGTGTTATAATTGTCAGATTTGCCCCTATAAAATGCCAAATCATTGAAATAGTCTTTGTCAAGAGTTTGTAGCATCTCTGATACATTATTTTGAACGAGACAATAATGGTCTATTGTTACCCTTTGCGGCTATTAGAGAGGTATGTTAAGTTAATTGCTAATAATTGGATATGTTTTAATATATATATATATATATATATATATATATATATATATATATATATATATATATAAGTGTGTCGCATTTAAGATGAAGACACCCCATATCTCCGCTATTTGATGCAGGTGGTCAATCCTGAATTTTTTGCTTCGCGTTAGAGATATCGAAAAAGTTTACTTGAAAAAGTTGTTCGGAATGTTATTTTAACTCCATATATCGAGTTTCATGATAAAATTTGCATTATATCTATACACAAAATTATTACAAATTTATTTGTTTAATTTGATAATTAGTGTGCCATCGCGAGTAAAAACTTGTCAATAGTGTCATATATTCATGTATATATATATATATATATATATATATATATATATATATATATATATATATATATATATATATATATATATATATATATATATATATATATATATATATATATATATATATATATATATATATATATATATATATATATATATATATATATATATATATATATATATATATATATATATATATATATATATATATATATATATATATATATATACAACATGTTTATATATGTTTACATATATATTTCTTGAAATGGTTTGAAAACAATTATTAAATTCTTGATTTCTCTGATCTTTGATTTTTATGGATGATGCTCCGTATCATAGCATATTATTAAACAAGATGTCAAACAGCTCATGGTCTAAAGCTGCCATTAAAGATTGGTTAACTAATAATAATATAACATTTTCAATCGAAATGCTTAAAACTAAACTATTAAGAATTGTAACACAGTACGTACCACAACCAAATTTATCATTTTGATATATTTCCTAAGAGGACACTTTTCAAAAATAAGCCAGCACGGAAATATTTAGTAGGCAACTTAGCAGAACAATATATAAGCATATAGCGTGATGCACTTCACACTGTTACTCCTAAGATATGGAAGAATACAATCAAGCATACAGAAAATAGGATAATGAAATGGTATAACAGAGACCATACTTGATCGAAAAGAAGTTCTTCCGCTAATTATAAATTCTGCAGATAATAGCAGTGATTCCTGTCAGTACTTTTCAGATTCTGATTAATGAAAATAAGTGCGTGCAGATATTTCATTGTTTTTTCTGTTTAGTACTTGTATATTATATATCAGTAAATGTCATTTGTAATTATATAATATTTTTATTTTAATATCGATGGTTTTTGAACGAAGCATTTTACATGTGCTGAATCTATGTATGTTTACATGTACTAAATCGACGACACTTATTTTATTAGTTACTTTAAAATTTGCATTTAATTTAGAGTTGATTTTTTAAAATTATTATTAAAGTTTAAATTGTACAAATGATTTCGCTATATATCGCTATATTCGAAATGACTCGCTATATAGGTTATAATGTCTAATCGCAATCTGGCAATGGCGCAGTCAAAATGTTGATCACATGCTTAATAACGTGCAACTGTTTTTATTTTATACGAGCTATAGTTGAAAAGCACAATGTAAGGGAACTACCACGGATGGACCAAAATATCCCATTCAAGTTGTAAACATTTGTGCCAGGTGAACACGTTGGATCTTGCATTCTCTCGATGGAACGCAATGCCCTTTCTGTTGGCTAATTAAGGTTATATCTAATCGATTTCTCACTATATTTCACTCAGTTGTGAACAGTGTTTTTCTGAATTAATGATCTGGTTTTCAGGTAACAGCTCATAATAAACGATTTACTTCCAGTCTCATCAAATACGTACCATAACATTCTTCGAATGTTAACTTGCTTTTACGCTGGTTGAAGGTACATCTAGGCGCCTACATCTCATCTCTTATGCTTATTATAAGTATGTTAATGATTATATTTAATAATAATATTAATATTGTTAGACAATCATCCGATTTAAAAATAGATCGATTTCGTTGCGCTTGAACAGAGAAACATAAGCAGAAATTCGGTTTATCAATTTCTTCCACCCACACATCGGCCTTACTAACCATTCCGGTTGATGTAATCGTGTTGACGTTATTGACTGATTGATTCCAAGAATTTGTCTTCACGTATGCGTGCTACTTTAATACCATTGGATTTCAAAGACAAATATTATGCAAAAAAATACCAAAAGTTTTTTTTACTATTCACCAATAAAGACATATTAATCGCAAGAAATACTATACGGTCCAATAAAATCAACTGGTATTATGGAACCTTGTGATAAAACCACAACTTAATGGTACTTATAACCACAAGGTATAAAACTGCATTTAAATAAATATAATTATTAGGCTATTATGAATAATCATATTAATTCATAATTGTATTAATTATAAAAATAAAAGAGAAGCAAAGTTCTGTCTACTTGATCACACTAATTATCAATATATAATAATTGACTGAATTTTCAAATACAGATAGTACGACCAGAAGAACTGTGTCTTGTTCGATTACCAGGAGGAAAAAAATCATCCACATCTTAAGACCAGTTTCGTTCTTATCAGTTTCGTAACTCATCATTTAAGCTCGGACGCCTCTGTCCCCCTCAGGCTCAGGGGAAATTTAGTCGCCATGTAGCGGTTCAAGAGGCAAGAGCGCTCGTTTTGTGTGCGCGAGTATTAATGCAACAACAATTCCACCACAATTGCGTAGCGTAGATTTTGACAACATTTCAATTTTCACAATGTTCAGCAATGTCCAACCCTTCCGTTGATTAAGCAATAGTTCCGTAAGTTTGAGGAAACTGGTTCAATGTTAAATAAATGCGTCCCTGGCCATCGAAGGTCAGCGAGAACCGATGAAAACATTGAGAGAATGAGAGCGTCCAGGCGCCAACAACCAAACTTATCGACTCGAAAGCGCCCAGCTGCTTTAAATGTGTCAAGATCATCGGTGCTTCGTATCCTTCACAAAGAATTACGCATGCACCCGTACAAGATTCAGTTAATGCAAGAATTGAAGCCGACGGACCCCGCTGATAGACTTTAATTCGCTAACGAAATGATGAATTTCCACCAGTCGACAAAATGTTATTCTTCGATGAAGCTCATTTCCACCTTAATGACCATGTCAATAATCAAAAGTGTCGCTACTGATGTGGAGAAAACCTTAAAAAGAAACATGAAAGGCATTTACATAACCCGAAGGTTACAGTTTGGGCTGTAATGCCGTTATCCAGAATAATCGCCCATTTTTTTTTTCGAAAACCACCAAATGTAACGGTAAATTCTCAGTGTTATGCCGACATGCTTCAAACTTTTTTTACTCCTGCTCTTCAAGAATTTGAAGGATACACTCAGGACACTTGATACCAACAGGGCGGAGCAACCTACAACAGTTCCAATTTCTCTTTGCCAGTTGTTAAAGCGCTTTTTCTCCGAAGCTCGGACTCTGTGATTTTTTTAATGAAAATATCTTACCGCAACCGCCCCGCCGCTCTATAAATTTTAATCATGTAACAACTACAGAATAATCAGTCTTATAAGATATTTGACTACCCGGCATACGCAGCATTATAAAACGTCCAAAAAACATCAAAACGCTTTTGAAAACAGAAAAGAAGATGTAAGGATTGAAGATGAGGTAATAAACACATTCAGATTTGCTGACTATACGGTAATATCGGCTGAAACTATAGATTTCCAGACATTGACGATTTCCATATAAAACGAATGCTTCCAAATAGGTTTAAATATTAGCATTGACAAAACTAAAGTTATAACCTGCAAATATCAACTGACAATGCACAATTATCAGTAAAAAGGCTGGCGTATACCACGAAAACCATGGTATACCACCATAAACCAAAAAACATGAAAATTAAATTCGTTTAAGAAATGAAATGCGAGATTTAAGGTTTTGCAAACTAAATTACTGCACTGTTATAACAACTTGAATTTGTCTCTCTGACTGAGGTTTAGAGAATATTACATATGGACTGCTAATGTTAAACCAACTAACTACAACTGCTAAATTTGCCAATAAAGTGCTTGCAAATTTTAATCTTTAAAAAACTATAATCGAACACCATCTGGGTATTTACAGCATGTCGATTAGTATATGTTGCTCATATTAAACACATCATAATCAAGCAATTTGTCAATCGATCAATGAGAACTAAACATGTTGTTAAAACTGTTACATTTTTAGTTCGTCTATTCTGCTCTCTTAAAACATCAGCATCGAGAGACCGAAGACGAACTGATGAAAGACCTATGTCTCCCTCCAGGAACTTTTTGAACCAGAGCTGTGCGGTGCCGATTGAAACGTCACCTTCCCCCACCCCCCTCCCCTATTTCGCAAATCCCACGAGTGGCGTTAGTCGCTTTAAAGACTAAGTCGCCTTGAAGGCTAATTTTTTAAAAGTAATGTGTCAAAACTGCCTTCATTTTCATTCTTGCTTCTTTCACTCATTTTAACTTTTATGTTAAAAACCGTCGATTGAATATTTCACACATTAATACTAAAACGTTCCTTGTTTTTTATCGGAGCAAAAAGCTGAGATCGGATTAAATTTCTGAGAAGTGAAGTATAATCCTTTAATTATAAATCAAAAGGGAAAAACGCAAATTATTACACCTTAGTATTAACAAACAGCTTATTGTTTAACTACTATGTAAAATGAAAAAAATATTAATTACAAGCTTACCCGACAAACGTTGTCCTATTCAAACTTCAATAAAATTATTTGTGATCGTATTATGAGTTTTTGAATAGCTATTGGAAATGGGTAAACAAAGTAAAATTTTGTTTGTTTGTATGTTTTTTTTGTTTGTCTTCTTGCACGATTATTCAAATTGATTGTCACGCGATTGGTTTCTACTGACCGATGATGTCTCATTCGAAGCATATCATCTTCGTTTGCATTTTCTCTTTCTTCTTGTGTACGTGCTGCACGTGACTGTGATTCGATTCTGTTCAATTTCATTTCGCTCTTCCCATTGCTTTGCAGTTCGATTAGATCGAAACTTCGTTTGTATTGTAGCAAAAAATTGCAACTTCTGCGACCTAAATTGTGACCTTATTAACGGCCTTGCAATGTGATTAAATTCAATTCAATTGGGTCGATTGCGACACAATCTGCGATGCGAAGAATTACAATTCAGTTGAAAATGGACAATTGATTCCCTTTGTTGTTACTGTATAACCGTTTATCACTTTAAAATTCACCGTATTTCATGGGGAAATCTCTAAATTTGTTTGAGATAAAACGACGAAACTTAATTGATTTCATAAAACGATTGCGATGAACTTACAACAGAATCACAATTCAACTGAATCAATTTTTCGTCACTATGTAACCGATTAGCTTGATTCGCAATTTGACTATTTGACAAATATCAATCGATTTTGCGCACGTAGCCAAAATAAATAGGAATATAAATAAAATAACTATATTTGTAGGACAAATAGCAAAACAATACAAAGGTAAAAACAGATGTAATTTTATTTTAATTTAGGCTGGAATGAGTTTTTCTAAATTTTTCTCCTAATCTTCGATTTTTTTTTCAGCTGAAAACATTCAAAAATTACGCATATCCATTGTTCGAATCGCGAGTTATGTTCTTGAGTTCATACAAAAATCCCATATAAACAACACTTTCAGTTTTTCCACTATTAAGAACCTTTAAAAAAAATTAGCCAATTCGGTCCAGCCGTTCTCAAGTGATGCGCTTACCAACGAACAGCCTTTAATTTTAATTTTTATATTTAAGCATAATACTTCGTCACTATAAAAGCACAAATGTTAAAGCAAAAAAAACAACAAATACTAAACGAAACTCGCAAAAATCATTCGTCCACATTAACACATAGCCGAACTAACTATTAACTACCAAAAACAACCTTAAAAATTCAATGAAGTCTTGATGAATCTATGCGCCCTTTGCAAAATTAAATAATTGAAATACGATTACTGCAACTCCAAACACACCCGCACTATTCCTGCAATCATTGTAGTCGCCCTTCTTCTGGTCCTGACAGAAGTCACCAGTTTACGGCACGCCGACGGTAGATCAATTGACTTGCGGACGAAGGGCCCCCCCTTCGTATGGTGAGGACCCCTTTCCTCCATAATTATTTCAGATTATAATTCGGTTGATTTTACATTGTCCATTTATTATTAAATTTCGGGGTTTGCCCAACTCTGATTTTTCAAATTGTGCGTTCAGTAATTTCATTTCCCCGCGGAGACGAAATTAAAGAGGGTCGGTGAAAGGGAGGGGTTGGTATGTATTGGTTTCCACTGTTTGTCGAATGGTGTGTACGGTTTACATAACAGAAATTGGATAGCAGGAAAAAAAATATATGTATATATATATATATATATATATATATATATATATATATATATATATATATATATATATATATATATATATATATATGGGTTGATTTTCTTGGACTCCATCCAATGAGACAGCAGTAGCTGAGTGTCATCAGACCGGGTTCCGCAATATCATGTGGAACACACAACAACCTGCGTCTCCGCCTAAAGGAACACTTTTGTTGGTTGCTTGACCGGGAAGGAGCCCACCTATCCCTTCAACTGGATGACATATGTTTCGTCTCTCGAGGTTCAGACTCTTCAGGGCGCCGACATATACCATACCATCAAGAATAGGGAGTCCCTATCCACAGCCAACAACCCATGTTTTCGCCGACCTCCCGTCGGATGGCGTATATATGTAGTGGTAGATTTTCTTGGACCCCGTCCAATGAGACAGCAGTAGCTGAGTGTCATCAGACACCCAACCGTTGGGTTCCACAATCTCATGTGGAACACACAACAACCTGCGTCTCCGCCTAAATGAACACTTTTGTTGGTTGCTTGACCGGGAAGGAGCCCACCTATCGCTTCAACTGGATGACATATGATTCGTCTCTCGAGGTTCAGACTCTTCAGGGCGCCGACATATACCATACCACGACAAAATCTACCACTGCATATATACGCCATCCGACGGGAGGTCAGGGACGGCAGTTGAAGGAATAGGTGGGCTCCTTCCTAGTCAAGCAACCAACAAAAGTGTTCATATATATATATATATATATATATATATATATATATATATATATATATATATATATATATATATATATATATATATATATATTTACATTTAAATTAAACATTACAGTTAAATTAAACGAATCATTTCGAATGAACAAATTCATAAACGAATGCATATCAGTGTTATGTGCGCTACATAGTTGATGTTCGTTTATGTGGGCGCCATCTTTCTTTAACCTTGTAACTTTTTGTAACCGTTGTGATAATTGGGCTTTGTATTCTGTGTTAGTTTGTAGATGCTATCTATTATTACATTTAAAAATGTTATTTGCTTTTTTCAATTTCAGTCGAAATTCCCCGGTTAATAGTTGGTGGTCAGATCCGCATTCGTAGTCTGGGTAAGTTCTTGCATTCTATAAAGATGTTCGCCATCTTTACGATATTAATATAAAATCTATTTGATACATGGCGATCTCCATATATATAGCTGTCGTCGATGGTGTTGGAACATGGTATTTGCTATAGCTAAATCTTTCTCAGTGCAAAAGTTTAAAAACCATTTTTCATTTCTCTCCACCAAACCCCATTTTCTTAAGATATTCTTAAGGTAGTCGTCAGTTGTTTGAATGGATCCCACCTTGGCATTAAAATCTCCCATTATAAAGTAATTTCTCTTCCCTGCACTCTGGACATTTCTTGTCCGAGATCTGAGTAAAACTCCCCAATTTCCTCTTCTGTAGCCTCACTATATGGTGTGTAAACCTGTATGAGATTGAGCTTCGTAGATATCGCGTCAAGCTTTATAGAAATTATCCTGCTGTTGACGCAATGATGACCAAGTACGGATGAAGTGCTCTTCTTAGATATTATAAATAACACTCCATGTTTGCTTTGTGTTTCATGACCTGAGAAGTGCTTTATGTTGCTGCATGTTGTTGTAAAGTGTCCATTTCCTTAGAGATGGGTTTCAGACAGACCAACCACTCCGTAGGGGATTTCTCGTGTTCAACTGTCTGGTGTTCCACATGGCAGAAGACTCTGAATGGTCCAGGTGCCAACCTAAACAAGGTTGCGTATATTTCAAGAGTCAGTTACATATTTTTCAAGCGCAGTCTGATGAAACCTGCTGCATGAAACCCGGTGGCGCCGATTGCCAGTCGGATCGTTTGGTGTCTCTTTTTCCTTATTTGCCATATTGCATTGTGCTCGTGGGATATTGTAGACACAGTGGGATCCCACTCTCTCCTGCGCCGGTTAAAGCATGTATAGGTGTATAGGAAGATCGGAGAGCGGGTGGGAAGCTAGGCGGTTACAGGCTATCCCATATATATAAGAAAAAGGGTCATTCCTGTGAGACCGAACATCAAGAACACCTGGGTGCTGTATCACGACAATGTAATGTGCCATATAGCGATTTCAAATTATGAGTTCTTGAAAAGTAAAAACATCACTACGATTCCGCAACCTTCTTATTCACCAGACCTGAGTTGTTGTGACATTTTCCGAACACTGATAATTCTCCTAAAAGGACACCGTTTTGGGACATTGGAGAACATTGAAAAGGCCATAACCGACTAGCTGAAGGCAATTCCAGTATCTGAGTTCCAGTACTGCTATGTACAGTGGACAACCCGTCTCCAGCGCTGTGTGGCTTTCCAAAGTAATTGCTTTGAAGGAGACAATGTGAAATTGCAATTTTAATTGAATGAAAAAATTAATAAATATCAGCCTATACATTATATATACAGACACCTAATAGCTGTTTCTGTTAATAATGTCGATTTTGCTAAGAGATTATTAAGAGAATTATTAATACATTTGTTGATATAGGCTAATGACGTTTTTAGCGTTTTGAGGGTATGAAAAGCCAGTTCGTTATTAATTGTCATTGTGTAAAAAAACATACTTTTTCATAGCTTTGAATATATCGAATCAGGTACCAGAAAAAGACCTTTTGCGGAAGTTTAATAACCTTCTTTCATTTAAAGAAAACGACTGCTGGAATTTGTCGATTGTTGGTTGAAACTTACGGTGAGCATGTTTTAACTCAAAAAACTTGCGAGCGATGGTTTAAACGCTTTAAAAGTGGTGATTTTGATATAAAAGACAAGGAGCGTCCAGGACAGCCGAAAAAGTTTGAAGATGCCGATTTGAAAGCATTATTGGATAAAGACCCAACTCATAGGTTGAAAGAATTACCAAAAGCATTGACTGTTGCCCAATCTACCATTTCCGAACGTCTACACGCTTTGGGAAATATCCAGAAGGAAGGAAAATAGGTTCCTTCCTTGAAGGAAAGATATATTGAAAGGCGAAAAACCACTTGTAAAACTTTGCTAGACAGACAGAAAAAAAAGGTGTTTTGCATCAAGTTGTGGCAGGTGATAAAAAGTGGATCTATTTTGACAGCCCAAAGCACAAAAAATCATGGGTTGACACAGACCAGCCTTTAACATTACAACCAGTGCGTAATATATATTGAGAAGAAGGCTTTGTTGCGTATTTGGTTGGAGGTGTGTATTACGAACTTCTAAAAGCTGGTGAAACAATTATTGGCGATCACAACCGATAACAATAGATAAAATTGAACCAAGCATTCAAGGAAAAAAGACCAGAATATGCTCAAAATTACGATAAAAACATATTTCAACATGACAGTGCTTGGCCCCATGTTGCAAAATACCCCACCCGTTGTATTCACCGGACTTAAAGGTGAATAGCCCCTTCGGACTACCACTTACTTCGATCGATGCAGCTCGGACGTTCAGAACAACACTTATATGTAGTAGTACATATCGTATTTTTTCGCTTAATCGACTGGATCACTTCAAAATTCCGTTTCAGCTAGACAAAGGCCCATATATCAGTATTACCGTCGCATCCCCGTAACACACCACTACTGACATTAATTTGTTTATTAAATATTTCACTACGTAATCCTTTTCACGCTTTTTCGATGAATAAGGCCCCGACAGTGTACAATGCCACACCTCGCACTCCCACAATCACAATAGCTTGTATGTCATCGTATTTATTTTCAAGACCGGCAGGTACTACTTGATAATTGGGCTTAAGCCACGTCCGAATGGTCGCAGGTTGTCACTGAATTGACGCAGATTGCAAATTATTACGCACGTGGTCGGTTGTTGAGTCTACATTTTATTTCTGAAATGTTCGCCGTATCTTATATCAATGAAAAGTATTATATTTGCCTCTGAAATTTAAAATACACAGTATGTTGCAAAAATAAGGAACTTTATAAATTAAAAAAAACTACTAGCGCCCTCTATTAAAATAATATATAATCTGAAAGATTTACATCTCATCTATAAAACAAGACAACCATCATTAGAATCAATCAGATTGCCAAGTTATAGCGCATAAAGTGATTAAGCAAAGATTAATATCTAAAAATTTTCACTACATTTAAAATTCTATGTATAACAATTGTTTCAACATACAGTGCCTTTTTCAAATACAAACTATACTAAACCAACAGTGAGAAAAGTAATTACAACCTAAAGTGTACATCGACCCAATAGTAGCATAAAACATGATAGTGGGAAAACCCATTTTTTGTCAACGTCTAGGAGGGCAATATAATCTAAAAGATTTATTTTTTGAATTTATTCTCATTATGTAATATTTTAAAATTATCATTGAAAGTATGCTTTTCTAACATTAAGGGGTTAGCATGAAAATTATTTTGTTGTTTAGTGTAACTTCTTTTATGTTCGTTGGGCCTAGTAAAGAAAGATCTTCCGGTTTGTTCAACATATACTTTTGGACACGACCAGCACTCAATTAAATAAACTCCTGATTTATACAGTTTATTTGTTTGACTTTTATTGCTTTTAATGAGGCGTCCAAGACTATTGTTTGTTTTAAAAGCAATATTTATATTGTCTGTTTTGGATAAATATCTCGACACTAATTTGGTAACTTTTCCCAAATATGTAATTGTTTTGAACGCTGCATTTTTGATATTATTTTCCGGATATATTAAATTAATGGTTTTGTTATAACTTTTTTTATTAATTATTTTATTTATAACATTTGGATCATATTGATTATTTACTGCGATCTGTTTGTTGACATTCAATTCTTTATTATAATTATTTACTGACATAGGGATATATACAGATTTTTTTTCTTGGGTTTTTCGTCGCGATTTAAAACTTAAAAAATATCAAAAATATCTGTTCTCATGTAAATAAAGAACCACTGGGTAAAAACAAAAAACCAAACGGAGACAGATTTCTCAGTGTTCTTTTCTGTAATAAATTTGCCTAACGAACAAAATTTTTAAAATATAAAAATGTTCTAAAATAAATACAAACTTTTAAGGTTAACGTTTCGGGGGTCTTCTTTCCCCGTTTTCTAAACGAATCTAAAAAATAAATTATATTAATTTCTAAAGTTACCAAATTAGTGTCGAGACATTTATCCAAACCAAACAATATAAATATTGCTTTTAAAACAAATAATAGTCTAGGACGCCTCATTAAAAACAATAAAAGTCAAACAAATAAACTGTATAAATCAGGAGTTTATTTAATTGAGTGCGGGTCGTGTCCAAAAGTCTATATTAGACAAACAGGAAGATATGTCTTTACTAGGCTCAACGAACATAAAAGAAGTTGTACTAAACAACAAAATAATTCTCGTTATGCTAAACACTTAATGTTTGAAAAGCATACTATCAATGATAATTTTAAAATGTTACATATTGAGAATAAATCCAAAAAATTAAATCTTTTAGAGGACCTAGAAATTAATAATAGAAAAAAATTGGATATGTTGCAAAATGACCAGCTAGACTTGAATGGTTCACCGTTATTAAACTTATATTGCCCTCTTAGACGTTAACAAAAAATGGGTTTCCCCACTATCATGTTTTGTGATATTGTTAGGCCGATGGATACTTTAGATTATAATTACTTTTCTCACTGTTAGTTTACATTTGAAAAAGGCACTGTGTGTCGAAACAATTGTTATACATATAATTTTAAATATAGTGGAAATTTTTAGATATTTATCTTTGCTTATTTATTTAAAATGAATTCTCATGAAGTATCGGCTACCTCAGTTAAACTTAAAGTGATAATACCTTTTCTCATCTTGTCACAAAAACACGATGGAATATAGAGCTAATATTAAATTTTGTTTCAAGCTTGGTAAAACTTTTCAGAAACAGATTTCAGAATTGATGAGAAAAGTTTATGGTGATGATTGCTTATCCCGTACACGTGTGTTCGACAGATACAAGCGATTCCAGGACGGTTATGATCGTTTGGAAAACGACCCAAAGCCAGGCAGGCCAAAAAACAAAAATCGCTATGAGTTGGTGGAGAAAGTACCTGAAATGATCATAAATGATCTAGGTGTTATGGAGCGTTTGTGAAAGAGAATCTTCCGAGTGAGTACCGAATGTCGCCGGGAAGTTTGTTTATGTTGCACGACAATACACCTTCTTACAGGACCGCCGCTTTTCGTGAATTTTTGGTGAAAAAAGAAGTATGTGTGCTTCAACATCCTTAGTGTTCGCCTAACTTATCTCCATGAGATCCAGTCATTCAGGCGATACCGAAAAACAACATAAAAAATCTATGGTAGCATTGGTTGAACGTGCCCAGCGGTGTCTTAATGTGAAAGAGATGTATTCTGAATAAAAATAAATAATTTTGGCAACAACTATTTTTTCCATTATTTTTCAAACATGTGTATGCAGGGTATGATCACTGACTCTTAACTGTGTGTGGTTATTGGGTGATTTTATTTTTCACACCCAAGGTTCCAAGGTACCAATAGACAACTATTTATAAACGCCAATAATCTTTAATAATGCTTTATATTTTATCCAATAAATACATAAAAATAATATTGTTACGAATTTTAACTGTAACTGTGAGTTTCTCACTCACACCAAATCAGATTGGAATTTGGAAAATATTCGAACGTTGTTTAAAACCAATAGATAATCACCAATAGATATTCTGGATATCCAAATAAAGTACTAACAAAAAGCTATTTCTGTAGTACTAAAGTACTACAGAAATATGAAAATTATTTTAACTATATATTGTACTGAAACATTAGGAGCTCAATGGGATTCCTATATCGAAAGGAAATCTCATGTCAGTGTATTTTTTCTTATCTACAATTTCTTGGCTGACACAAAATGTTAGTGATGGAAATCTAGATGCTCCACCATCCCTCATATTTCTTAGATTTGGTTCATTTTTATATTTAGTTATTCCCAAGCTTGAACTGATGACGAAAAGAAAATGTTCTCTACAGACAATTCATACATGTCAGCAAATTCGAACAGGTAAACTTTTTTGGTATTCAGGTATCAAACGTTTGTATATTCAGGTATCAGACTATTTTAGTTTATGGAAGTGGAAAGGATGTTTTGGGTCCCACAACACTTTTCTTGTATCATACTCCTCTATTAAAAGTTAAACATTTTCTCTGTCAAGATCAATTATTTTAATTTCAATTTAATTTAAATAAAAAAAAACAAAATAAAACACTGCAAAATATAAACAAATTTATTTTTGACCCTTGTTGGAATAACCTAATCAAGCATAACCTACAAATATCATTGATGGTATGTGACGTAATTTTGCATCGTAAATATTTTACCCCACAGTCAATACACATAACAAAGGAAACAAAAAAGAATGCTCGAACTACAGACGTATATCATTACTATGTATAATAGCAAAAATGTACAGTGGAAATTGACAACACACTCTAGAAAAGCAAACCGGATTCCGGAAAAACCATTGTGTACCAGAGCATATTTTCATCAAAGTTTGATTTCCACTTATATAAGTGAAAAGCAGGATAGTGTAATATATTTGGTTAGGATGTACAACCACTCAGTACATTTAGGAGCTACAGCCACAATTCACCTTGATGATCTTGAAGTGGGAATTAATGTAGAATGAGAAGTCGGAAGGGTGACGCAATATCGCCTATTCTTTTCTCGGCTGGCCTTGAAGAAGTTTTCCATAAACTGGATTGGGAACAGGATAGTGTAAAGATCAATAGTGTAAACTTAAACCATCTTAGATTTGCAGATGATATCGTTCTCCTTTCACAAGACCCAGAGGAGCTACAAAGACGTATACAAGAATTGCAAAAGGCTGGCGAACCATTTGGCTTGAAAATAAACCTGAAAAAGAGTCAGGTTATGTTCAATAACTGCGCTCAAGACAGAAGAATTTCAGTTTTAGGAAGGGATTTGGAGATTGTGGACAGCTTTATATATCTTGGGCAAAGGATTTAAATGGAGGGGAATACCGCCCGGGAGGTGAAACAGGGTGTTAAATGTGGCTGACAGCCATTTAGCAGGCTCAACATTGTGTTTAAGAGCAGACTCCGACTTTGCCTGAAAAGAAAAGTCTTCGATCAGTACGTTCTACCTGTTATAACATACCGAAGTGAAACCTGGACACTCACATCGCAATCAATTCAAAAATTTCGGGTAGCACAGAGGGGAATGGAAAGATGTATGCTTGGCATTACAAGACGAAACAGAAAGTCCTGCGCATGGATCAGGAAACTGTGACATCATTGAAGGAGTAAAACAATTGTAATGGAGATGGGCAGGCCCCATATAGCGAAAAGATGGGATGACAGATGGGCCAAGGCAATCCTGGAGTGGATACCGTTTGATCCCAAACATCTGCGAAGAAGACCGAAAGCACGATGGATTGATGACATCGTTAAGTATATTGGAAGACCAGAGTGGCAGAGGAAAGCCAAGGACCGTAAAAGCTGGAAGCATATTGAAGAGGCCTTCATCCTGCAATGGACCGACACGGGCTGATGATGATGATGATGATGATGATAATGATGTTGATGATGATGATGATGATGATGATGATGATATATATATATATATATATATATATATATATATATATATATATATATATATATATATATATATATAGATGTATGTATATATGTATGTGTAAATAACAACCTACAACCATTAAGATTACTTAGATTACAATAGCAAAAAAATGAAAATATTAAATAGAGATAAATGCTGAAAAAGCATCTCAGGCTGTTGTGAGAATGAAAATCGGGACCAGCGCCCTGAGATAAAAAACGCAAAAATCACAAAAAAGCACATAAATAACTCTTGATTTGTTCGCAAAGGTGTCTCCTCGGTGGATGCGGAACGCTCTAGTAATTGGGCCCTCGAGCCGCGTTCCCGAATCGACAAATAGAATTAACATCTGATGCCCCGATTCCTTTTGCCTGGCAATTTTTTGTTATGTGCCGAGACGAGACCAAATTGGAGTACGTGTGATGAACAAAAGGTCTTCTAGAAACACTGTTTCGTTGCACGCTTAATTATTAATAAATTCTACAATATTGTGATTTCTTGATCACCCCTATCACGATAATAGTTACGTATAGTAAAAACATATAGGAATATATTTTGTAATATATTTTAAATGTGCCTTATACTAAAGTTCCAATTTTTTAACATACTCATAATTTGTTTCTTTTTTATAAAGGTTCTTTTAAACTGAGCGGTTTTTTAAATTATTGACTAAAACACATAATTTGAGTTGATTTCAAAAAACTTTTTGTTGGTAATTGAAGCATAGTGTATGATATTTAAACATGAAAGACAATATCTGCCAAATAACCAACCTTGCAATCTTACAGCTTCACAGACATCCACTCTTTTGTCAAAATTTTGGCATAACCGTGGCCCCATCTCACCAGTGGCTCGAATAATTTCATCCTTTACTTCAGTAATCGATTGCAGATTGTTCTTATAGACTTGGCTTTTTACGTGACCCTCTAAGGGTGTTAAATCTTATGATCTTGGTGACCAGTTAACAACACTGTTTTTTGCAATAACTCGTCCAGGAAATTTTTCTCTCAATAAATCAATTGTTTCATTAGCAGTGTGCGATGTTCACAGTTACAGCTTCACCAGCAACATTCGGAAAAAAATATGCCCCAATTGCTCCTCCTGGCCATAATACACACCAAACAGTGTTTCGTTTAAGATGTAAAGATTTCCCATGACTCAATCACTCACCTCACATTCTTCACCCCAAATGCGACAATTTTGTTTCTTAACATAGCCACCAATTTCAAAATGTGCTTCATCTGAAGAGATGATTTTTTTAGAAAAATCATCTGTTTTTTCTTTGATCCAATAGACAAGTGCACGGCATTTTGAATGATCCAGTGGCTTTAATTCCTCTGTTATTTGAACTTTATATTCCTTGAGAGCTAAATCTTTTTTTTTTAATTTTGTGAATCGACTATTGGAAATGTCTAGGGTTTCAGAAGTAGTTTCATGCACCAAGTCAATATGCTCTTATGAACGACCACTACTACTATATATTGCTCTTCTTTTGTCTTCCACCGAACCAGTTTCTTAAAATTTACTGCTTTCAGATGGACGATTGTGCAAACCGTAAATGTCACGTAATTTTCTAAAAACATTTTTCATTGAACGTGCATTTTCAAAAAATAACTCTAACTTGTATTGGGTACGACTCCATTTTTACATATAAATGTCATACATTATACTTCTGAAATGAGACTAGACCTAGGCAAATTCACAACGCCATCTGTGTTTTATTCGAAAATTTAAAAATCGCTCAATTTGAAATACCTTTTATTAATCCTAATTTGAATAATCTTCATTTATACCAAGTTTGTAAATATGAAACAGAAATTTGCCCATAGATGGCCCCAGCTGTCAATGTAGTTACCGTTAAACCGCATCATTGGCGCCATTTCCTTATTGACATGTAACCAAGATTTTCAAGTCACAACAATACAAGTTTCAGACAACAGCATAGTTTGTAATAGCGTTGAACATGTCGAATTTTGTGCCTGGAAACAACGATTTGCGTACAATTGATTTTCTGTTACCATTTGAAGAAAACTGTTGCAGAATCGCATCGAATACTTGCTCTTGATACATCAAAGTGCTTTAAGTGGTTTAAAAAATTTAAAAGTGGAGATTTTGACGTGAGAAACAAAGAACGTAGAAGACCACCGAAAAAGTTTGAAGACACCGAATTGCAAACATTGTTGGATGAGAATGACGCTCAAACGTAACAACAACTCGCGAATCAAGTAAATGTAAAACGAGAAGTCGTCTCTATACGTTTGAAAGCCATCGAAAAAGTTCAGAAGATGGAAAAATGGGTTCCACATTAACTGAATGAAAGAAAGCAGGAAAATCGAAAAACCACATGCGAAATGCTGCTCGCCAGATACAAAAGAAGGTCATTTCTCCATCGAATTGTGAGTGGCGATGAAAAGTGGATATATTTTGAGAATCCTAAGGGTAAAAGATCATGGGTAACCCCAGGCGAACTATCTACATCGACTGCAAAGCCAAATCGCTATGGACGGAAGACAATGCTCTGTGTTTAGTGGGATCAGAAGGCTGTGATCTATTATGAGCTACTAAAATCTGGCGAAACCATTAACACTGAACGCTACGGACAACAAATGATCGATTTGAATTGAAAAACGACCAGAATATCAAAAAAGACAACACAAAGTGATTTTGCTTCATGATAATGTACCATCGCATACAGCAAAACTGGTCAAGGAAACGATTAAGGCGTTTAGTTAAGAAATACTTTCGCATGCGGCTTACTCACCAGGCTTGGCTCCGGCCGATGACTACTTATTTGCATCGATGGTACACGCACTTGTTGAGCAGCACTTTACTTCTTAGGAAAATGGCTCTATGACTCGTTTGCCTCAAAAGAGCAGCAGTTTTTTTGGCGTGGCATCCACAAATTGTTAAACAGGTGGGAAAAATATATAGTTAGCGATGGGCAATACTTCGAATAAAATATTTTTATCATTTTGATACAATAAACGTGTATTTCCTATACAAAAATTCCGGTTTCATATTTACATACCTGGTACAGAGCGTAACAACTTTCGAAAATTTAACCAACGATTCTTCACGATTCTTCATCATTTTGAAGAAAAAAATTCTTTACAACAAGGGTCAAAAACCTAACGCTTTCCGCGAAAAAAATGCAATTTTTTAAATTGCCAATAAAAAAGCTATTATAAGTTTTAATATTTTAAGCAAATATGTGTATAGCATATTTATTACATAACAAAATTAAAATATTATCACTTGTAGTTATCATTGTACTTCAATTTAAATTTCTGGCGATTTTATTGGACAACCCTTTAGAAGGTTTTGTAAACCTCTGAAAATGCTTGCGAAATTTATTAGTTGCAAATGCATCCTGACAGGCTAGACTTTTTTGAAGCTGGAAGTCCGGTAACTATGAATGGGGATCGATAGCGCAACATAATAAAGAAATTATTTTACCACAAACTAGACGAAATGTGGTTCCAGCAGGAATGGGCAATCTGGCATACAACTCGAGCAACAATTGATTTATTGCTGCAATAATTGCCTGATCGAAATGTCGACTTCAATTGGCTAGATACATTTTATCACTTAACACCGTGGGACTTCCTTTGTACAGTTATAACTGACGACCTCGAAAACGAAATCCGCCATGTTATCGATTCATTTGATCAGCGATTATGCGAAATTGTAATCAAAAATTTTAAGAAAACAACCAAAATTTGCAGCCGAATCCGAGGTGGCCATTTATCCAACATAATTTTTCATATTTAATCGGCACTGTGTACTTCAAAACAAATGCAGTCATCCAAGTCAATAAAAAAATCGTTTTATTTCCAATTTAAATCCGGCGTTCAATTTGGACCACCCCTCATTAATTCTGTTAAATCAATGTTTCTGAAAAAAAAATAATATTTGAAACGCAGGGCCAAGTTAGTTTAAACAAAAAGTTACGCTTCTCATTAATCTGCTTCATAGTTTCCTTCCAATAGCTTTTAAAACGATACGCTTTTGCTGAAACTCCTCCAGTTTTAAGTACCAACAGAATAACATATATCCCGATTAAACATCCCTGTTCATTAACACACAGGTGATTAGACGGTTTTATTTCTATATCTCTAACAACCAACAACTGCCATCTCATTAAAGTGTCAGTAATTAAAATCGCGCATATGCACCCTCAAACAAAAAAGAAAGAAAAAATATCATATGAAAAGGCAACTCGGGCTGTTGTTAAGAACGGGGCCAACGCCGATGAGATAAAAAAACGCAAAAAATCGCTGAATAGCACATAAACAACTCTTAATTTGCTCGCGAAGGTATCTTGGTGGTTACGAAACGAGACTGCAATTGAATTAAAAAATCCGATGCTCTGACACCTTCGTCTGGCAATTTTTTTATTCCGAACCGAGACTGCGGCCAAATTGGCGTACATATACCGAACAAAAGACAATCTCGAAGAGCCGTTTACTTTCACGTTTACTATTAAAATAAATTATAATTAATATATTACATTTTAATGATGCGAAGTCATTAATTGTAGTCAATAATTAAAAAAAAACATATGCAAATTAATAAATAAACTATAATGATCCGTACTACAATATATTCATATAATACAATGAACAATTATTGCAGTGTAAACAATTTCATGATTATGTAAGTATAAGAACCAAAAATAAACAGTGAAAATGAAATAGTTACACTAGTTGTTTTTGTTTATAATTTCATTTTTCGATAAAAATAATCCTATCTTGTTCAGCAATTCCCGAAGGAGAAATCGTAATAGAGAATTTTAAAGTATGAAGGAAAATACGATCCATTCTCAACAAGAGCTATTCAACAATCCAACACATCATAGAACATTACAAAAAAAATCAGCTCATACATAAACCCAGAATAAGTTCAAAAAAAGTTTTATTGAGGTTGATGAGCGATGGACTTTACACCAAATTTAAATTCATCCTAAATTAAGTGCTCCAAAATTGGCAGAATGGATAAAAAACATTTGGAAACGAAACTATGTGCTAAAACTATTCCCATGACACTTAGTTGGTTTTGCCAAAGAGTATTTAAAAAAAGGACTTCTGGAAATGTGTTATATTTTTCGATAAATCAAAATATCACCTATTTGAATTCGACGGAAGAGCTTTTGTGTAGAGAGGAGCTAATGAAAAACTTCAGAATTGGGGGTATATCTCCACTTTATTGAGACCACAATGGACACATACAAGGTGTCCGGAAATAACGTCGAAATGTTTTGGGAGGTGACTCTGGGAATTAAAACAAAAAAAAATATCCTATAAACATACCCAAAAAATTGATTCTTAAAGGCGCTAGAGCCCCTGAAAGGAGAAACTTTTTGCAGTTTAAAAATAAAAAATCTAGACTTTATTGCATAAATGGTCTAGTTTTACGAAACGCCAAAGACAAAGATTAACTGTGACAGCCGCCTACTTAATTATTAAGATGCATTCCGATATCCATGTAATCGTGCATCGATTTAGAAAAAGTCAGTTTTCTGGAAAACAGTTTATCCTAACGAGATGAAATAAGACGACCTAAAAAATTTTTACCTAAAAATCTTTGCGATTCAATAATTTGATTTAAAAAATAAAAAAATATTACAAACAAAAAAGTTATGGCAGCACATACCAAGGAGACACCCTGTATGTGATGCCCCTGACTAAAATATTCAATTATTAATACAAAAAAAACGTTTTTCCCTTCCAACTTATTGAAGTATACCAAGTTTCACGACTTTAACATAAAACGTTTCGAAAATATTGCGAAAAAACCATCTTCAGAGTTCCCCTTTTAAGAGGCTCTAACCCCTTTAAGAAGCAATTTTTGGGGTAGGTTTATAGGAACTTTTTTCTGTTTTAATCCCTAGAGTCATCTCCCAAAATATTTCGACATTATTTCCTGACACCCTGTATGTTTATAGTGTTATCCTAAAAAATTATCTGAAAGCAGGTTAAGTCCGTCCAACTGGTAATCATCAATAATTTTGCTCTTTGCCAAGATAATGATCCCAAGCACACTTTATATTTGGCAAAAGAATGGTGTTTGTACGATTACCCCAATATAACAAGGTGTAGCTATTAAATAACGAGACTGACAGTTACAGAAAAATTACACAAACAAAAAAAATGCACCAAACGCCAGCGACCAACCGTAGTCTTCGTACGCATTAGAGTTGTTTTTTTGTTTCGCCGGAAAAATGTTAAGTGTAACAATAGAGCAAAGAATTGTTGTGAAATTTGAAACTTGGAAAAACCGCTTCTGAAACTTATTTTATTGAAAAAAGTGTATGGCAATGAATGTTTATCGCGTGCACGTGTTAAGCGTTTAAGCGTTTTCAAGATGGTAGAGAAGACGTTGAAGATGATCCACGCTCGGGTCGCCCTTCCACGTCAAAAACGGATGACAATATCGAAAAAATCGGTAATCTGGTTCGATCTGACAGTCCGTTAAGTATTCGTGCGATTGCTGAAACTGTAGGAATTGACAAAGAATACGTACGGCAAATTTTACATAACAATTTCAACATGCAAAAAGTGTGTGCCAAAATGGTGCCTAAAATATTAAAGTTTGAAGAAGCTCGCAAAAATGTTTGTACTGACATTTTGAATGCCATTGAAAATGACCCAAACCTATTGAAAAAGATAATAATATGTGACGAATATTAGTTTTTATTTATGATCTTAGTAGTTTTTACTTCACCAATCCATGCACTGGAAGAGCCCAAATTGACCGAGAGCCAACAAGCTCGAATGATCAAATCAAAATTCAAAGCAATGATGATTGTTTTTTCGATATTCATAGAATTGTATACCTTCACTGGGTTCCTAAATGTCAAACTGTTAACCAACATTACTATCTTCACGTTCTTGCTGAACTCCGTAAAAGAATAAGGAAAAAACGACCCGAATTGTGGAAGGACAAGTCATGGGTTCTCCACCAAGACAATTCCGCATTGTCTGTTAAGAGGTTTCTAGCCAAGTACAGCATTCCAGTGTTGGACCATCCGCCTTATTCGCCGGATCTTGCGCCGTGCGACTTCTATCTATTTCCTAAGATGAAATCTGCATTAAAAGGAACGATATTTGAGTCCGTTGAAGATGTGAAATAGAAAAACGACACGCATTCTGAAGGAGCTGACAGAAGAAGACTTCCAGCACTACTTCAAAAAATGGAAGATTCGCATGGAGCATTGTAGGGATAGAGGAGGAGTGTATATTAAAGGTGATAATAAGTAAGTATGTGTGAAATCAAAATAAAATGTTTTACAGCGTCCGTCTCGTTATTTAATAGTCACACCTCGTATAGAAACACCACCCTAGTCTCCAGATAAAAATGTAATTGAAAATTTTGGGAGCGTATTAGGAATGGAAATGAGCAAACATAATATTTAAAACAAGGAAAGATTAAAAAGAACTCCCTACAGAAAAGCTTGTTGCTCCTATGCAAGATCGATTAAAAAAGTTAATAAAGCACTTCCGACCAAATATTGATTCAATTTTATATCTTCAGTATTACATTTTTAAACAATCTTATATATTTTGCATCATTTTCACTTTGAACTAATGATTTTCACTTTCTTTTCTAAACTTAACTATATTTTAATAAGTATTGTTTATATGTTATAACAACTTGTTTGCACTAATATTACAGTTTGATATTTAAAATGGGATATAGTTAACTAAAAATCCTTAGCTCATTATTGCTTCATAATTAATCTTACTTACTATTGTATACCGTAATTACACAACAACGTATAATTAAAACGAAGTAACGATTCTAAATTGTGTATCGAACTGATGTACTACTATCTCGGTTGCCTATATATATATATATATATATATATATATATATATATATATATATATATATATATATATATATATATATATATATATATATTATCAGGTTCTAGGGTAGAACCGCGTTTTAGATTTGTAAAATCTCGATGTTTCGGCTTTCACTTTCGAGCCAGTATCAAAAGAATCGAGTTAATTTGATCCGAGGTCTCAATCTACCTACTCCCCTGGTTTAGGGAACTAGAAAAGAACGTGGTCGGTGCAACCTCTTCATTAATAGGTAAGGTTGTGGGTGGAACGGTCGGTTGAAGGATGGGGATAAGACTAGAGATGGTCGTTTCATTGAAATGGTTTCGGATGGGCAATTTAGAAATAAGAGGTTTCCGTGTATATGGAACTCTAAAACCGTCGTCCCTATTGTTTAGACAGTTTGGGAGTTGTTCGATCTCAATTGCTTCACGAATTATGTGGGGTTTGTAGGAATATATAGGTGCGATTACTTTAATCTTGTCAAAATCTTTTTTGTGACCTGTTTGGATATGATGTTCCTCTAGAGTTGAAGAGAGATCCGATTTTGGAACGACGAGAGAATGCTCTTATATACGATTTTGTATGCGTCTATTGGTTTGGCCGATATATGATTGGGAGCAGCCAGAACAAAGAATCTCATAGACATCATGTGACTCTTGTGGAATATTATCGCTGGTCTAAGAAAACTAGATATATATATATTTCTATTGTAAACATAATTTCAATATTACAGGATCTGAATATGTGGCAAATTTTATCGGTAACTCCCTTCATGTATGGCAGAAGAACTTTTTAGGGTTTTGGGACAATTCTCTAGTGGATTGCTGGATATGACTTGTTGTCTGAACTTTATTAATAGGCCTTTTTATTTGACGCATGTCATAGCCGTTTTAATTTAATGGCGTTTCTAGGGAATTAAGTTCTGTTTGTCTATATTCCGTGTCCGACAATCTTAAAGATCTTGTGACTAAAGTTTTGACCACCATTTAGATAACTGTTTGTAGGTAGGTTACGATAAACTGAATAGGAGAAGCTTTGGTTTGGTCTTTTTGATATTAAAACGCCAAGAAAAGGGAGGGCAGAATTGTTTTCAGTCTCCATTGTAAATTGGACCTGGGGATCTATACTGTTCAAATGCGAAAGAAAAAGATTGTATTTAGTAGAAAGAGAGAAATATACGGTCTATATTGTACAATTGTAGTATAATAGTGTATAATAAAGTAAATAGTGTAAATAATGTAGTAAGAGATTGTATTCAAAGTATTCAAAGTGTGAGTTCAAAGTCAAGTGACGAAGGTGTCAACTACATTTCTGAACCAGCATGTAGCTTTCAACGGACAGCTGTTAATGTCTTGATTTTCAAAATGTTCCATAAAAATATTGGCTATGACCCGAGAAAGAGGGGGCCCATAGGAGCTCCACGAATCTGCTTAAAGAATTTATTTTTGAACATAAAATATGTATTCGACATACAATGTTGAATAAGACTAAGAATATCCGTTGATATGTGGTGTTTGTTGTTCAGCATGTCTAGGGTTTCTGGAAGGGGGATGTTTGTAAATAACCAGACAATATCAAAACTAACAAGAATGTTACTCTCGGATATACTGTGCCTTTGAAGATGCAATGAGAGGAATTTTTGATATAGGACGATGATTTGTCCACTACCGCCTGTATAGTTTTCGTTAAATATCTTGCTAATTTGTGAGTTGGTGAACGATATGCGTTGATAATTGGACGAAGAGGAATGTCAGTTTTATTGATTTTTGGTAGACCGTATATTTTTGGAATACGAGAAGATTTTTCGCGCGGTATTAAAGCATTTTTATCATCTAAAGCAAGAATAGAAGTATTGATGACAAAAAGTGTTTTCTTCTCTATATATGTTGTGGGGTGGTTAATAATTTCCTTGTAAACATGTTGAAGAAGCTTTCATCTCTCAGTGGATGGATACGGGCTGATCTCTATGTATGTTGTAGGATGGTTAGGAATTTATTTGTAAACATGTTGAAAAAGCCTTCATCCCTCAGTGGATCGATACGGGCTAATGATGATGATTGTCCAATAAGAGTGTCAAAACTTTAAAATAAATCCCAATAAAATAGGCCACAAGTGATAATCCAGTAATATTTATTTTATCTTGAAGGAGAAATAATGTTTTGAAAATAATGTCATTCAAGTGTCTCCTTCAGCTTCATTTAGTGGATTGCATTCTGGAGACCCAATTGTTTAATACTTTTTTACATATATCAAGTAGTAAATTCAATAATGGGCTGAATGTTTCATTTAGGTGAAGAATTATGGGTGGTTTAATTCTATACACCAGAGATTTAACGTAATCCCACAAAAAAATATTCCGAGGGCGCAAAATCGCATGATCTTGGTGGCAAATTAACATTACCATTTCGCGAGATAACGCGTCCAAGAAACTTTCCTTGCAATATGAGCATGTTATTGCATCTTATTAAAAGAATATTGCTTATATCCACATTTATAAGTTCAGGCAAAATATATTCTGTTAGCATATTCCTACAGCATTCACATTTTACAGTAACATATTGTCCATTATCGTCTACAAAAAATAAGATCCTATCAACCTAAAAATCACACCAAACAGTGACTTTCTTAGGATGAACTCCTAAATCGCTTGAGGATTTTCACCAATACCCTGTCCAAATCCTGCAGGCATGTTTGTTCACAAACCTATTAAGCCAGACATGCACTTCGCCGGAAAACATTATTTTTCCCCAAAGTGGGGATGGCCTTTCAACGTTTCAAAATTCTGACATTGGAAACCTGGTTATATATGAAACATAAGACACATATAAGAGTTACAAAAGTCAGAACACTTCAGAAATACAGGCTGACACAGAATAACGGAAATTTTTTAAATGCGTAGTGGCAGCCATGAGCAGGTGGCAGCACTGCGGGACAGTGACCTTGAGCAAGTAAACACTTTGCCATTTTAGTAACTATGGATCAGTGGAACGAAAAAGAGCGTGCGTTAACATATCGTATAAGCGTTAAAATATCACACACTGCACGGCAATCAACGGAAGCTGTGCGAGAATTGTTCGGTAACCGTGTAATCTCAAGATTCGGTAACACTTCCTGGCCCCCTAGATCGTCAGATTTGTCCGTTTGTAATTCTTTTTTGTAGGGCTATCTCAAGAGTAAAGTGTACACGACTAGACCAAGAACTCTGGATGAGTTAAAACAGAGAATTTAGGATGAAATTCACAGTAACCCTGCTGAAATGTTGCAGCAGTCAATAAGGAATCTCAACAGCAGATTTTAAGAATGCATTCGTACAGGAGGATGGCATCTAAAAGACGTAGTTTTTAAAAAATGATAAATTCCATTATTTCTTAAATGGCAAACATTAAGGTTTCAATTACTATGAATAAACTGTTTTTCTTCCATCACTCTTGGTTTTATTGGATTGTTAATTTTTTTTTGTGTCACCTTGTATAAACGGAACCAAAGATATCCAGTGTGTTCCATCTGTAAATAAAGAAAATGTGATATCGAGACTTGAGATATTAAAGAAGTTTTATTAAATGATTCCATTAAAAGGGTAACCAAGGATTTAAATTAATTGAATTATTATATATATATATATATATATATATATATATATATATATATATATATATATATATATATATATATATATTTATATTATATATATATATATATATATATATATATATATATATATATATATATATATATATATATATATATATATATATTTATATTTATATATTAAATATAGATATTTATATCTATATATAGAATATATATATATATATATATATATATATATATATATATATATATATATATATATATATATATATATATATATATATAATTATCTCCTTTTATCTATTTTATATAAGATATTAAAATCATACTTCAAATCATTAAACAATCTCATCACTTGAAAAAACATGTTTAATCATGTGTAAATTTTCTAAGGAGTATGGAGTACTTATGTACTTAAACAAATCGGTTAAAGAAGGCAAAGCAAAATTTTCCAGGCGTCAGACTATATGTGTTCTTGAGCTGTTTGTTAAGAAGGGTAAATAAATATACATGCTGAAAATTCCACGTGGGAACTAACGGCTGTTTTAAACATAACCAACTCACAACCATTAGGGTAGAAATCAAGTTTCGGGGTTTTAAAGCGAAAGCGATAACTGAAAAATATTTGCCAACGCAAACACTCTAAGTAACATCTGCAGGATAAATATTATTTTCAGGATGTACAGTCTGAACTTTCATAAATTTAAACTCGCGATAAATTCTACTAAAACTTCGATGTTGATTCGGAATTCAATTATTTATAATAATAAACATTTTGGAATAATAAAATCTCTTTTAATGTCAATGAAAATGTTTTTGTTTCAGGACATTTTTATAATTAAAAAAAAATTGTGTATACAACGAGGGTCGGGTAAAAACTGGACACTTTTTAAATGAAATATTATTCAAAAAGTAGAAACTCTAAAACAAAACTCAGCTCAATACTAAGCTAATTGAAAAGTCCGCGGAGCAAAAATGGGTAAATAAATATACATGCTGAAAATTCCACGTGGGAACTAACGGCTGTTTTAAACATAACCAACTCACAACCATTAGGGTAGAAATCAAGTTTCGAGGTTTTATAGCGAAAGCGATAACTGAAAAATATTTGCCAACGCAAACACTCTAAGTAACATCTGCAGGATAAATATTATTTTCAGGATGTACAGTCTGAACTTTCATAAATTTAAACTCGCGATAAATTCTACTAAAACTTCGATGTTGATTCGGAATTCAATTATTTATAATAATAAACATTTTGGAATAATAAAATCTCTTTTAATGTCAATGAAAATGTTTTTGTTTCAGGACATTTTTATAATTAAAAAAAAATTGTGTATACAACGAGGGTCGGGTAAAAACTGGACACTTTTTAAATGAAATATTATTCAAAAAGTAGAAACTCTAAAACAAAACTCAGCTCAATACTAAGCTAATTGAAAAGTCCGCGGAGCAAAAATGATAAAACAAATTTATAGTTGAAAAAATTACTTTATCCTTCCGTATATTCTTGCTTAAGCTCAATACATTTTCTAGCGGTTCTCCAATTCATTCATTCCATCTCTAAAGTGATTTTCTGGACATTCTTCAAAATATTCATCTACTGCTACTAACATATAAGTTCTTCATTTGATGAAAAACGCTTGCCACGTAGGAATTTTTTAAAGTTTCCGGAACAGATGAAAGTCAGAGGACTGGTGAATATGGTAGATGCTCTAACATTTCGACAAAAATTGGGTTGTTTGAAAACAACCTTCATTATTGTGTTGTCATTGTGTTATTTGAAAGCTGCTGTATTTGAATGTATATAAAAATATCGTTTTTATTCAGTTGCTAAGATGAATCACTTATTTAATCAAAAAGAAAAAGTTGAATTATTTTTTCTTTCTGTTGGTGGCTTAAGTCTACGCGATGTGTGCGCTGAATTATATGCAATAAGTTAGTAAAACTAAAAACAACTGATAGTGTGTGCCCAAGGATCCGCAAAAAGGCGCAAAAATGTTATTAAAGAAAATATTCTTCTTTGTAATATGGAAAATCCTCACAACTCAATGCACAAAATTGCGCAAGAGGTAAGGTTGTTCTCAGTCAAAGATGTGGGCTACTTTACAGGGAAAGAATTATCATCCAGCCAAAATTAGAAGCGTACAAGAATTGCATAATGATGAGCGTGATAGAAAATTGGAATTTTGCGAATCCTTGATGGGCTGAAGAAAGAAGAAGACAAAATAATGAGTTATTTGACTCTATGATATATAATATTTGATATTATAACATACGAGTAAACGTATGGTGTGGTAATCTTACAAAATTAACACCTCATAAGTATCTTAGTGTCGAGTAGGATGGCAAAAGTGTCGAGAATGATGAAATAAAAACCCAAAAATATTTTTGGGCCAGATTCGCATTCGTCGAAACATACAATATGATTTATTAACAGTGCCATTCAAGCTACAATATGTGTTTTCTTCAGATATTATTATCCCTTTGGGATATTTCAAAATTATATTTTCTGGGGGAAGAATTAAGGCTAGGTTGTTGTTTATCAAACACAAGCAGATCAATAGTTATACACATAAGTTTCAACGAAAATTATTATACAATGCAAAACGTAAAGTCTTATTTAAAGTAACTTTTCTCAAAGTCTGAAGCAGGAAGCTTAAAACAAATTGAGTCGATGACAATGGATATATTATTCGGGTAAATAAGACATTTTCCCTCGCAGTGCCCCTATTACTGTGATAAACAGAGGCATTACTTCCAAAGTGTAGCGATTTAGTAAATTTCCATTCTCAGCCCCCCCGCATTTTACATTCTAAATGCCTGCTACTATTTTAAAACACACTCCGGCGTCTCGGTGACACGCTATCGAATTTTGTTTCAGAATGTAGGAGAAAATTGCTACTAAAGCCCCTAAAATAGAATAAATTTATATTTCATGCATTTTTTCTCCCCCAAGAAAATCAATTGCTTTTCGCGGAATAAAACTAAGTTAGTACAATATATATATATATATATATATATATATATATATATATATATATATATATATATATATATATATATATATGCCCAGTATGTCGAAAAAATGACGGAACTTTCTAAATTGAAAAAAAAATGTTAAAAGGGGTACAAGTAAGTTTCAGCCGTTTTTTATCAAAAATTAGGAATTTATTGTGTAAGAACAGTACATTGTCCATCACTAGCCACCATTTTTTCCCATCTTTCTGGCAGTATTCGGATACCAGGTCGAAAGAACTCTTCATCTTTTGAGGCTATCCACGAATCTACCCAATGTGTGGTACCTTCATATGGCGTAAAGCTCTGCTCAGACAGACCATGTGCCATCGACCGGAACAAGTGATAATCGGAAGGGGCAATGTCTGGTGAATACGGTGGATGGGGTAGGACTTTCCAATTAAGTGTTTCCAAATAGGTTTTAACCGGCGCCGCAACATGCGGATGAGCATTATCACGTAGGAGAATAATTTTGTCGAGTCTGGAGTAGTAATGGGCGCGTTTTCCCTTAAGTGCTCGGCCCATTCTCATTAATTGTGTTCGGTAGATAGCTCCAGTGATGGTTTCGTTTAGTCTAAGCAATTCATAATACACGACATCAAGCTGATCCCACCAAGTACACAATATTTTTCCGAGAATATTCGGTTTGGCTGTCGATGTTGAGTCCCCATGATATTCTCTTCTTTGGGTTATCGTAGTGGGTCCATTTTTCATCACCAGTGACTATACGATGCAAAAAAAACCTTTTTTATGCCTGGCAAGCAGCTTTTTTGCACTTTTCAAAATCGACGTTCAACTACTCTCGGCTTCAGTTCACATGGAACCCAATTTCCTTGTTTTTGAATAATCCTCTACAATTTTAAACGATGTGAAATTGCTTGTTGAGTCATTTCTAATATAAGTACAAGTTCTTTTTGGTTTTGGGACGAGTCTTCCTCCAATAATACTTTCAATTCCATGTCTTCGTACACTTTCCGCCTTCCACTGCGTTCTTTGTCTTCCACGTCAAACTCGCCATTTTTAAACCACTCAAAACAACTTCTCTCATTTAAAGCAGCCTAACCATATTCCCCTACAAGCAATCGATGCCCCCCAGCTGCAGATTTTTTGAAATTAAAGAAGTAAATTAAAAGTTCCAGCAAATGACGCTTATTCGGCACAAAACTGGACTTTTTCACACGAAAAAAATTAGGTGAAGCTGGTATACGGAGTAAGTAATACTTCAAGGTTATGTTGTTACCAGATGACTAAACTTACGATATTACGTTTTACATCTGGTAGGGTCATCTTTTGTTAAACAGCGAAAATTAATTATTTGTACACCTTTTATAACACTGTCATAAAACGTCCTTCTCGTGGCCAGTTTGAGTTTCGGGAACAGGAAATAGTCACACAGAAATAAATCAGGTGAGTACGGCGGATGTCGAAGCACACAGACTTATTTTTTCGCCATAAACTAAAGAACCAGATTTTAGTTTTTTGGCCGGCCTGGCTTTGGGTCGTCTTCCAAAGCAGTACGACCGTCTTGGAATCGCTTATACCATTCGAACACACATGTACGGTATAAACAATCATCACGATAAACTTTTTTCATCAATTCAAATGTTTCTGTAAAAGCTTTACTTGAAACTTGAAACAAAATTTAATTGATTCTAAACATATTTCGTGAAATATGTCCCATACCTAAATCCAATGGTTTTACCGATATCCGCCATTTTGTAAAAAATAACGGAATTGCAGACTCTATTTTGCAGTATCATATATCATTTGTTTTTTGATGTAGCATTGTCATTTTTGGTAGAGATATTAGTAAAACTATGACTTAACTTTTAATGCAAACAAAATTTGTCTACATTATACATAATCTTTATCTTTATTACAATACAGCTTCAAAATAACTTCTACTATATCACTAAATAATCTTTTATATTTTAGTTCCCAGTTCCAGTTTTATTGTAAAATAAGTTCTTATAAGAACTACTGTTATTGATTATTTTGTTATCGGTAAATATTTGTAAAGATTCATAAAGTTTTTTTTCCTGAATAATTCTAAACTAATCAAAGCCATTTTATAACAAATTTTTAACAAAAATGGAATTTATATTAGCTAATTCTAAAAACATACTGAAAGATAAATAACTGTTTTAAAATATTAACGGAAATATAGAAGTGCGGACTTTTAAGGTATCTATATTTGATTTAATATTTTGTGTAATTCCAGATAATGGCGGGAAAAACCCTGAAACCGCAAGCCCAACAATTTGTACTGATTATTTACGAGTATTTCGAAATGGAAAAATGGAACAGGGAACCTTTGGAGCCTCTTTCGACTATTCGAAAGGTAAAGAATAGTTAATTTGATCATTTTTACTTATTTTGCTGTGACTTTGTAATATATTTTTTAAAGAGTTGCAATAGCATTAAAAGTACCAAGGAAATTCTATTAAGAAAAGAAAAGAACATACTCCAATTATTTCTTCTCCTGGAACAAGCAGACCTCGTGCAAAGACCAAAACAACAAACTTGACCGAAGGAAGTAAAATGGAAGTTTGAAATACCTTGTACAATACGTTTATTTAATGATATGAAATGTTTGTAATGAATGTGTAATGGGACTGTTTAAAGCTCGTATATTCCTATAGCATATTAACATTTTCATGATATAAAAATGGGTCCCAACTACAATATTTATAGAGTAGATAAAATTATGATTTTGACCAATAACAAAATAATTTCATTCACTGTCTTAACCAATACCAAAATAATTTCATTAATTGGCTACTTTCCTAAAATTTCGTGTTAACTTGTGTGAAATTGTCTGTACAATTTTAACCTGGCAGAAAATACAAAATTGTCCGTTCGATCTATGACATAAAACTTTACAATTTCATGACACACAGTCGAAATGTTACGTTAAAATATCGATTTATAACGGGACGTTTTATAATTTCATGTTATAATATATACAACTAAATGTACCGTGGCTTTAAGTCATAAACATAAATGTCCGTCTTTAGCACTAATTTGACTGATAACACAGGCCAACGATGAAAAAAACTTTTTTAATAATTTTGCCTAATTCCTATGTTTTTTGGTGTGCTGAGTCGGAATATAATAATAAAAAAGTAGTATCAATTTTTCATATTTTAATATTCAAAATGTGAAAAGTTTATTTTTTTATCATTCAAATGTTATTACATTGGCAGTAAAATCGGAATGTTATAAGGTTGGCAGTAAAAGCACATGCTGTTAGGTTGGCAGTTCTGATAAATGGCACAGCTCTTTGTTTTCTTCCACTTAATATAACCTCGCATTGCAGTGTTTAAACCATGTGCTTTAATTCGCACTCTAGTATCACTAATCGTGGTTGTAAACACTCTCCTAACACTTTTTGTTATATGTGTGATGAGTTTGTAGTTAAAAAACTTCATAAAAAAGTATAGTTTTAATATTTTGGTGTAGAAATTGGTAATCAAGAAAAATGTTGGGGTCCTCACAAAGTATGTTATGTTTGTGTCGAAGATCTTAGCAAATGGCATTAGAAAGAAAAGAAAACTTTTAGATTTGCAGTACCCGTGGTATGGAGAGAGCAAGAAAATCATTAAAATTATTGTTATTTTTGCAGCGTTGATGTTTCTGGATATAACTCCAAAAATAAGAAAGTAATTGTCTATCCTAATCTTACTTCAGCTAATTGACCTGTAGGACCGCGAATTCCTGTCCCTGGACCTCAGTTTAGTGATGACGTTTTATAGTCCAGTCCTGAATTTAATGAAAGTCGACCGGGTGATGGTGAGTTTCAATGTTCTCCAGAAAATTTAAAACCACAGTTATTTACACAAGCTGAGTTAAATGATTTAGTGAGATATTTGGGTTTGTCTAAGGAAAAAGCAGAATTGCTTGGTTCTAGGCTGAAAGTAAAACATTTAATGGAATTTGAAACATCTATTTACCATTATAGAATAAGAGATCAACAGTTTGCTCAGTTTTTCCAGCAGGAAGAGGATTTAGTTTTCTGCCATGATATTAGTAGTCTAATGAACGAATTTGGCATTGGGTACAAGAAAGAAGATTGGAGGCTTTTTAGACTCATCAAAAACTAGTTTAAAAGGTGTTATGGTGCTATGTGGAGATTTAAAAGTTGTATTCATGATCCTTGGTCAACAAAAGGGATTTACAAAGTTTCCATGTTTTATATGTGAGTGGGACAGCAGAGCCCAAAAAAACAATGGCCCGTAAAAAAAAACTTCTAACATCTAGAGAGAAGAACATTTTGCGTAAAACTTTAGTAAATCCAAAAAAGATTCTTCTCCCACCACTAGACATCTAGTTAGGCTTAAGGAAACAATATGTAAAAGCCTAAAAATGGTGAATGTTTTAAATATTTGTGTAAAATATTTCCTCATTTATCAGAAGCCAAACTGAAAAAAGGGGTTTTCGTTAGGCCTGATATTCGTAAAATGATGTTCGATTCCAACTTTGAAGCAAGGATTATTACAAAGGAAAAGAAGGCTTGGATATCATTTGAAGAAGTTGGGACTAAGTTTTTGAGCAATGTGAAAGATCCTAACTATGAACTTATCGTAGATAATATGATAGACAAGTTCAAAAATCTGGGTTGCCTGATGAGCCTTAAAGTCCACTTCTTGCACAACCATCTTGACTTTTTTCCTAAAAACTTGGGCGATGAGCGTGAGTGAAGAGCAGGGGAAACGGTTTCATCAGGACATAAAGGAGATGGAGAAACGGTACCAGGCAGGTAGAACATCAACATGATCGATGATTACTGTTAGTCACTTCATAGAGAACAACAAAATACATCACATCGGAGAAAAAGCTATACAAGAAACTTTGCAGAGAAAAGGGAAAGGAAAAAAAACCTAAAATATTCGCATTGAAGTAAAATATGTTATCGTAAGTAAAAATAAAAGTAGGGTTTAAGTTTTTATTTTTTATATATAAAATTTTCCCTATTTTGAAATATAATTGATGTCATATTGTGAGATAACAGTGGATGATACAAAAAAAACTGATGCCAGATAGTGTTGCAGCACCCAAATATACATAAGATTTAGATGTATTGATCTAAAAAATGATTTCAAATATTTTTTGTGTTGGCCTGTATAATCTTTGATTTGATTCATATGAATAAAATTGGGAATACACGGGTAATCTTTCAGCGGTTGAACTGTATTAAGTGGCTTCACATATTTCAAAGAAAAAAATACTCTCATAAGGATATTTTAAAACCACCCAATCATTAACCTGGAAACTGTATTTAATACAGTTAGGACAGATCCAATTCATGAGGAACCAATACCTTTCCAAATGTTGATTTTAGGGGAAAAATATTAAAACTAAAAAAAAAACAAGGATATCAAGCAAATCGTAGTAATGACGATCTCAAAATTATCCGCAGCTGAATAAAGATCTCACAAAGTAACCTGGATGTTTCAGCACGTGTGTTAGTCACACATCAAATTGTTCTGCAAAATTCTAGTAGAGTCTGGTTCTGCCATTTTTCTGTCAAATTCTGGTATATAAATTTGGCAGAAAAATGGTCGACATCTTATAAAATGTAGTACAAGTATCACATTAATGTCTGAATGATTGTGGAGTGTTCATACATTTATTTCTTTTTTTTTTTTGGATTTTTCGCCACGATCTAAAACTCAAAAAATATCAAATATATCTGTTCTTATGTAAATAAAGAATCACTGAGTAAAAAACAAAAAACCAAACTGAGACAAATTTCTCAGCGATTCTTTTCTGTAATGAATTTGCCTAACGAAGAATATTTTAAAAAATATTAAAATGTTCTAAAATAAATACAAACTTTTGAACGTTAACGTTTCGGTAGGTCTAAACTAAAAGAAAACGAGGATATCAAGCAAATCGTGGTAATGACGATCTCAAAATTATCCGCAGCTGAATAAAGATCCCACAAAGTGACATGGTTGTTCAAGCACGTGTATTAGTCCCGAATCAAATTGTTTATATACCAGAATTTTGCAGAAAAATTGTTGGCATTTTATAAAATGTAGAACAAGTATCACGTTAATGTCTGAATGATTATGGCGTGTTCATACATTTATTTTTTTTTGGGTTTTTCGCCACGATCTAAACTTCGCCACTACTCAAAAAATATCAAATATATTTATTATTATGTAAATAAAGAATCACTGGGTAAAAAACAAAAAACCAAACGGAGACAAATTTCTCAGCGATTCTTTTCTGTAATAAATTTGCCTAACGAAGAATATTTTAAAAAATATAAAAATGTTCTAAAATAAATACAAACTTTTAAACGTTAACTTTTCGGGAGGTCTTCCCTCCCCGTTTTCAAAACGAATCTAAAAAATAAATTATATTAATTTCTAGATATAATGCAAAGATAGGAAGTAATTATATATACAATTTTGTTGATGTCAATAATACTTACATTGACAATAAAAAATAAAAAAAAGTATCACGTTACCATTTTGTTCTTGCGCCATTTGTTTTTTGGTGAGATTTGTGACAGTTTGGGTTTAGGTGTTATATAGTGCAGACGTGCAAGTTTTATTATGAATAAATGCACGCAAAGAGAACGAAATTAAATTGTCGTAATTTACATTAAAAATGTTCAATTGTTGCTACTCAGCGTGAATGTAGGCGAAAATATTCTAATGGTCGGGCGCCTGATAAAACGACAATTTATCATTTATTGAAGCAATTCCAAGAATTCGGAACAGTTGGAAGTTATTTGAAAATATTGCATATGTGAATGAGTCTCCAGGAACGTACAGGAACCACACTCCAGGAACTTACACACTTCCCTAAAAGATTCAAATTGTTCACGACAATTATAGACAATAATAAGACAATATCTTATAGACAATAATAAGCGATTAGAATACTGTAATTCCATCACAAACCACTTCCAATTTGAATGCAAAATTGATTTGATGGCTCCAGAATATGTTTCATGGGAAAAGGTTTACATAAATAAGCCCCAAACTATACAGGAACTCAGGAACAGCTGTGCTGATATCGCTGCATTAACATCACATATGTTGATAAAAGTTATGGAAAATGTTTTAAAGGGTACACAATTGCATTACTGCTAATGGCTCACTTTTGATTGGCCTGTATTAATTAACACAAAATTTAAGGACGAAATAAAAATATTTTATAGTGTATATTACGTGTATATTACGTGATACTTGTCTCACTATTAAGTATTAACCCAAAATATCTCAAACATTTGAAATAATGCTGCAGATATATTTAACGTGTACTTGCAAGAGAACGACAAAAAATTAAATGATATACGAATAGCAATGAGCAACCGAAAATCAAGAGAAACGGCTGTGAACATGTTAAATAAGGATAGACTTTAAAAGTTCTGACAGTCGACTTGATTCATTCTAAAAATAAATATTATTAGACTAAATAAGCTCCAAAATTTCGAAAATTGAAAAGTTTCTTCACTCGGTCCGACCCCCTTAAGCCCCAATCGGAAAACTTCTAATTATCGGAGGGTTAAGTTTTAGAACGACGCCCCATAATTTCAGAATTCCCGTCTTTCCCACCTAACCCCCAAAATCGGGCACAAAAACTGATTTAAATGTATTCGACGCGCCCTAGCCCTCAACTCTTTCCCCGTCGTCGTCGTCTTCGAAGTCGGCCGCGTCGTCGCCCCAGAAACCCGGGGGATCATTAAGGGGGGAACTTTGCGCCCGCCCACTTTGTCTTAGCTTTCTTGCTTCCTGCGGGGAACTCGGGCAATTCATCTCGCACCCGGAGCCGCTTCCTTATCCCAGATACGGCCTACAAATGCCTTCCGAACTGGATTTGCCGCTGCGAGCGCCAACCGATATGTTTGTGCCTCGCGTGCAGACACGACGGAGCATATTTATGACGCGAGCCTGAGATAATTTTAGAGAAACGTTCTACCAACTCGTGGATCCGACAGACTGTTGCTCGCTAATAAATAACATCTCACCGGTTTTCATATCTCACCATTTTCGATAATACTTTTCTTAGCTAAATAGAAAATTTTATGTTTACTAATAACACAGGCCTACAAGAAAAACAATTTCTAAGATTTTAGAACTGATTATGCCTACATTTGGGGCACCAAATCTTAATATAAAATCAGTTTTTCTCTATTTGCTCTACTTTTTTAGATTCATCTACTTATCAATCTATGTTTTTTTCTCAATTCAATACATTCAAGTATGAGCATTCTAAAATTATTATACAAGGATTGGTTTCTGTGTATTTGCCCTATTGTCAGTCTGTGGTTGAATTAAATCCAGAAAAATCCACTTGATGGCATAAGCATTGCTTTTTCGGTAACTGAAGTGACCTTCAACGCTAGAACTAGAGTTGAGGTTTGTTTGTGAGTTATCGCTGTGCATGTTAGTGAAGTCAGCCTCGCGTGATATTTGTGTTTAGAAAAGAGTTGTTACAAAGTTAACCTAAAACTTACTATGTTGTAGAGTGATGTATTTGTTTTGTTGAATAGAAAATAAATGAGTTCAAATAAAACTTATCTAAATCATCCTGATATGTTTTGCTACATATGTGAAGAATATACGTTAAAAGAAAAAAGAAAAACTGTTACTAACTTTGTAAAGAGACCTCATCTTGGATACTTTGGTGTTAGGCTTGGTGATCAGGATAAAACCTTGGCACCACGGGCGTAGCCAGGATTTAGTTTTGCGGGGGTTTAGTTTGAAGTTAATTAAACAACAAAAATATACTTACATGAAATTTACTACCACTAGTTCCCTAGTCCACTAGTTCGGATATATATTCAATTCAAATGTAATAATTTAACTCTGTTCACTCCTCGTATTTTTTCGGTATAATATTAGGTAATATTTGGCTTATTTCGGGGAGGGGGGGGGGTTGAACCCCCAACCCCCCCCTTGGCTACGCCCGTGCTTGGCACCGCATCTGGTCTGTAAAACTTGGACAGAACATTTACAACAGTGGAATACCGGCAAAAGAAAAGCCCAAAAATTCAGCGTACCGAGGGTTTGGAAAGAACCGAAAAACCACTTCGATGATGCTTATTTCTGCCTAGTAAATAATACTGAAATCAATCGAAACAACCATAGTAAGTGGACTTATCCTGATTTATCCTCCCTCACTCAGGGGAAGTGCCGATCCGAACGTCTGACAAACTACCAGAGCTCTGTGAGGACAAGTATTGTCCACTATTGATGACTTTTTCCTCTATATTATATATACTAATTTAGTAACAAAAATTCCGTGTCCAAATACCTCGGCACCAAAACCAATGTTGACCTGTGTAATTAATGTTGTTTTCCACATTTTAAATCTTATGTTTCATTAAAACATTTTTACTTAAGATAGTGTAACCTCTTTTTCACTTATTTGGGTTATGGCTACGGTGGCCGTTCACCGGAGGCAGTTGAATCATGAGTCACGGATGGATCTTGTCGGTACTTCGAAAAGGCCGTCACCCAGTTTTTCGGGGTGACTCAAAAAACTAAAAAAAAAATAAACCCTTAAACTACGAAAAGGTCTACCTACTCCAAAAAGACTCAGTTAACTGTAACAATTATTTAATAATCACAAACACATGTCCAGAGGCTATTTAATAATCACAAGCACAAGTCCAAAGAGTCCAATAAAACAGGTCGACATGATTTTTCTAACATTGATGAGATTGCTTTTTTTGCATTTCATTTGGGTAGTTATTAAATTGAACTTATTTGTACCTGACTTTAGACTGGATAATGTAGGAATTACCACAACACCGCAGATGAGGTACTTCCGCAGTATTCTAGGAACTTTTACGGGCAGTTTTTTTGTTTTCTATAGGTTAGTTTGTTTCTGGAATGTAACATTTTTATATGGAATAGGTACCTTCCGAGTGGTGTATTTTTATAGATTCGTCGAAATACACATGACAAAAGCAGTCTTGCTTCATGATGAAAACAAAAACCCATCGATTGACTCGCCAATTCAGTGACAATGAAGGAAACCAATGACAATTTAGCAACCATAATAAATCGCATTAAATATGAACGGTATGAGTGGGATGTTTGTGGGGATTTAAAAGTGACAGATATGTTGCTAGGACTTCAAGAGTATTTTACAAAGTGTTGCTATTTTTTGTGTCTATGGGGCAGTAAGACAACAAAAAAACATTACTGCGCATCATAAAATATGCCCCCCATGTTAACCCAAAAAAGGTGCTTCTTCCTCCTCTCCATATTAAGCTTGGACTAATGAAAAACTTTGTCAAAGCCGTGGAAAAAGAAGGTAATGGTTTCAAATACCTAGAAGAAAGATTACCTCAATTAAGTGATGCAAAACTAAAAGAACGCAAATTTATTGGACCCCAAGTAGTGAAAGGATTTCTGGGCAGCAAGAAAAGTGAAAACTATAAAAACCTCATTGATGAACTCTTGAAAGTCTATGAAATACTAGACTGTCGCAGGTCCTTTAAAATGATTTTTTTACACTCCCAATTGGATTTATTTCTGGAAAATTTGGGTGCAGTAAGCGACAGAGAAGGAGAAAAGTTTCACCAGGACATCAAGACGATGGAAGCAAGATATGAGGGACTCTGGAACCCATCTATGTTGGGTGACTACTGCTGGTTTTTAAAAAAGATGATGTTACATAACACGAGGAAAAAGTGGAAGTTTTTGTCCCTGTATGACATTAACATCTCATGTAATATATTTTTTATTCACATAATTCTCAGTAATGTAGATGCATAGATTTAACACATTTTATATGTTTATAATAAATACATATCAGATTATACAAATATATCTCTCGTCTCCTTTTTTTTCCACCACCGACACACTGTAACGAAAAAACTGTACTTGTTATAACGCTTGTGTTATCACGCTTATCATTTTCGGATTTAGGAAGTTAGGACACAATACATCATATATACCATATATTTTCATCAATGTTACCTCAAAAAATTTAAATTTGTTGACCTGTGTAATTATACCTAATAACACAAAAAAATTAAATTCAAATATGATGCTTAGAACTACCTTACTTAACTAGGCATAATAAAGATGAAATTGTACAACATTAAACTAATAGTGTTAAAGTGTGTGCTCTTATCTAGCGTTCGTGAAACACAAACTGATGCTAGACCAATAGTGATTGAATATTAAATGGTTAATAATAGTGAAAATAATAATAAAATAAAGTCTGGCCTTTATCATTTGTGGTGCTGTTTAAATATCCGACTATTGAAAAGTCCAGTAACTAAGATGATCAGTTACTGACATGAATCGTACGTTGGTACCATAAATGCCCCGCATCAAAAATGTCTGGTAACTAAAATATCCCGTATCTAAAATGTCCAGGGTCTAAAAAAATCCGGTATCTAAAATGTCCGGAGCTTAAAATCCTCTAAAAATATTCAACAAAAATAAGCCTGTGTAGGGTTTGGCCTACTAATAAACATACCTCGAATGGAGGGATTACTTGACCTGGACTGTTTATGTTTTTGGTATGGAAACGAGTGGTCTGCTTGAAGCGAAGTTTTCGACTGGCCCCGTGCTCACCAGTATTATATATATATATATATATATATATATATATATATATATATATATATATATATATATATATATATATATATATATATATATATATATATATAATATGTATTGGCTACCGCCGACAAAGCGTACTCTGTCAATCCAATTTCCGACAACTTTTTCAAGCAACTGGGGTCTTTTGTCCGCAATTGTCCGAGTTATGTTGGCTTCCAAGGTTTCAATAGCAGGAGCGCTTTAAAGCAACATATGCATATGGCAGTACTACCAGTAGCGACCGATAATTTTTAAACGCTACAGTAGTATTCAGAAAAAACACCGCTTTGTCCGGAAAGTTCGTAAGATATATTGGTTGCTCTTTTAACGCTGTTAAAAACAAATCTGTGCTGGATTAATAATATTTAATTTCATAGTGTTAATTGCTCGTATATTATTATTATTCGCTTTGATTTGCCTTCAGTTAGTCAATTTGATTCACATTGAAAATGTCGGTCGGTAACTTTACGCCACATTATAATTTTTATATCAAAAAAGGCAAAAACACTATCCAAACAAAACACAAGACTTGTGCCATTTACGGAGAGGATTTTGTTGATGAAACCCTGATGCACAAGTGGTTTGAACGGTTCAGAGGCGGAGATTTTGACCTGGAAAACCGGGGTCGCTCTGGCCGTCCTTCAAACACTGATATCGATAAAATAAAGGCCATTGGATTTGGTGAGATTTGAAGGAACTCATACCCTTTGAGCTTCTTTTACGCAACCAAAAACAGGTAAACCTTAGTAAATAAAAAAGGCGTCGTGTTTCATTATAACAATGCACAACCACACCTTTCAATCAGGAACTGGCAAAAATTGTTTTGCTTCAATTAAGCTTCAATTAAGAAGTTTTGCCCCATCCACTCTACTGATCAGACATCGCACCCTCAAAGTGCCACCTATTTCGCTCCCTCCAAAGTTGTTTAAATGGAAAGTCTTTTAAAATGGAAGAAGAGGTGAAAACAACCTGTTGACATTTTTGTCAATAAACCTAATGCTAATTTCTGGCAAAAAGGCATTATGGGCCTACCACTACATTGGCAAAAAGTCGTAAATAGTAATGGTAATTACATAACAGACTGAATAAATATTTATATAAACTGCTTCCCTGGGCTTCCCTTTGTCTTAAAACCCCTACGAACTTTCGAGACACGCTTTATAAAATCTTTTATAAAATATTACATATAAGGTATAAAGAATATAGAACACTTTTGTTGTTCTTGTAATCTCGAAATATATACATAGTAAAGAAGCTATAATCTCACGAATATAACCGAAGAGCGGTGATAACTGAAAGCCTTTGCGCAAGTTGTTTAACGACAGACACAATTCGGTCCTTCGGTTAACGTTCGGTTCTTCGGGTAATAACGTAGACCTGTTTCGAAAATTCAGGCTTCCTAACAGTCCAGATCTAAATACGCTGGACTATTATGAAATGAGAAGGTTCCTTACGAGTTGATAAAACAGTCACCAACAAGTCTAGAATCCAAACATGACATTTTTGTCGATCGTTATTGAATCAACATTTATTAGTTTAGATAAAGAGATATTACAAATTGCGTACGGATATTTGAAGAAGAGAAATGAGGCAGTTATTCAAGTTCGAAGGAAGTTTTATTGAATAAATGTAATATAGAGCTGTAATTTGAGTTGAGGAAAGGGGTAGGTGTAAGAAACCCACTATTGAATTACATGGAGTACGAAAACAAAAAAAAGTACGTTACAATAAACTTACCGAAGATTAAAAACATAACAAAATAATAAACAATGTTTTATCATTGATTTTTAATTTATACCTAGAAACAATCATAGAAAAAGTTTATAAAAGAATTATAATATTATTATTATTAAGTCGAGATTAAATTGGAGAAACCCCATTGCCTCTAGAACCTCTAGAAAATTGTAAAAAATTAACAAACAATATGAATTATAAATGAATTTGACGAAAGCAAATGTTAAAATTATGTTAATTACAGAAATCATTATAAGTTAATCGCCAGAACCAAATTATATTAATTACAGAAATCCAAAAAATTTTACCACTGCTAATAATACAAAATGTATATAAAAACAAGTACCTGAGTACATTGATAAGTGAATTAAATGGTTATTTAGTAGAATTTCGCAAGAGAATAGAGATGACTCGCCCATAAAACATTCGTGAAAAGCAGACTGTTTTTTTCTCAGCAACGCCCTGATACTACTAAAATACAAATGATACATTGTTAAGAAAGTTGCTGTTCATATATCCGGAATTAGCAACAATGGTGTTAGTAGGCGCCATGGGACATGTACATCGTAAAGTTAAACATTGTTGACTGTTACGTATTCAGAACGTTTTGTCATAGGAATGCTATTTGTGTTGTTTAGTGACTTGAAAATTTCATCTCAGTCAAAAAATGGAATTAACTCGTGAGAAGTTTAGGACAATTATTTACTACTACTTTCGACGTGGATTATCTCAACAACATGCATCGATCGACTCACTTCGACTTTTAGCAATGAAGCACCATATAACCACTCTATATCACTGGTTTAGTGAATTCAATCGAAGCCGTTGTTCATTCACGGACGAATTCAAAGAAAATCCTCCAAAATACACCAGATTTCACATGAACATTTAGTCGTGAAAAATTTGACAATCGCTCAAAAAAAGACTCGTGTCGATTGGTACAAAGAAATGTAATCGTGGTGTGTCAAAAGCCATGCATAACATCTACACAGGTGACGAATTTTGGATCTATGCGTATGAGCCCGAAAGTAACCTGCAGCCGACTGTATAGGTCTTTCAAAATGAGCCAAACCCAACTAAAGTTGCACGCGCAAAAAGTTCTTCTAAGCAAATGGTGGCCTGTTTTTTGGGAATAAATGAGTATGTGGCTACACATACTGGTCACTAGACAATCGTAGAATGGTCAATTTCAAATGGTGCACAACCATTTGTTTGCCAGAAGTATTTGAAGAAATAAGAAAAAGAAACAGCGATGCAGGATCATTCTTCACCATGACAACGCGAGCTCATACACATAGGATCCAACAACTCAATATTTGATCGGTCAAAATATCGAATTGATGGGTCATCCGCCGTACAGTCCTAATTTGGTACCCAATGATTTCTCTTTGGTTACATGGTTTATTTACATTTTACATTTGGCTATATGGTTTACTCAGAAGTGCGAAGAAATAGAGATCCTACAGAAAAAACACGACCAGTTCAATTTACATAAGAAGGTGAAGGACTTAACGGGGTATCAAAGGAAAAGAACAAGATCATTTTTAGTGGATGAGAAGGGTCTAATTATAACAGACATCAAGGATAAACTTGTAACATGGACGAATTACACGAAATCCCTTTTCGCGGACACACGATCAGGACAGTCAGAGGAACCGGCTGAAGAAGACAGTGGTCCAATAATAACAACTGCAGAAATAAAATATGCATTACAAAATATGAAGACGGGCAAGGCAACAGGACCAGATAATCTACCAACAGAACTCCTCAAGCTCCTAGAGGACGAACATTTGAAAGTGTTACAGAGACTGTTTAATGAAATATACAGAACTGGTAAAATCCCAAAGGAGTGGCTTGTCTCCACGTTCATAACCATCCCTAAGAAAAACAAAGCTAATAAATGTGAAGATTACAGGACAATTAGTCTCATGGGACACACATTGAAATTATTTTTGAAGATCATACACCACAGACTATATTCAAAGTTAGAGGAACATATAGGTAACACGCAATTTGGTTTTAGAAAGGGCCTAGGAACGCGTGAAGCCCTGGTAGCATACAATATACTTATGCAACGAAGCCTGGATGTAAATAAAGATGTATACATATGTCTTATCGACTATAACAAAGCTTTCGATAATGTCAAACATGACATCATGATAAAATTGCTGAAAGACAAAGGTGTAGACACGCGAGATATAAGAATAATCTATAACTTATACTACAATCAGAAGGCAGTGGTAAGCATTGACAACTACAACTCAGAGGAAATTGAGATTATGAAAGGCGTAAGACAAGGATGTATGTCTCCAACATTGTTCAATTTATATTCTGAAAACATTATGAATAAAGCACTTGAGGATGAAACAGCCGGCATAATAGTGAACGGAATACCAATCAATAACATCAGATATGCTGATGACAGCATTGTAATGACAGAATCAATGGAGGACCTGAACAGAGTAATGGAAAAAGTAAGAAAGGCAAGCGAAGACCTCGGATTAAGCTTGAACACGAAAAAGACAAAGTTCATGGTCATTACAAAGAAAAACATCAATAATGCAGAATTGCGTATTCAGGGGGAGCAAATAGAACGAGTAAAAAAATACCGGTATTTGGGCACAACAATAAATGACAACAATGACAATACACCGGAAATTATTGTTAGAATAGAACAGGCAAGAAGTACTTTCGTAAGATTGAGAGGCGTCTTATGTAGCAAAGATTTGTCGCTGACTCTTAAACTAAGACTAATAAAATGCTACGTCTGCTCTGTACTCCTCTACGGAATGGAGGCATGGACATTAAACAAATATACACAGAATAAACTGCTATCCTTTGAAGTGTGGATGTACAGAAGGGTCTTAAGAATCGCCTGGACCAAGAAAGTAACAAACAAGGAATTTCTGAATCGCGTGAATAAGGAAGAAAATGAGCTGCTGGCAGACGTGAAGCGACGTAAACTACAATATCTGGGTCACGTCATGCGCGGAGAGAAGTACCAACTGATACAAATAATTATGCAAGGAAAAATCCAGGGCAGGAGAAGCATCGGTAGAAGAAGGATGTCTTGGTTACGTAATTTGAGAGAATGGTACAACTGCAACTCCAACCAACTGTTCCGAGCGGCAGTGTCCTAGATCAAAATAGCTAACATGATTGCCAAACTCCGGACCGGAGAGGGGACATGAAGAAGAAGAAGATTTCTCTTTGTTCTCGTTCGTGAATAATAAACTACGTGATCAACGATTTTCGACGCCAGAATAAGAGGTTGATGCGTTCAAAATGCACGTTTTGTAGACACCTCAATAGGAATGGAAAAAGTCCTATGAAAATTGTTTCAAACGTATGCAAAAGTGTATCGATCATCGCGGAGAATATTTCGAAAAACAATAAAATTACTTTCAATGATACACATTTGTTATAATTTATTATTTCGGATACATAAATAGCAACCCACTCATATACCATTTTCAGTTCCTCTGTAAATTGCAGTATTAATATACTTACAAGAGTGTTTTGACTTATTTAAATGCAATTCACATGACGCAAAGACGAGGTGTCAATTCAAACAGTAACTAGCTTTGTTAGTTATCGTTTGTTAATGTGAACATTTGTTTGATGTTATTTTTTTACGATTTAAAATGTAGTCTAACTCAAATGCATCGAACGTAAAAAAATGCATCGAACGTTCGATTTTTTAAGAAAAAGCACCATTCGTACCTGATTCACAAGATTTAGACCTGCACATATGTTTTATAAGGCCTGCACATAAGTTTTGGACCGGAATTTGTAGATGCGGAGTGGTTCCTCGAGATCATCAGAGGTTCGACGAATTCGTCGTGTGGTTTCGATTGCTTCAGAGAATCGAAAGAATGCTAATACTGCATGATATACAACATCTGATTTGTCATAATTCATCAATAAATTTCGTAAAAAAAACTATATTCGATATTTTGATGATTCTTGATCACAATAATGCCATGCCACCTTAGACATAGCCGCTCATTCAATTGACTCTTTTAAGAAAAAACTTGTAAATAAAGTACCTACCGCATAACACTGATTTATTATCGTGTGATTTCCTTTTGCTCTCGAATATCAAATATAAATTATGTAGCCGTCGATTTCTAATTAGGTCGTTGAAACTCATGTAAATGAGATATTGATATATGAGATCATCATTTCTAAAATGTATCGAAAATTGACTTAAAAAATATAATAAGGAGAACTGCAAATTCAAAGAAAAAACCGTAAAGTTATTTAAACCCGTTAATTTGTATATCTTCTTATTGTTTGCAAAGTACATATCCTGCTTTGGTCAACATCATACATCTGAAGGAAAACTCTACACAATTGAACTTCTATCATATCCACCACATATCGCAGATCTTTCGCTATCCGAATTTTTCCATTTCATTTGGTCTCCGAATATTTTTCGTTGATTGCCACACTTCGTTAAAATGAGATTGAAATAAGATGTGGTGTGTTATTTTCCTCTCGAAACAAGGACTAATAATAGTAATTTCGGTAATAGAATCATTTCGGTTACTCTAAAATTTGCGATAGAAATTTTAATAAAAAAATCTTACAAACTTGTAGACCAAATCACCTCTCAGTGTTACAATATTTATTTATTGTAATGCTATACAATGACTGTAACTAAACTTGGGAAGTGGAAAAATCATGATAATTAGAAATACAAATAAAGTTGGACATAAAATGGGGATCAATAATTATTTTGTTCAATAGTTACACTACCAAAAATCGAAAACAAATGGATATTGACGCCATAAGGGTCATCGCTGCCGAACTGTGAAACTTATCTGAGATTTATCACTTTTTCTATTCCGCTACATGAACCATGTTCCACGATCACACCCTGCGTATCGTGGACACGTGTCTACACGATTTTCGGTTACAGTCCGAATTGATTTATGGACTGTCTACAGTTAATATTGACTTATTCGCCCATGGCATTTATCAAATTTTACACAAGACATTAAAGACGACATTCTGAATAATTTTTCATTTTATATGCATATCTGCAAATACTCCAATTCCTGCAACAGAGGGTACTACGTTTCTTGGGTTGTTTACCCCACGACTATATTTTTGACTTTTGATTTATTCATGGTTAGTTTGAAAAACATATTTTAATACATAATATACATCCACTCACAAATGAATATTTAAATTTTTTTTACTCCAATGGGTGTTTCAGTAAATAATCGATTTTAAACAGTCGATTTTACTAAGAAATAGCGTTACTAATTAATTTGTCGGTATAGATTAATGCCGTCTATTGCGTTTTAGAGGGTAAACATACACCATCAAAAACTAGTTCGTTATTAATTATCATTCTGCAAAAAACATAGTTTTTCATGGCTTTGAATATGTCAAATTATGTATCAGAAAAAGACGTTTTGTGGGGAAATTAATAACCTTCTTTCATTTGAAGAAAACGGCTGCTGAAAATTATCGATTGTAGGTTGGAGCTTATGATGAACATGCTCTAACCCAAAAAAAACTTGTGAATGATGGTTTAAACGCTTTAAAAGTGGCGATCTTGATATAAAAGACACGAAAGGCCCAGGACAGCCGAAAAAGTTTGAAAATGCAGATTTGCAATCATTATTGGATGAAGACTCAACTCATGCGTTGAAACAGTTGGCATTGAATATTGTCCAATCCAGAATTTCCGAACATACTCGCATTGGGAAAGATCCAGAAGGAAAGAAAATTGGTTCCGTATGAATTGAAGGAAAGAGACACTGAAGGGCGAAAGGAAAATTTGACAGACAGACAGACCGAAAAGAAAAAGTTTTTTGCATCGAATTGTGCCAAAAAATCATGGATAGACCCAGTGGGCAATATACGTGGAACACAGACTTTGCTGTGTATTTTGTGGGATAGAAGGGGAGCGGTGTATTACAAACTGCTAAAACCAGAATAGGTCCAAAGAGACGATAAAGCCATTTTTCAAATTAACAATACTCGGCCCCAATTTGCAAAAGGTCTGAAAAACTATTCTGAAAACGTTCAATTGGACGTCCTGTCTCACTCGCCGTATTCACCATACTTAGATACAACACAGACATCCAGAACAACCCTTACATTCTAACTAAGATGTGAAAAATTCGCTTGATGAATGGTTGACCTCAAAAAACCAACAGTTCTTTCGGCACGGAATCCATTCTTTCACAAAAAAATGGGAAAAAGTAATAACTAAGGATGACCAATACTTTGTTTATTAATGTAGTTTATTTTGTTATGGAAATAAGCTCTCAGTTATAATTAGCAAACTGTGTCCTACAACTTTGTTTTATGACATTTTGTCGTAACTTCACGAATAAAGAAGTAGGGGAAAGTTTTACCTATTTAGATAAAAAGTCGTCTAATGTCCGTTTGCCTGAACCGATTTTCCTCAATTTGGATTCATTTAAAAGGCAATTGCTGGGACAATCAGATAATCTGGGAGATAAATTATTTAGTTTATAAATGAAACCGCGAAGTGGCGTTACATTCAACGATAGTTTTTTTGAAGTTTTGCTCAGTTTTTTCAAATGGAATGGTACAGCTTTTATTACATGGCTAGAAAGGTAATTTAAAGAGGAATCATCCAGTGAAAACCCGAAATCGATATCTGACATGTCAAGAGATATTTCGATTTTTCTGAAAAAATTAGTTATTATTTCACTACTACCTGCATTAAGTTAAAAAAATATTAACCTAATGTTTGCCTTCCTTCACACTTTATCCAGGCTTAGGACTGGTCCAAATTCTTCGTGCCATATTAATTTGGAGCGTGTTTAAAGGCCAACGGGCCAACAAGGAAGATAATAATAATAACAGTCAAATAAAATTAACTGCACAACAGTCTAATAATTAACAGAATCTGAACTTTAACGCCTTTCTAAATGTTCAAAATGCCTTCCATCCTTAGAAATGCAAAGATTTATTTTTCGACGAGTACTAAAAACCGCAGCTTCAATTTCCGCTCTTGAAATGCTGGTTGTTGAATTTTGAATTATTTCAATCATGTTTTCGCGTGTGGTAGGACGAGTTTGAAAAACAAGGTCTTTTAGTCTTCCCCACAAGTAAAAAATCGAGGACTGTCAAATCCGGTGAGCGCGCCGGCCACGAAAATAAACTACCCCGTCCTATCCAACGATTTGGAAACGAAGCATCTAAGAAGTTTCGAACCACCTGCGAGAAATGGGCAGGGCATCCATCATGCTGGTACCACATTTGTCTTCTTGTTTCCAACGAAACATCTTCCATTAGTTCTGGCAGTCCATTTTGTAAAAAATGAATGCATTTATTTGGAAACCCGAAAACCCATAATTTCATTCATCCATTCATTCAGTTTAAAAGAAAGAGTAGGTATATTTATTAATGACTGATTTCAATATTCTGTCAAGTAGTATTTAAGCATCACAAAAGAGAAAATGCAACAATTAGGGAAAGGCATTTTTTCCGCTTATGTAATTAAATTAGAAAATATTATCAAGGTCAGGATTAGAACATTTATGATGATTGATACTGAATAGATAATTTTATTTTTTAAATAAAATTGTTGCGGTTGCGATTGCGACCTAAATATTAAAACCAATTTTTAACTTAATATTACGGTAAAAATTAAAACTAACTGATTTTTTTCAGAAAAATCGAAATATCTCTTGACATGTCAGAGATATCGATTTCGGGTTTTCACTGGACGATTCCTCTTTAATAACCAGCATTTCAAGAGCGGAAATTGAAGCTGCCGTTTTAAGTACTCGTCGAAAAATAAATCTTTGCATTTCTAAGGATGGAAGGCATTTTGAACATTTAGAAAGGCGTTACAGTTCAAATTCTGTTAATTATTTGACTGTTGTGCTGTTAATTTTATTTGACTGTTGTTATTATTATTATCTTCGTTGTTGGCCCGTTGGCCTTTAAACACGCTCCAAATTAATATGGCACGAAGAATTTGGACCAGTCCTAAGCCTGGATAAAGTGTGAAGGAAGGCAAACATTAGGTTAATATTTTTTTAACTTAATGCAGGTAGTGGTGAAATAATAACTGATTTTTTCAGAAAAATCGAAATATGTCTTGACATGTCAGAGATATCGATTTCGGGTTTTCACTGGATGATTCCTCTTTAAATTACCTTTCTAGCCATGTAATAAAAGCTGTACCATTCCATTTGAAAAAACTGAACAAAACTTCAAAAAAACTATTGTTGAATGTAACGCCACCTTGCGGTTTCATTTATAAACTAAATAATTTATCTCCCAGATTATCTGATTGTCCCAGCAATTGCCTTTTAAACGAATCCAAATTGAGGGAAATCGGTTAAGGCAAACGGACATTAGACGACTTTTTATCTCAATAGGTAAAACTCCCCCCCCCCCCCACTATTCGTGAAATTACGACAAAATGTCATAAAACAAAGTTGTAGCAGACAGTTTGCTAATTATAACTGAGAATTTTTCTTACTCGGTTAACACTTGAAAATACACAATAAAAATGATTTTTAAAAATGTTTAACTCGTCACGCCCTCTTGCGGTCGTTTTAGAAGCTTAAAAATATTTTTGGTGAATTTCTCATGATCATTTTTAGTACAATTTTTTTTGCCCCAAAGCTGTGGGATAAATAGTTTTCAAGATACGGCCGCGATCCATCCTTAATGGGACACCTGGTGTATATATATATTATGGTGTATATGGTGTATATGTATATTGGAGGGCATATGTTTCGTCTGTTGGTGGTTAGACTTAACAGGGTACCGACATATACTCTTTCGCCAAGTATAGGGAGTCCCTCTCCACAATCCACAAAAAAACCATATTTTCGCCGACTTCTCGTCGGATGGCTTATAAATGGAGTTTTTTTTGGAAATTTTTTTGTAAGGGATGGGTGAGGCTTCCTCCCGGTCAAGCAACTAACCATTGCTCATTATGGCGGAGACGCAGGTTGTTGTGCGTTCCACATGAGATTGTGGAACCCAAAGGACGCAGTCCAAAGAAGTCAAAAAATTCCATTCATAAGCCATCCGACTGGAGGTCGGCGAAAATATGGGTTGTTTGATTGTGGAGAGCGACTGACCACCAACAGTCGAAACATATGCCTTCCAATGTAAGGGATGAGTGGGGCTTCCTCCCGGTCAACCATTGCTCATTATGACAGAGACGCAGGTTGTTGTGCGTTCCACATGAGAGTGTGGAACCCAACGGTCGGGGGTGTATAACTCCTGACTACTGTTGTCTCGTCAAGAAGTTAAAAAACTCCATATATATATATATATATATATATATATATATATATATATATATATATATATATATATATATATATATATATATATATATATATATATATATATATATATATATATATATATATATATATATATATATATATATATATATATATATATATATATATATATATATATATATTTAACTATAATCAGTCAGTAATTAAGTTTTAATTTTTAATTTTTTTATTAACGTTTCGGTTCAACAATGAATGTGTATTGCAGAATTATTCTGAGGATGGTCCTCAGAATAATTCTGCAATACACATAACTTTGATAAAAACACAAACTTACATTTAAAAACCTACCAATATTAAATTAAACAATTAATTTTTAAAATGTTTTAACTAATATGTGATAATTTTGTATAAAAATTTTAAATGACATATTTGACTTTGACATATTTAACAATTCTTTCACCTTTAAATTTTAGTTTTTTATTATAACCTAATTGTTTTGAATTTCTGTGTGGAATGATGTGGAATGATGTTATATGCAAAAATAAAAATTTATGAAAATTTATTATTTAATAATGTTATTATATATACAAATTAAATTATCTGTATCATTTCTGAAATTAATGGTATGCCTTCCATTAATAATTCCATTAATGGTATTAATGGTAACTTAAATTATCTGTATCATTTCTGAAATTAATGGTATTATATGTTTTTTTTTATATAAATCATTTCTTTTATATTTCTTTTTTTATATTGTTTTTCAAAATCTAGGATTTTTATGTCGTTAAAATTAAAGTTGTGTTTATTATCTATAGCATGCCTTGAAAGGGCAGTTACGTTTGGTTCTAAGTTTCTAATGCTATTTTTATGTCCTGACCTAAACTCCCAATAAATAAAAAAAATAATAATAATAAACAGTTAAGAGAATATATGTATATATATATATATATATATATATATATATATATATATATATATATATATATATATATATATATATATATTATTTACAGCATAATAAATTTACAATAAGTAATGTCCTATAAGACCACCACTGCTCATTCCAGGGTTTAATGTTTGACGTATTTCACTAGCACATTTTTCTGTCGAAGCTACGACCCAAACAATAATAAAGTAGAAATTTTAGCCAAAAAACTTTTATTAAACATTTATAATGAATTTTCATTAGATAAATAGGGAAACAGAAGAACTATACAAAATAAACAAACTTTGATTAGGTGGTGAGGTGCAAGAGATGGGTTAAAGTAATGCTAGGTAAAGGGGGAAAGAGAAAAAGAGGGCTACCGAGAAAGAAATGGCTCGATGAGATGAAGAATGATTTGAGGAAAGTAGGAGTAAGAGATTGGAAGAATGATGCTTTGGACCGAAAAATATGGAAAGGAAGAGTGAAAAAACTGGAAGCCAAGCGCCACTACCCCTGTACAGCTGAACATTATTATTGAGAGTCACCATCTGAAATCCCGCTTGATATTCACCCATAACTTAGAATACTTAGAATACTACATACATATACAGAATAATATCCTCTGCCTTACTATGTTTCGTAGAACTTTATAAGTTGACGATATTTCTCGCATTTATATATCTCCTCTCTTATGGATCGGGTTTATTACCTCCTGCTGCCACTCTGCAGGCATCTGTTCATTATTCCATTATTATGCCAATTTATGAAAGAAGTTGAATTTTTAACAGTAATACATTTCAAAATTGTTATCAAATCAGCAATATACATATCTATTATCATCATAAAAATATTCAGAATATTCGAAAAATCTACTCCATATATAAAATCTACTACAACAGCTCACATCATTCAGTTATTAAATTTAAGGAAAAAAAATGTTGAAAAAATGAAATTATACATTGCTTTACCCCAAAATTCATTTTTTTTAATAATCAACCTATTATCTATGGTAGTATTTAATCTACTCGAACAAAAAGATAACTAAACCGATAGGTGGAATTATTAATGCACCACATGGTCGCAAAAATGAAATACCGCCCCACACCGGCCACAGCCAATTATGAACCGTAAATCAATTTAATAAGCTTTTGCCGGAGCGAAATTTGTCAAAACTTTGGTAAAATCAATCACTGCATGTGCGGGCATTATGCATTTCCAAAGTGATCGGTAAACCAAAGTGCCAGCATGGTTATTAATGTGTGTTTACATTGTTGCCGAAAGTCATTGTGGCCTGTTTACTTGCATTGACTTTATGTTCCACATTCCAAATTTCCAGAATCAGCATATCACCGCGCGTTTTATGTTCACCACTCTTTGTCTGACGCGAGCTTACTGAATAGGTCGAATCCTGTTAAAGAAGGTAAAATATACTAGGTAGAAAAAAAGTCCAACATCCAGTATACAGTGGTGGCCAACTAATGAGAAACGGGATAGGTAAAATAATATAATTCTAAAGTTGTATATGGAACTGAAATATATTTATTTTTAAATTTTACATTAATTATTATTTTTAAATTAACAATTTACCTTTATTAAAATCATCATCAAAATAATCGACTTTATCATAATATATTAAAAAGAAATAAGAGTATTTCTTATTTATACCTTTTTCAAATGGGCAACTAATTAGAAACAAAATAAATAAATAATAAATAAAAATATATCAATTCTAAATATTTTAAATGTTAATCTCAATTTGAATTTGAATTTTTCAATTTATGGCCGCGTCAGCAACTGAGGCCATTTGGCAACCCACAAAGAATATATACCAGACAAAAACCAATAAAAAGGAAATAATATAGTAAATATTGTATAGATCATAGAATGTATAATGAAAGTATGGATTAAAAAAAAGTATGGAAAAAAAGAATGGATTAAAGGGTATATGATTATATTCCAAATAGAACTCAAACGTTAATAGGCGGTAGTGGACGGTAAATGAAGGAATTGCTACAAATCGTCATATGCAATGCATAAAAAATAGCTCAAACTATATATCAAGAGTAGAGAAATAGAAAAAAAGTTTAAGGGAAAAAGATGTTCAAAGATAATAGAGATGGGCTATATCAAAGAAAAGTAGAAAGAACAGCTGCATTCAAAAAAAGAACTAGAGTAATGAGGAGACCAAATAGACGGAAGCGCATATATTTGCGCAAGAGAAGATAGAGAAGAGCACTTTAGCAAGACTCGGCGAACAGAAAGAGGAGCACTACATAAGGTACATACTGACGGAGGGTAACCACAAATTAGATGACCATGTAAGAAGCGACCCTGCCCGATTCTAAGCCTATTCCACTTTACAAAAAGATGACGTTCGAGAGCTGGAGATCGTTATCTTGCTGAACGACCCAAGTCGCCGGCAAATTTTCGTCGATAAAGGGCACCATATCACTTTGCAGAATGTTTTTGTATTTTTATTAGTCAACGATACGCTCAATTTTCACTAAATGACCAACACAGCGTCACGAAAAACATCCCCAAAGTTTTATATTGCTTCTGGCATGTTTCAAAGTGCTTGTTGTATATCTAGGATCACTTTCTGTACATCTTGGCCGCCTTATAAATAATTGTCGGACCACAACACCTTCTTCCAGTTATTTTTACTCCAACTGATATGCTCCCTAGAAAATCTTAACCTTAGCTTGGCGTTTTTTCTTTTTTATTCTAATTTCATTCGAGACACTCTTTCGACCAAACTCGTTGAGACATCTCCTGATGGTCGTCGAGGATATATCTATTTCTGGAGAAAGCTGTTTCTTGATTTGTACGGAAGTCATGAACGGATTCTGTTTGCTCATATGGACAATAACTTTGTTCGTTCTTTGATTTGTTTTTCATGGTATATTTTCGTGTGTCCCATGGTTTTCCAAGTGTTTTAGCACACCGAACACCATTTTTTGGAACAGTTTAAGCGTTCAGCTATTTTTCTATAGCTTCAACCTCAATGCTTTAGCAACCATTATCTTGCGCGTAGGAGGATCACAGCTTCTTTTTTACCCATTTTAAAACTAAGGTATTGTAGTTTAACTAAATGTAAAAAGAAATTTGTCACTAAGCAGATTTAAAATATACTGAATGCTCTTATCCCTGCCATTTCTAACTATATGGCTAGTGGTAACACTACTAGCTTTTGTTTATGTTTATATTCCTTGCATTTTTCATTTGAGAACGACAATAAACAAAATATGTATAGTTTATGAGAGAATCACATAAAAATTCCACAAACAGCCCCGAACTACATCTTTTTTGAAAAATTAATATTCATAAACATTCATTTTTATAGTAGGTGTTTCTAATCAGTTGTACACCATTGTACATATGTGAATCAAAACAAAAATATTCTGACTGCATAGTAGTAGTTTTTAAACTTACTACGCCACCCTTTAAAAGAAATTAATCCCCTAATTTTCAGAAAATAATACTGGCCTATTTTTCAATCGTAAGAAATATATTAATACAAAAAATTAATTACATTTTAATGAGATGGATATACTTGCTTATTAGCACAAAATTTATCAAATCTATTTGCCATTGCGGAGCTACTCCTAACTGTTTTTCTAAACAACTACTAATTCAACTAAACGACCTCGATTTCATTGCAGCTAATTGTAGAAAATCCCGTTTCGCATAAATATGACGTTACGAATGGTAGTAGTACTTGCATTGTTTTGCTTGATAAAGTATTATATTCAACCAAAATCGAATTAGGGGTTCGCAGTGATTTTTTCCATGATTTCAATAGTTGTCAATTTAAATTCATCATCTTGTTCATCGACAAATGGATTCTGTATCTAAATCAAGGTCTTCTGAAAAATGTATTAAAAGTGGAAACCTGTCAAACTTATATTTTTTGTAAACATAATTTCTACAGCTCCAATTCTTTTAGGAAACTTTATCTTTTTGAATCAGTGAATACAATTGTAGTTCTTGCATTGATGTATTCAAAACCGCCAATCTATTTCAGCATTTATTTTTCAAATAAATGTTCTCATATACGCTGCTAGACAAAAATATTGCACATTTGTCATAAGGACTGTTTTTCAATTTTGACTTAACATCTCTGTAATTTTTTAATACTAAATCTGTTATTTTGAAGCGTCCTGTTCATATAAGTGTTTTAGCTCTTATTTGGATATCTAAAAATGCTTATATCGCATTTCATAAAAAAATTATCATTATGTACAATTATGCCGACATCTGATAGTATGCGTTAGCGATTCATAACGTTGCAATTTTGTTTTATTGTGTTAAAGTGATATTACAAGTGTATTATTGCGTATCGGTTCTGTCTTTACATTTTATAATGGTACATCTAATTGAATTAGCTGTTCTTAAAATTGTTACATTCAGTACAGGCGACGGAGTTTAGAAAGATGTAAATGTTGCACGACGCAAAATAATGATCGCTATATATAACATCAATCATTACAAAATAGCACCTTTACAGCTCCGCATCTAAAAAATGAACTGCTAAACGGAAGGCAAGTTAATGTAAGTACAAGAACGGTAAAAAAAAAGGCTAAAGGAAGTTGCTTTAAATCCAAAACGTCCTGCCAATGTCCCTCGGCTTCTCCCACATTACAAAACGGCCCGGTTGCAATTTGCAGGAGACCATGCTGATTGGGATGAACGTGATTGCAGCAAAGTTCTTTTTTCCGATAGAGCTGATTTCTGATAGAGCCTATAGAAGAATTGGGGAACGATATGCTGCGTGTAATATCGTGCAAACCGTGAGCTTCTCACCATTATGCTATGGTGAAGCATCAGTTGGGACAGTCATAAGACACTTGTTGAGGTGAATATAAGAATGAATGCAGACTGGTACATCCGCAACATCATTGAAAAACATGTTCTACGCGCCGTTTGACTGGCCACCTTTAAGTCCCGATTTAAATCCCATTGAACACCTATGGGATATTCTCAAACGCCGTACACGACCTCAAAATCCAGCTCCTAATTCAATTGCAGCATTACGAATCGTCGTTCAGGAAAAATACAATCAAATTCCACAAAGAAACCATACGAGATTTTCTGCGAAACATGCTCAGAAGGATGCAAGCTGTAATTAGAGCTAGAGGAGGAAACATCCAATACTGACTGGTACATCTCCATGTTAGCTAAAAAATAATGTTAAATTGCCACTTTTGTTGTTCTTTCAATTAAATGTTGTAACAACTAATACACTCTGTTTCATTCCATCAGCCACGAGTATGTTCTAACACTACCTTATCTAAAGATAACAGTATTAATGTACATAGTACACTTCAAAATAACACACTTAGTAATAAGAATTACAGAAATATTACGATCAAATTTAAAATAGAACTTCATCATTATGCAATATTTTTGTCCAGTAGTTTATAAATCGAAGTTAAACTGAGGTAGGTCAACAAATTCAACAAGACTGCTTTTTGGTTATATTTGGGCAAATCTGTAGAAATACGCCTCTCGGAAGGTACATGTTCCATAATAACATAGCGATCCTTCCATTTTATGAAAACTTGAAAATGTTACATTCGGTTTTCGGTAAAGTGAAACACTTGCATTTTTATCTAACAGCTTCCACTGTTATATTCTGGAGACAAGAAGTTCTGATTTTTGTTTAGATAATCCCAGATCACGTACTAAATCATTTGATTCATTTTGAGTTATTAAGAGAGGTTCACTGGTAGTTGTTAAAAATGTTGGGTCACAATGGTGTTCTCAGGAAGTTGTGGATCAGATCCTGATGAAGAACTAGAACCAGCGGAAAACATGTTGTCCAGGATTAAAGGCTGCACTGGCCTAACTGTAGAAGGTAAATTTGAATTTTAAATTTTCTTCTTTTTTTTGCAATCACTTACATGGTCAGTAGGTTCTTTCCCCACTATAGGAACAGCAAACGGCATAAAATTTTTCTTGCGATGCATCCACCGCACTAAATTTACGTGACAACTCACAAAGCAAACATGAGGAGCCCAACTTTTATCTTGGACTTCAGATATAAATCTAGCTTGTGACTAAAATAAATCATCCACATATGATACAAAACTTATCCACTGGACTTTTGCAAAATCGAGGACTAGAACTTTTATAAAATCGACTTAAACACTTAACTGTACTTAAAGGTTCGTCGAATACTGTGGAAATACCCCCTCTATGGTGTAGTCGTAATTCCTGCATTGTGCAGTACAAAATCAGGTACAAATAATTTCAATGCCCCATGATATAAAGGAGAAGCAGGCCATTTCTGAAAAGGTGTTTCAATAACTACCTAAATGTGTTATTTATATGTAAATATATATTTTTTATTTATATACACTGATGGCCAATTATTAATATATTTTATTAAAACTCGTTTTTACATTGTTTCTAATAAAAAATTAATTTTCCAGAATGCATTTACCAAATGAACATTTAAAAGACATACACGGTATTAGACTGAACAAAAAAATTATTTTATTCATAATTAAAATTTGATGAGATATTATGGAATAAATTACGTGGTCAAAAAAATAAGGCTAATTTTTATTAAAAATCATAAAATAAATGGAAAGGTGTAATTCTCTAAAACTTTTTAGTCTATATAATTAGCTATTGTAGACCTTATTCTTAATTACTGATTAACATCTTCTTGGTCGATCAGATGTTAGCCTACTTCTACAGGTATTGAAAACCAAGCTGTCTGAATTTCTAGCCACGATGTCTTCCTGTTTGCTATTTTCTTATCAGCAAGACGTCGTTTTAACTATTTCCGAAAGTTCTCGATTAGATCTGAGGACTGTAACACTATCTAACACTTACCACCACCACCGCTTTCAATGCTGTATGGCTTCCCAAGACAAGTGCTTTGAAGAAAACAATGTAAAATTATCATTTCAATTGACTAAACATATTTTCAAAAATCAGTCTCATTAATTATTTATTTATTATTTATTATTTATTTAATATTTACACTCCTCGTTCTTCTATGAGAACTGAATAATATATATCTACCGCTAAAACCGTAAAAGGTTTTATAAGTAAGGCTTCAAAAGACTCAAAACCAAATTATAGAATCCATAATATAAAGGCTCGGAATTAATTGGTATATCTAATACAGAATAAAACATTTTATTATAAATGTCTGGAAGAAACCACCCCTTTGAAGAAAGTTCCTGATATCTTAATGAAATTTGTAAAATATATTACTTTCAGTTCATATCTATTTTGACAAATAAGCTAATTTGTAAGGTTCCTTTTAAACCCCACATTTTACATTAAACAACTTGGATATTAACAAACTAATAATATATTAACAATTAAAATAATTCTCCTGATGATGCTAATATGGTTAGCAAAACGCGCGTAGAAAAGTTTTAAAAATTTGGTGTTTAGTGCTAAATATCATTTAGCATTTAGAGTTTATTAACAAACCCATAACGTATTTACAATTAGTTTGAATCATCCCCTGATGATGGTAACATGGTTAGTGAAACGCGCATCGAGAAGTTTAAAAAAGTGATTTGGTGTTTACTGATAAATCTTATTGAGTTTATTAACAAACTCATAACATATTAACAATTAGATTGAATAATCTCTTGATTAAGCTAACATAGCGAAACGCGCGTCGAGAAATTAAAAAAAAAAGATTTGGTGTTTAGTGGTAAATCTCATTGAGTTTATTAACAAACCCTTAACATATTAACACTAGATTGAATCATCTCTTGATGATGATAACATGGTTAGGGAAACGCGCGTGGGGAAGTTTAAAAGAGTGATTTGGTGTTTAGCGGGAAATCTTATTGAGTTTATTTAAAAACCCATAACATATTAACAATTAGATTGAATAATCTCCTGCTGATGGTAACATGGTAAACATGATTGAGTTTATTGATCAACCCATAACAAATTAACAATTAGATTTAATCATCTTTTGATGATGGTAACATGTTCAGCGCAACGCGTATCGAGATGTTTAAAAAACTGATTTGGTATTTAGTGGTAAATCTCATTGAGTTTATTAACAAATCAATAATATATTAACAATTAGATGGAATTATCTCTTGATGATGGTAACATGGTTAGGAAAACGCGCATCGAAAATAATAATAATATTAATAATGTATTGAATCCTCAAGACAATACAAATATGAATGGATCAAGTTAAAACAAGGGCATGCACATTGCCACACTTTTGTGCATACAAAGAATATATAACATTTAAACCTACATATAAATATTTTATTCTTGCTAAGATTTAATAATTTAATAATTTAATAATTTAATAATTTAATAATGTAATAATGTAATAATTTAATAATTTAATAATTTAATAATGTAATAATGTAATAATGTAATAATTTAATAATTTAATAATTTAATAATTTAATAATGTATTAATTTAATAATTTTAATGCACAAATATACATTGTATTCATAAATAAGTATTGAATCTAATCATTGATAAGACATATATTCTTCTAAACTATAAAAACTTTGACTTATAAGAAATTCGCCGACTAATTTTTTAAATTCGTTGTCACTCCGAACATGTTTAAATTGTTGTGTCAACTTATAATACACCTTCATACCCCTGTAGTAAACATTATGTTCAACTATCTTACATCAATGTATTGGTTAATACTTAAATTGGTATTGGAATAAAACAAGTTCATCAGAGCCTCCTGTGTCATACTGAAAAAAATCACTATTTTTCACGAATGCTACAAAATTTCGCATAACAAAGATGATAACCTCCAAAATATATAGTGATAACAGAGTCAAAATCCTGCATTGTTTAAAAGTTGTTCGACATGTTGCCACTAGTGACACCCCACCCATCATTCGAATTATCTTTTTTTGTATTTTGAAAACATGTATCAGATAAGGCGACCCACCTCAAAATATCAAACCATACCTAGCGCAACTGTAAAACTCTGCATAGTAATATGAATGCACAATATCCTTGGTACCAATCCGTTTCAACCTATAAACAGCATATGAGACAGCAGCAAATTTCTTGCATAGTTCAGCTATGTGTTCATCACAGCAAAGTCTGTTATCGAGATGGACACCTAGACATCTAGTACAGGATGTTTGATGTATAGACTAACCGTTAATTTTTAGTAAATATGACTCCCTTATAGTGTGTGTTCGAGGAGTAGTAAGAGCAATAAAACTGGTTTTGTCCACGTTAAGGGACAACTTATTATTCGTAAACCAACTATAACATGTATTAAGCATTTCCTGTACAGTTTCAATGGCTGCCTGCATGTTTCTATTTCCTGTTAAATAGCTGCTATCATCCGCAAACATTACCATATTTCCGCTACTGCCAACATCTATCAGATCATTAACAAAAATTAAAAATAATAATGGACCCAAAACAGATCCTTGGGGCACTCCAGAAATAATCCTTAATCTTTCAGATGTTGCTATATCAATCTGTACAACTTGGTGTCTGTCAAGCAAGTAAGATTGCAACCACTCTCTCACCCGCCCCCTCAAGCCATAGTCATGAAGTTTGTCCAGCAGTTTTGCATGATCCACCAGATCGAAGGCCTTACTTAGATCCATAAACAGACCAGCACATTTGCATGTATCGTTTATGTTTTCATATATCTTGTTTAAAAATTCACAGATTGCTGAATGTGTAAATCGACCACTTCGAAACCCGTGCTGTAATGATTTTAGTTAGTTTTCTAGTTTCCAGGGACCAATTCACTAGGTGTGTTAACGGTATTATTAATGAGTTGATAGACTTCTTCAAAACAACTGAAGGAATATTGTCTAGTCGCACAGTATTTGTATTTTTTAGTTTCCTTGCTGTTTTAATTATGTCATATTGGTTAACTGGCTGTAATATCATAGAGTTTTGAATTTAAGTTGCTTGTCTAACCCTAGTAGCAGTCATTGAACTCATCAACACGTTGTTAGGAAGATTAACAAGTATTTATTAAAATAACTAGCAATTTCATACTTGTCTTTCAAAGTAACTCCTCATCTCTTATGGCGCTTATGTTAGTTCTTTCATTGCGGTTTTTTTGAATGTTATTGTTTATCACTTTCCAAGCAGTTTTTGACTTATTCTCAGATTCAAAATATTGTTTTACACTGTAAAGCAGTTTAGTATTCTTATAACTTCTTATAACTTTTCTATAAATTCTTTTGTACACCCTATAATGTGCAGTATCTTGTTCGACTCCGGATAATAGTTTCATTCGATACAACTAATAATTTCGTTCGATATGATTAATACATATCGATGTATTAATCCAAACAATGTGAAAATACCTCAAATCCCCGATCCACACTCTCAGCCTGAAATACGTCATGCCAATCTTCAATCTCAGATACAGCTGAAATAGTTTTATATTAGTTTCACTATAATGTCTTTTAAATGTTGTCATTTCATACAGACGTAATTAAAATATCTATCAACTGAGTCGAATGATCAGACAGACTCCAAACAATACAAGAAGAACCATCTAATTCATAATTCGTACATATGTAATCTATAAAAGTAACAGATCTTTCTGTGACATAACCCATAACTAAGTAGTACATCCTTTAAGTTACTAGCAATATCAGTATTTTTCTTGTAATCGATATATAAATCTCCACATAAAACACATTTGCAGTTTACTGGAAAGCGTAACTCATAAAGAAAGTTCAATTCAATTTTTGAAAAAAATATCAATATTAGCATTTGGAGCCCGATACAAATTCAATACACAAATTAAGTCATTCTCAAACTCAATATAAATGCCACAAATTTCAAATATACCATCACTACTATATTTATTTGTTCTCTCTATCTATTTAATGCATGAACTCAGCTTATCACTAAAAAGTATCATAACGAGACCACCATTTGAATTTTCTCTACAATAAGCACTGTTAACCAGTGTTCCCTTGTGTAGACCACATCGATCTTGATTTTATTTTATTATATATTAATTGATTTTATTATATATTCAAAGTGATCGATTTTGTTCCTCAAACTTTGTACATTTTCATGTAAGAGCACAATAGCATATCGATTATGTTTACCACGCTCTTCAGCTAATTTTTATTCATCAATGGAATAACTTTTTTTCCTTTCTATTTCCATTCTACCCTTGTAAACAAGGCAATTCATATCAAAAGCAGAGTGCTCCACATCATGTCTTACACTTTATTTAGTGTTTGTCTTCTTACAGTTCATACATTTAAAGTTACAATTTGTACATTTCCTTGCCACATGATTGTTTCCTTCGCACCTGAGGCAGGCTTCTTCTTTATCACATTCATTTGAACTATGACCATATTCCCCACACTTAAAACACCGATAAACTGATATGTACTCAAAAACTCGACAGACTGAGCCTATGCACAATTTTCGTCTCGATTCTATAATGGACCAAAATGTTTTTGGATCTCATTCTACGATGGCCATGTAATTCGTCTTCATTTTTTTCAGAAGCTTTACTTGTAGAGCAGTGTTCTCATGTAAAATGAATTTATTCTGCTTAAGTAAATGTGAGTTTATGTCTTCCTTAGTGATATTTTCTTCTATGTCTAATATCTTTATATTTGGATATTTATTTTTCAGTGTTTTTCTATTATATTTGCTTTTCAGTTTTTCTTCTATGGTTTTTTGTTTGCTAATCTCCTTTTTAGTATTACATTTCATCGGTTACCGCCATCTTTTACATATTTTATTTGAATGATACCAACTTCAAGGTCTGTTGAATTGACGACATATTTTATGGCTTCTTTGGCTTTTTTGTTGTCTTGTCTTGCCTTGGGCTCAATAACTAATAATTCACCTTTAGATTTTTTTGCTTATTTCTGCATACGTACTTATTGATTTCTCGTTAGTCTTCCGCATTAGATTTCCTGCTGTGATAATTTTTCACTTAGTAATTTTTTCTAGCTCTCTTTTTATAGTATGTTTGAATTGCTTATATTCCCTTTTAGATCCATCAGCCTAATTAAAAATTTAAAAACTCGACACAACCACGGGAAAATAGTTTAAGACCTGGTAAATTCTTTATTATTTCCAGATTAGACGTGTTGATAGAAGCACACTCAAACTTATTTATTTTCATTCTTTTTCCACATTTACCACATTCATCTGCCATTGTAAATATTTATTTCCGGCCGACTCGTTTATATCGTAAGTTGTTTGTTCGATCAAAGTCCCTTCACTGAAATAGAAGATTTCGGTAAAACATTCTTGTAATTGCGTTTTTAGAAGAGTTTAATTGTTATTTTCTTACTTCACTATAATCGCAAACACTATGTAATTGTACATTGTGATTCCACTAAAACCTGCTTAAATCCGCTTATTCTTAAGAGCACATGTAAAATAATCTTGATGCTATAGAACTAATATATAGATATGTATAGAAGTTTAAAAAAGTGACTTGATCTTTAGTTGAAAATCTCACTGAGTTTATTATCAAACTCATAAGTAAACGATTGTTTTATAATATTTACCGACATGATAACGAATTTTTGGCCAGAATCATTTCCAACTGCCAGAAAAACGTATTTGCATTCTTCATTCCCGCCCATTCCCTTCCAGATTGTCGAGGTGCTGCCGCCCACCGGATAATGCCAAATTGGTTTTGACGTTTGAGGTACGAATGGTTTTCTGACGGAGAAATAATCACGATTTAAAGCGCGCCTAAATCGGGGGGGTGTAGCGAAACACGTGCGGGACCGTCTCTCGGGCGCCGTTATCGACGTGGTCTGCATGTCAACATATTCATGAAATGTCAGCGACAGCCCCGATGCCCTGCGGATCGGTATTCGCGCCCTTCTTGTTTCCGAAGATTTATGCGAGGCCGTCCCATCAAAACGTTCACGCATCTATTGCTGCCGTTGAAGGCACCGTTATTAACCCTGATTTAATGGAATTAATTATTGTTAATAGTTGTCCTTTGTCTGTTGCTTGGAATAAATACTAGAGCGACAATATATGCGTATAACTGGAGCCGTACTATAGTTATACATACAAAATTATAACCATTTATCTAAACTAATCCTACCTAATAGTACTTGAGTGAAAAATATTTCTTAAGCATAGCTTGTTTGCCTTAAGTCTTCGTGCCTTTAATGTTGAAATGGATCTGAATACAAAACGTTTAAATAAGAAAAAAATAAAATAATATAAATATTTATTTTTAGGATATCCACTCAGAGGCGATTTGTTCAGGTCTATTTGCTCATTCAAAAAGAGTTTTGGCATATTTTAAGCAGTTTATGTTTTGCTTTTATTTAGTACTTTTTATGTTTTATATTTTTGAAATCACTGTTAAAACAATTATTTTCATTTAGCAGATGTGAGGCATAAATAGAATTGTGTTTCTGGTTGAGAAAACTTCTTTCATGTTATTTTACTCCACTGTGGGTCTCTGAGTGAACTGAGTAGCTTAGTGACCTGTTGCAAGTCCCAAGCCCGTATAAAGGAAGAGGGATCCCCAGATCAGAGTAGCAACCTACCTGAGAGGAAAACAAAGAACGGTCACAGAACTGAAGCGCTGCCTCGAAATAAGATAGATTTAACGTTGACGACACACACAAGAAGCAGGTTAAGAGAAGGAAAAAGGAAGGATGTATTAAGGTTTACAACCTGGAATATAAAATCATTAAATAAAAGAGACCAAGAAGTTGAAAAGGAAATAAGAGAACATCAGACATGTGCACTTTACAGGAAACCAAGAAGAAGGGAAAAGGACGTGATAATTTATTCTGTTTTACAGCGGTGTGGCTGTAAGGACCGACGAGCTAAAGAAGGAGTAACTGTAATGACAAGAAAGAATTATACAAACCAATTAGTAAAGTGTAAGTATATGCCGAAAGGAATAATAATGATTCTATAGTGCGAGAGTTGGAAATGATGTGACGGAATGAAACAGAGATTTAATGAAAATGAAAAAAAATATAACGGGAAAGTGATGAGACATTTTTGTGCTAGAAATGAATTCAGAATAAATAATACCTTCTTTAGAAATAAAGAATAGTATAATATGTTAGTAAACTAACATAGAATATAGAAAGCACCAAGCAACATCAAAAGAAGGAAATAAAATCAATACTAAAAATAGAAAGTATACAGGAAGAACCAACGAGAGACCTACACCAGAGAAAGCTGCAAGACAAAATTAGGATGAACGGAATTAGCGACAACGATAGCATGGGAGCAAATAAAATAAAATGTCTTTCTTCCCCATATTAGAAGCTGCCAATGAGACACTAGACTCCAAAACTTTAGATAAAAATAGGAAATGAAAAATGAAAACGCCATGGTTCACGGAGGAGATAAACAAAACTGATTTAATTTATACAAAAATGATTAAGTTTCAAAAAGTGATTTGGTGTTTAGTTGTAAATCTCTTCGAGTTTAGTCTGAAATGCCATCATAAAAAAGGCATATCTTTAATATAGATCAATCAGGACAGATGAAGCTTTTCAAGAATATAAGAGAATTAGAAGACAAACACAAGAATTAGAAAGCATGAACTAAGAAGAAGAGAAGAGAAAAAAGAAGAATCAAGAAAAGAAAAGAAAAACAGATTATTAGGAAGGATACACAAAAAAGTTAGAAGTATATGGTCAGCAAAAACAGATGTGGAGATTCATAAGACAGCAAAGAAGTGAGATGAAAGAACTGATAAAGTATACACATGTAAATAAAGAAACATAGGTACAATATCTTACGCAATTATATAAAAGACAACAGAGTACCACAATGCCACGAGTAACAGATATAACAACAAATGATGAAACAACTATAAAGGAAGAAAATCTGATAGAAGCTCAAGGAAAACTTAAAAGTTGAAAATTCTCCGGTTAAGACGAGATAGTGGATGAGGTATTATAATATGGAGAACACTCTGTGGTTGAGCCGCTTCAAACACTCATACAAAGAATCATAAGATCGAATAGAATCCCGGACGATTGGAGAACGGCGATAGTTATACTAATGCACAAGAAGGGGGAAAAGGAAGATCCCAATAACTCTAGAGGTATAAATCTGCTAAATTGTACATTGAAATTAATAACAATAAAAATAAACAAAAAAAATACAACTGGAAGAAGAGCAACAAGGGTTTAGAAATGAACGCTTACCTGTTTAATTCCGGCTTACCTGTGCCTGATAGACTTGAAGAAAGCCTTTGACAGAGTACAGATAGAAGACATTATCCGCCTATTCTATAACAGGAACGTCCCTTTAGATCTAATCAGGGCAATTGAAGACATATACAAAGACAATAAGGTAGTAGCAACATTAGCAGAAGGAGATCCAGAGCCAATTAATCACAAACTAGGAATACGGCAGCGAAACTCTGTAAGCCATTTCCAATTCAATAGTACCATAGATGAAACTATGAAACAAAAAACAAGAATCATCAGAAATGAGAATATTAAGGAGAGTAGCAAACAAGACACTGAAAGACAGAGAACAAAGTGAAGGTAAAAGGCGCATGTGTAAAGTAGAAAACATCAACCAATGTATAAAGAGAAGAAAGGTCGAATGAAATCAACACATAGGAAGAACTGCATACAACAAGCTAGTGTATGTTGCAAGGGACAAGTCACCGAACGGAACAAGACCCATAGGACGCCCAAGGAAAAGATAGAGCGACGATTTATAAATCAGAGAAAAGGAAAAAAAGGTAATATACCTAATTATAAGTAAGTAGAAGAAGATTTTTTACATTATTTTCTTGAAATATCTGCCTGTTTGTCCTATATACGTTTCCACAATGGAAAGGGTGATTTTTCTACTGTGCCTGAACTTGTGTCCAATAGGGGTTGCTGTAAAATGAACTGTGAGTTTGCACCCCTCTAGTATCAAGATTATTCACTATAGCCTGGCAAATCATCATGGAACGTTTGTCGAAGCAACTATCACCTTAGAAGCCAACATAATTGGGACAATCGCCGACAAAATGTCCCAATTGCTTAAAAAAATGGTCGGAAATTGGATTGACAGAATGCCTTTTATCCGAAGCAGTTGTTATAGCACCGATTTATTTTTTTTGTTCGTTTTTAATAAATTTGTTTTCAATTTTTGGTGTGATTTTGATTTTTCCAAACTATTATTTGTTTCAAAGGCTACCTTTACATTGTTTTTATAAGAAATTTTTTCTTGTTTTTTTTCAGTTTTATTAAAATTTCATCTTAACAGAATATGTTATTGTTTTAAATGACTAGTATTTTTCATTCTTCTGGAATATATTTTAAAGACGCCATTTTTAAAATGTTATCTATTATTATCTCCGAATAACTATTATTTAGCATAATCTGTTGATCAATCAAGATCTTGAATAATCTGAAATAGATTCAGTATTCAGTAAATAGATTTTTATTCAATACTAACTCTGACGCAGAACTCCTTTAAAAATAAAAACACGCCGAACGTACATTTTTTTGTAAACTTGATTTCCGCAACTCCATTTTTTTGTGAATACTTTCTCTTTGTCTTTTTGAATCAGTGAATTTATGTATTGCCCTTGAACTGATTTATTCAAAACACTCAATTTTCCGAAAATTTCAACCAAGTATAACAATAAAGTTTTCATTTCTACATAAATTATGTTATATTATGTATTTATAAATTTGCCTCTTAGTGTAGAAGTGACGTGTAATGAGCTTCTAAGTTTTCACACAGCTTTGCAAACAACCTAACTCCTAAAGGACTGTTTTTTATATAGTTTATAACTTTTGTAAAAAATGTTATTAAGTTCCTCGCTCATATTTTTTGACAAAGCAGCGGCCCTGTAAGGCCCACAATAGATTATAAAATGTAATGTTATGCTATTAACGTATACATCCTCTTTGTGGATCAGACCTTGGTGTGGTAAAGGGGCTGCAGTAAGTCAATGAAGCTTTGAGCTATGCCGTCTAGAACGTATGCTCCTGGAAGGGTAACCCATGGGGAACAGGTCAAGGCAGAGACCTCAGACTAACATTATCCAAAATCTGCCAACCCGAACTGGACCAACATGGCAGATTACGGTCCAACCCCCCAACATGGCTTTACAATTTCAACCACAGCCCTCATTCCCCAGCGACCAAGAGGCAACTACCTAAGGCAGCAACAAAGCAAAGAGTGCTAAGAATCACCGGATTAGATCAGGCTGCAGTGGACTTTGGACACTCCAGCACTTAATATTCGGACAATGAAAATGGATGAACGACTGCAAGAACTGTTGATCGAGCTTGACAATGTACATAGGGATATCATAGGACTATGTAAAACACGAAGAAAAGGCGAAGAGCTAATCAAACTGGTCACATACTTTACACTTCGGGTACGGAGAATGGACGATGTGATAGAATTGGATTCCTCATTAACCGAAAATTGAAGGACAGTATCGTCAAATTTGAAAGTATATCTGACCGACTAGCCCAAAGTGTCATTCAACTGAATAAAAAGTTTAAGCTTCAAATCGTCCAAGCTTATACACCAACTATAAGCTATTATAGGAAAATTGAGATATTTTATGATGATGTGGCCCAGATTCTAGACAACGAGAAGTATAGGTACAAAATTCTAATGGGTGACTTTAATGCTAGAATTGGAAACACAAGAACAGGTGAAAATGCAACTGGCCCATATGGAAGTGGTGAGCGGAACAATAAAGATGACAGATTGGTTGATTTTGCAGAAGAACAAAAACTCTATATTATGAACTCGTTTTATAAGAAAAAAAATCATCAGAAAATGGACATGGAAAAGTCCAACTGGTCTCAAAAGTGAAATTGACTACATCATGTCGAACGATAGAACAATATTTTGTAATTGTACTGTCCTTAACCGTTTTAATGTCTAAGTGGCCATAGAATGGTACGAGCAAAGGTTAAGATAAACTGTCGAAGAGAACGTACAAGAATGGTAAAATCGAAGAAAGGCAAAGTAAATTCTGGAAAGCTGCTTTAGAGGGGCAATGATTTTGAGATTGCTTTGTCGAACCGCTTTGATATGTTGCAAGACCCAGAGCCGATGGAAATAACAGAGCAGTATGAAAAAATAATCGATAATGTGCTTGAAACGGCTGCTGCAATAGTACCAGCAGAAAAAAGTTTCAAACAGTTAAAAATCTCCAATGAGACAATTGATTTAATGAAAAAACGGCTTACAATTACGAATGCAGAGAGTCTTTTTGGCAAAGTCCAGTACGTTGAACTTTGAAAAACTATAAGAAAACGTATTCGAGAAGAAACGCGTCGGTGCCACATGCAGCTAGTGCAAAAAACTCTAGAAGAAAACAAGGGAATAAACAAACTAAAACACAAGCTAAGAAATAAAAGGACACAAATGTATGCCTTAATGCGTGAGGATGGCAGCGTGTGCAGGGAATGTACGGTAATGTTAGAGGTTATCAAAATATTTTATTCCAAGTAATATGAAGATCAGAACCAGTTAAAGAGAGCAAAATCCATACTGCTTAAAATGCCTCGGGGAACAAAAAATACCCAACGTATGGAAAAGTGCTGAAGTGATTCTTTTTCATAAAAAATGAATACAGGAGGATTTGAAAAACTACCGCCCAATAAGCCTCCTCTCAGTATTGTACGAGAGCTGGTAGGATTGAGAAGTGGATTCAGTACAATGGATCATATCCAGGTTGTCCAACAGGCCATAGAAAGACACAATGAACCCACCATGCCACTGTGCTTGGCTTTTATTGAATATGAAAAGGCATGTGACTCAATATTAAAGCAAGCCATAATGGGTCGTTTAACCAAGAGATAGACAGAGCCTATGTAAACCTACTGAGATCCATGTATGATGAAGCTACAGCGACAGTTCACATGGATGATCTTGAAGTTAAAATCAATATAGAACAGTGTACAGAAGTGTGATTCAATATCTCCTGTTCCTTTCTCAGCCTACCTTGAAGATGAATTCCCTAATCTGGATTGGAAAAAGGATAGAATAAAAAAAATGGTGCACACTTAAGCGACCTTAGATTTGCAGATGATATCGTTCTCCTGGGCATAGACGGGAAGGGCGGGAAAACCATTTGGCTTGAAAATAAACCTGAAAAAGAGTCAAGTTATGTTCAACAAATTTGCTAAAAACAGAAGTATATCTACTTTAGGAATCGATTTAGAGGTGGAGGACCACCACATATATCTTGGGCAAAGGATTTCAATGGAGGGTGATAACGTTCGGGAAGGGGAACGGCGCGTTAAGTGTGCCTGGCAGGTATTTGGCGGGCTCAACATAGTATTTAAGAACAAACTCTCTCTTTGTCTGAAGAAAAAAGTTTTCAATCACTGCGTGCTGCCTGGTCTGACATACGGAAGTGAAACATGGACACTCACATCACAATCAATTCAAAGACTTCGGGTAGCACAGAGGCGAATGGAAATGCTTGCCATTAGAAAGCGGGACAGAAAGACCTGCACATGGATCAGAGAACAGACGAAAGTATGTGACATCATTGCAAAGGTGAAGGAATTAAAATAGAGGTAGGCAGGCCACATAAGGAGGCGATGTGATGACAAATGGACCTCCATGGACAAATGGCAATCCTGGGATGGATACCGCTTAATCATAAGCGTCCACGAAGAAGGCACCTAAAACACGATGGATCGATAGCTCATGATCGATGAATGGCAGAGGAAAGCTGAGGACCGCGCGATTTGGAAGCATGCTGGGGAGGCCTTCATCCTGCAGTGGATCGACAACGACTGAATGATGATATATATATATATATATATATATATATATATATATATATATATATATATATATATATATATATATATATATATATATATATATATCCGTCTCCGTTTGCACTAGTCAGCGCCTCCAAATTTGGAAATCACTGCTATAGATACCAAGAAGACAGAATTATAAATAGATAATTAAAACACTACATAAAGCAGACTTTAACACAGATTTTTTAAAATCTTATCTATTTTTGAAAAATAACTTAATAATTTAATTAATTATACTCTAATTTATAAATACACATAATTTTTCACATAATAATTAAAATATATTATGTGACATTATAATTATAATAATTTTTATATTTGAATAAACTCATATTTAACGGATGGTAAGTAAACAAGCTTTAAACCAACCAACACTCAGATTAAAATTACGACATTAGGTTTTCCTTCCAAGATTAGATTTTTTCCATCAATTCGCGGAAAGGAGCAAAATTTGGCTTATTACTTTTAAGTTCGGCGTTAATTAAAATGTAAAATTATTTCTCTTGCAAAAGACTTTTGACATGAGGCTTTTGTGCGAACGACCGACGACGTTTGATATTAATTCGTGTTAAAATTAATTTAAAATAAGCTCGAATTTATTTAGGAAAAACCAAAATACAGGCGAAAAAACCGAGATGGCAGGCGCATAAGTCGCTTGTCGTAATTAATGGGCAAAGTTGGCAACTCCAGCCGAACTTGAGAGCTTTGCAACTTCGCCAAACCACTACAACCACTTGAATAATTACTGGCGACAGCTTTTAACGCAACCCCAAGTAGTTTACAAAGAAAATAGACCATTTTTCATTATTCTCGTTGAATAAATTAATGCAATTCCCACCGTTGCGAAGGGTTGTCGAGAATTTATTTTAACCAGGGCGAGAGAGCCGCCAGAATGTTTTAAAGTAGTCGTTGGTTACGGCAAATTTTCTTTAAGATTTTTGATTTAGGCCACACCAACAATCACAATGCATACTAAATATTTTAGAAAATTTTACTACTCCTATTTTCGGGCATTAATAAACCGTAATTGGTATTCAGTCAGGGATTTTTAGTAAGCTGGCACACCGCACAACCAGATTAGTAAAGGATTTCCCAATAAAAGTGACAGAACATTAAAATTAGAGACAATTATAACTACAACTGATAATCTAATAATTTGTATTTTATTTTTAAAAACAAATAGTGGTATTATGTTTTGAAAAATAATGTTTGGAGAATTGTTCTTATTTATTTTTCTATAAATCAAGAGATTTAACATAACACCATAAAAAAATAATCCAAGGGTATGAGATCGCATGATATCTAAGAACAAATAATTAATAATTTTGAAAATATTTTTTTGCAACCTCCAGGGTCAGACGAAATCACAGCAGAAATGCTAAAATATATGGGAGAAATAACAAAGGAAGAATTTTTGTCAATACTAAACGATGTCATAACAGAAAAGAAAATACCAACAGACTGAAATATGGGTATAATATTGCCTTGGTTTAAAAAAAAAGGAAATAAGAAAGAATGAAAAAACTATAGAGAGATTACACTAACAAGTTTACCTGGAAAAATATTTAGCAGAATAATAGAGCATAGGCTGAGAGAATAATTAAAAACAACATTAGAAGATATTGTTTTCTTTGTTTAGGTTTTTCGCCACGATCTAAAAAATATCAAAATATCTGTTCTTATGTAAATAAAGGATCACTGGGTAGAAACAAAAAACCAAACGGAGACAAATTTCTCGGTGATTATTTTTTATAATAAATTTACCTAACGAACAAAATTTTAAAAATATAAAAATGTTCAAAAAAAATATACCAACTTTTAACGTTCACGTTTCGGGAAGTATTCTCCTCCCGTTTTCAAAACGAACCTAAAAATAAAGTATATTAATTTCTATAAATTATGAAAAGATAGAAAGTAAATATAGTTTTTGTGTATGTCAATGATACTTACATTGTCTGGAATCAACTTGATAAAAAACTTCATTTTAATCAGCGTAAATTGTTCCTACTCCCTACTCATCCCGTCTGCGTATAACAATAAATGTGTGTAAAAATAAAACGTTTTTCTTTTTATGAAAACAATTATAATTATGCTTTCATAATAAATCAAAACTATCTAATTTTGTTCTGTACAGACATACAAAATTAACCTGATGAATAACTGAACTATCATCAGTACAAATACGATCATAAAATACAGTAAGACCTATACCATCAAGAATACAGAACCCAGTACCATCACGAATACAGATCATCAACGTTGTTGCGTGTATAAAGTTATAAACATTATATTTCATTTTATTGTGATAAATACGACAATTTTTAATTTTTACAATGGGTGATTGGCAACAACGACGACGACGACTTCTGCAACAAGAATACCCGTTCCAGAAGCAATGTGTTTGAGGAAATGAAAATACGATTTTACACCTGGATTGACAATGAAATTGAAAGCAATATGCCATTAAGTCAAGCAATTATAATCGAAAAAAGGGAGAACAACTGTTAATCATATTCAGAATAAAGAATGGGACACGCGTGAAAATTTCGTAGCTAATCTAGACTGGTTCCATCGATTTAAAACAGAAACAATCTTCATAGCATACAGTTTACAGGAGAAGCGGCAAGTGGAAATACAAAAACACCTGCTGAATTCCCAGCGAAATTAAAAGCAATCATTGAACGTGGGGATTATCCACCTTAATTAGTTTTTATGTTGATGAAACGGGTCTGTGAAATCGGGTGAATGAAACTAGAAGAGAATGCTAAAACGTTCATTTGTATCCCGTGAAGAAAAACGAGCACCAGGATTTAAAGCTGCAAAAGATCGTTTAACTCTGCTACTGGGTTACGCTAATGGAGGCGATAAACTAAAACCACTGCTTGTTTATCAATTCAAAACCCCAAGAGCAATGAAAGGAATTTCAAAATCATCTTTAGCCGTAATTTTATTATGTTTATTAGAAATAGTTAAACGGTACTGCGAATTTAATAAACTAGAACTCAAATCTTTACTTTTGATTGATAATGCTCCAAGCCATCCAAAGCATTTGGCCGCCAAATACAATTTCGTTAGTTCAATGAATGGATCAAGACATAATATCAAATTTGAAAGCTTATGATAATAAGCCATCATTCATTATGTCCAGCGCAGATATGAGATATGATTTTCTAAAAAAAAATAGGTACTGAAGGGTACCTGAACTATTTATGTATCTGGAATAATAAATAAAAACAAATATTTATCATTGAAAATAATTATATTTTTTTTCAAAATAGTCTCTGCGATTATTGATATACTTTTGCATATGTTTGAACCAATTTTCATAGCATTTTTTCCATTCCGATTGAGGTGTCTAAAACATGCATTTTGATCGCATCAACCGCTACTTCTGGCGTCGAAAATCGTTGCCCATATAGTTTATTATTCATGGACGGGATCAAAAAGAAATCATTGAGTACCAAATCAGGACTGTACGGCGAATGACCCATCAACTCGATGTTTTGACCGGTCAAATATAGAGTTATTTGGTCCGATGAGTGAGAGCTCACCTTGTCATGGTGAAGAATGATCCTGCGTTGCCTTTTCCTATTTCTTCAAATAGTTCTGGCAAACAAATAGTTGTGTACCATTCAGAATTGACCGTTCCACGATTATCTAATGGCATTGTAGCCCCAAGCCCATTTATCAAAAAAAAAAACAGCCAACCATTTGCTTCAAAGTGTTTCTTGCGTGAACAATTTTTGTTGGGTTTGGCTCATTTTGAAACATCCATACAGTCGACTCCTATTTACTTTCGGTTTCATACGCATAAATCCAAGATTCATCACCTGTGTAGCTGTTATACACGGCTTTTGACGCACCACGATTGCATTTTTTGAGCATTTTTTACACCAATCGATGGGAGGCTGTTTTTTGAGCGCTTGTCAAATTATGCGGAATCCAACGCGCACAAATATTTTTCACGGCTAAATATTCATGTAAAATAATGCCCAGAGATGCCTCAATCTCACGGTATTTCACATGACGATCTTGTCTCATCAGTGTGTGATGTTTCGATGTTTTATGGCACCGATGTTTTATGGCACACGATGTTTTAACCTCGTTAAATTCATCCGTGAGCGAAAAACGACCGCGATTGAATTTACTAAACCAGTGATATACAGTGATTTTGACTCGTGCTTCATCGCCAAAAAGCGTCCGTATGACAAAACGAGAACGTTTGTATACGTATATATATATAACTGTATACGTACTCAGAAGAGTACGTATACAGTCAACAATATCAAACTTTACAATGTATATGTCAGATGTATAACGGAAATTATGAATCCGCTTATACAAAATAATTTAAATATTTACAGAAGTTCAAAGGCAAGGCGAAGTGTCATTGATGTCATGTCATGTCATGCTCCTTACTGAACGAAACAGGAAAAGGTAAATGTCGTTAGATGACTTCTTCACTAACAAACAAAAGATCATCACAAAAATAACTCTCGAACGCGAACTTTTTGGTTTTTATGAATATTTTATGCATAAAAATCGATAGCAGCAATAAAAAAGTAATTAATTAACGTAATTAACGTATTTAACAATAAATGCTATAAAATATAACAAAAAAGCTAATTAATATTCTTATTATCTGTTCTGTTTCACCTATCCCCATTATTTATGTATTAAGATGACCTCGTTTAGCGTTGGAACTTACATTATATACATATTATACATTAATTTCAGGGCAACCCAACAGTTTCACTACAAGCATAACAGCTCATATTAAAACAGAAGATTCTAGCATGCGTTAGGGATTATTTTGCAGTGCCATGAGACATCCTTTCACGCTCACCTTATGCCCGTGCCGTTCAGCAATTTTAGTTCGCGATACCCGCCTCCACAACTATTTCGATAGCGAGAGCCGATCAGACCAGGACGGCCACAATCGGCCGTGCTACCGTCAGATATAGCTGACAGGATCGCGGTGCGCGCCGTTGCAGAACTCGATTAGCGAGTAATGAATTGTGTCGGCGGGGCAGACAATCGGATTAAATCCTGCCGCCCGGAGACACTCAATGTGTTTTTCGATTCAATTATGGCGCGATGGGAATTTTAAACGGGCCACTGACTAGTCGGTGCCGATAAAACTAAGTGAGGCGGCTGAGGGAAAGGGAGAAAGTTGATGTTGACGGGCACCCTACCCTACGATAGAGGAAAAAAAACGATTTACTTTAAAGTGGCAGGAAGATGTATGTTTAACAGACCCATACGTTTCCCAATTCCATTCGGTGCTTTTTTATCAGATTTGTGCTTATGTTCGATTTTCCCAAGTATAATTTGCTTTCTTATGGAACATTGAAGTAGATTTTGAAAATTATTTTCACTTAATCGTATTGCCATCGTCAAATAATGGTGATTCCTTTTCTATAATACAAAGAGTTTTCCATTAAGACCGTCAGAACGGCAACACTGTTTGAAATATAACTGTCACTCATGGACTGACATATTCAGAATATCATGTTAATTATTTTCATCTGCGTCGAACGTTTGCGAATTGAGCCCTAGAAAAGTTTGAAAGCCACCCACACTTTGGGGGAAAGATAATCTTTTCAGACGAAACGCACTTCTGGTTTAATGGGTTTATGAACAAACTTAACTGCAGGATTTAGGCCGATGAATATCCTCAAGTAATACAAAAGTTACATCTTCGTCCCCAATAAGTCACTGTTTGGTGCGGTTTTTGGGCTGAAAGAGTTATAGGACCTTATTTATTTATTTATTTTTTTTTGAAGACGACGATAAAAATCATATTACTGTTAATGCTGAACGCTACAGGAATATGCTAACAGATTATCTTTGACCTGAACTGATAAATGTGGATATACGAGGTGTGGCTATTAAATAACGCGACTGACGCTGCTACAGAAGAAGTACGCATGCACCAAACGCCAGCGACCAACAACTTTTAGTGTGAAGCCTTCTCTTTTAAATGCAGTACATCTCGCTTATGTATACAAGTCAATATATCCATAGCCTTCGTTCGCATTAAAGTAGTTTTTTTTGATTCGCCGGAAATATGTTAAGTGTAACAATATAGCAACGAATTGTTGTGAAATTTCACTTGAAACTTAAAAAAACGCTACTGAAACTTATAATTTATTGAAAGAACTGTATGGCAAAGAATATTTATAGCGTGCACGTGTTTTTGAGTGGTTTCAGCGTTTTCAAGATGGCCGAGCAGACGTCGAAGATGATTCACGCCCAGATCGCCCTTCCCGGTCAAAAACGGAGGACAATATCGAAAAAATCGGTAACCTGGTTCAATCTGACTGCCGGTTAAATATTCGTGTGATTAATGAAACTGTAGGAACTGACAAAAAATGCGTATGGCAAATTTTACATAACAATTTTAACATGCAAAAAGTGTGTGCCAAAATCGACGAATCGTGGTTTTTTATGATTCTGGAAATGAAGCGCCAATCCATGCAGTGAAAGAGCCTAAACCGCGAGCCAAAAAGGCTCGAATGAAAGAATAAGGTAAAAACGACTCGAATTGTGAAAGGACAAGTCAGGGGTCCTCCACCAAGACAATACGCCGGCTCATTCCGCATTGTCTGTCAAGAGGTTTCTAGCCAAGTACAGCATCCCAGTGTTAGACGATCTGCCTTATTCGCTGGATCTTGCGCAGTGCGACTTCATCTGCTTCTTAAGGTGAAATCTGAATTAAAAGGAACAAGATTTGAGTCCAGTGAAAGAAAAAGCGGCATGCGTTCTGAAGGTGCTGACAGAAGAAGACCTTCCAGCGCTGTTTCGAACAATGGAAGATTCGCATGGACCGTTGTAGGGATAGAGGAGGGGTATATATTGAACGTGATAATAAGTAAATACGTATAAAATAAAAATATAATGTTTTACAGCGTCAGTCTCGTTATTTAATAGTCACACCTCGTAAACAATGTTTTCTTTCAACAAGATAGTGGGACTTATCGCACATCTCGCCAGGTAAACGATTTATTGCAAGATAGGCTTCCTGAACGCGTTATTTCGTGAAATGGTAATATCAACTGGCTACCAAGGTCATGCGATCTCATCCCCTTGGATTATTTTTTGTGGAGTTATATTAAATCTCTGGTTTACAGAAATAAAACTTGACCATAAAAGAAACATTCAGGCCACCATAGAAAATGTATCAGAGGCGATATGTGTAAAAGAGACTTCAGAATGCATTCCACCAGACGAAGTCGATGAAGACATTTGAACGACATTATTTTCATAACATAAAGTGATTATTTATCTTCAAGACAAATACAAATTACCGGATCATTGTGCCTCATTTTAAAATTCTCAGACTCTTATTGGACAACCCTTTATAATAACTGCTTTAGAAAGTGACAAAATGATAACACCAAGTGAAGCAGCTAGAAGAATTATATTTATATTTTTATTTATTATTATTCTTCTTAAACTACATTAGACAGTATTACCTGTTCTTATTTTCAGTTCGTCAGAGGATGGGTGAGGATTGACAATAAAACTGGTGATTATATTGTAGATTAAAACTATATAAACCTTAAACAAAATTAACTCTTAAAAATGTTGTACAGTATCAAAAAACGATATAACTTATGAGTAACCCTAATATATTTTATCAATTTGTCTGCTATACAAGACACTTTCCTGCCACTTTTAGAGGTGACAACATGATTATGATAATAAGATTTGTATCAATATGTTATATTAGAGGAACTACTGATAAGTAACAGACAGAAATGGTTAATAAAATGGCGTGTTAATGTGAACGAAGTAAAATCTCGATGCGTATAATTCACTTTAAAAGATGAATCATATCCGAAGGAAATATTTGGGGAAATAATGGACGTCAAATATCCCAGAACTTCAGAACGCAAAAAGCAAACAAATTGGTTTCAAACACTAAATTCTGCTGGTTAATCGGTAGAAAATCTAAACAATGGTTGGCCAGCTAGTTACCAGGTCTGTAAATTTGAAACCAGAATTTGTCTAAAGATGGCCCTAGCTGCCAATGTACTTACCGTCAAACCGCGTCATTGGCGCTATTTCCTTGTTAACATCTGACAAAGATTCCACACAAAATACAAGTTTCATACAACAGCAAAGTTTGTAATGGTGTTGAACATGTCGAATATTGAATCTGGAAACTACGATTTGCGGACAGCATTGATTTTATTTTGCCATTTGAAGAAAACTACAGCAGAATCGTATTGAATGCTTGTCGAAGCTTACAGTGAGTATGCTTATTGTAAATCACGGTGCTTTGAATGGTGTAAAAAAATCAATAGTGGCGATTTTGACGTGAGAAACGAAGAACGTGAAAGACCACCGAAACAGTTTGAAAAAGGCGAATTGCAAGCATTATTTGATGAGGATGAAGCTCAAACACAATAACTACTAACGGATCAATACAATATGATACGAGAATCCGTCTTTATACGTTTAAAAGCCATGGAAATGATCCAGACGATGTGAAAATGGATTCGACATGGCCTGAATGAAAGACAGCAGGCAAACCGAAAAAACACTTGCGAAATGCTGCTCGCCAGATGCAAAAGAAAGTCATTTCTCCATCGAATTGTGAGTGGCGATGAACAGTGGATATATTTTAAGAATCCTAAACGTAAGAAATCATGGGTAACTCCAGGCGAACAATGGACATCGACTGCAAAGCCAAATCGCTATGGACGGAAGAAAAAGCTCGGTGTTTGGTGGAATCAGAAGGGTGTTATCTATTATGAGCACCGACAACAAATGAACAATTTGAATCAAGCTTTGGCCGAAAAGCGACCAGAATATCAAAAAAGGTAACACAAAGTGATTTTGCTTCATGACAATGCACCATCACACAGAGTAAGTCTAGGAAAGGAAGCGTTTAGTTGGGAAATACTTTTGCATGCAGTTTACTCACCAGACTTGGCAAAAAGTCCGGTTTCATATTTACGTAGATGGTAATTACAGTTAATACTAAGGAATATCGCGAATGCATCTAATATAAAAATTATCAACTCATAAGAATATCATCAACAATAAAAAAATCAACTATATAAATATAACTAATATTAAACCCAAGTGTTTAATGGTAAATATCTTCGAATTTAATATTTAATAATAATAGCAAACTGAAGATTCAAACTGAATAGTAGAATTAATATCTCAAGATTATTTCGACATATCTAAACTCGATTCTGTCCAGTTGCTTCGACATTTGCTGTCAGTAAATGAACCATGGATGCCACCCTTACATGCGCAGATGACGCAACAGCCTAAGTTTTAATCATAAGGAAAAAATAAAATAAGTTTTATAACAAAACAATTTTTATTTTTTCCTTAAAAAATGATATCAAACTGAAAATACATTTTTAAACCTAGTAAATCCGAACGCGTGTAACGTCACAGTGCTGTCAGACAACATTACAGACAGTTGATACGAGTGTTTTAGTTTTTAATCAACTTGTTCTTGTTATTATCATTAGTGTATTCATAAATGTATTGAAAATGTCAAAATTGAATTAGTTACCGTGCCTGTTTCGTACCATTTTGTACGAATATTACAAAATCAACTCCCAAAAAAAATTGTTTTTAAATATGCCACAATATGTCGAAATAAATGGTTCTAAGCAGAACGATGTATTAATCCTAAAACATCCAATTTTTACAACCACCTGTCATTCGATATATACAAAAGATTATTATTTATAATATTATATATTTTTTTTATGTTTGTATTGTTTTGAGCCTATATTGCCTGCTGATACTAGACAAACTGTATACGGTTTACTCAGAACTTTATGTTCTGGACATACACGACCTTTCACTGTACAAATACAATTTTTGAAGTTAAATTGAACATAACCTATAACCTTGTCTGCTTATACCTTACAAATAATTTCATTATATTTAATAGAAATGTTTTGTTTCTTATTTACATTTACATTATTATTTTCATTATTATTTTTTGAAAAACTCAAATTGGTGTTTTAGTACTTTGAACTTTAGCTGAATTGAATCGAATGTCATTTTTGAGAAAATCTGTGACCATGAAAATATCCACACTAGGTTTATTATCAGAACTGGCCTTTATGAACCCTTTATAACACATTACTGAATTAAATTAGTAACAATATTTTTTTGCGCTAAACTTCAATAATTTTGGCAGTATATACACAGGTTAAAAGCCGTTGACAGTACTTACGTCTATATATTTTTTTTTTCTTTATTTGGGTTTTTCGCCACGATCTAAAATTCAAAAAATATCAAAAATATCTGTTCTTATGTAAATAGAGAATCACTGGGTAAAAACAAAAAATCAAACGGAGACAAAGTTCTCAGTGATTCTTTTTTGTAATAATTTTGCCTAACGAAAAAATTTTTAAAAATATAAAAATGTATTAAAAATACAAACTTTTAACGTTCACGTTTCGGGAAGTATTCTCCTCCCGTTTTCAAAACGAATCTAAAAATAAATTATAATAATTTCTATAAGTTCTGAAAAGATAGGAAGTAAAAATTTTTTTTTTTATGTAAATGATACTTACATTGACAATTAGTTTTTAATGACAGTGACATACTACCAAATATAGATATATATATATATATATATATATATATATATATATATATATATATATATATATATATATATATATATACAGGTGAGACATCAAGACCGTTACATGTTAGAATAAAAGAACATAAAAACCTTCTTAAAAAGGGCAATTTTAATAAATCTAAAATTTGTCAACACGCATGCGAATCGGGTCATAAAATCAATTGGAATAATTCCAAAACGGTATTAAAAGAATCTGTAACAAAATGCAGAAGATTAAAAGAAACCGCTATAATTAATTTAAATAAAAATAACTGTATTACTATGCCTTCGGTAGATTTAAATTAAACATGGTTCCCGATTCTAAAGAATACAATTGGAGCCACGTTAGCTGTGGTGTCTAAGACGTCAGTCTTACATTACCGCAGTTTATGTGGACCTGGTTCGAATCCCGTCCTAGGCAAAAAGAGTTTTTCTAAAATTTTTGTTAATGTTCCTAGGTAATAGTGTAAAATCTGACAAGGAATCAGCCCTTAGTCACGCCAGTTTTCTACGTTGGTCACTCGTCAGTCGGTAGGCTTCTCGAGATAATTTCGGTTAAGTACAAAACCAAGGGTTGATAGCCCGAGGAGGGTGCTGACCGGGGTTTTCGGTAGCTGATGATCGTGGTTCGGAACCCACGTTAAGCTGTAGGTCCAGTCGCTAAATAGTCTTCTCAGTTGCTGATGCGCCTCTAACCCCAAAACTTTACTTTAAAGAATACAATTAAAAACATATAAGAATTTCAATACACAATCACACAGTAAACCTCACCTATATATATGTAGTATGTCACTGTCATTAAAAAGTAATTGTCAATGTAAGTATCATTGATATACGCAAAAAAGAAAAAAAATACATATATATATATATATATATATATATATATATATATATATATATATATATATATATATATATATATATATATATATATATATAGATAGGAACACGCCACAATCAATCAGACATTACTTAGTATTTACGTGGAAACACTTTATTTAACATAATGACGTCACAAACATGGCAGCCAATCGTGCCGCTTTCATATTCACGTGATTTTATTTTAAATTTTAATTAATTTACAACTAATTGCAAACAATTTTTACCCCTGACTGCCTTTAGCCTTATTTAACCCTGTTTAAGTGTATTCCCGGTACTTCCCCACCTAGGCACACTCAGTACCTTCCTGATTGGGCTCATTTTACCTTGTGCGTATGCATTGCATTTTTTCTACCGGAGATTTCGCGAAAATATGTGTGAATATTGTGTAAATATGCTTATTATTAATTGGTTGCAGTTAATATTATACATTTCTGTAACATAATAAAACCTATGTTTCTTATTTTTTATGTGTTTTCTGCCTATATTTGTGAATTTGAACATTTTGTAAAGGCGATATTTTCTGTTTTAGATGGATTTGAAACGAGATCAAGATAAAATCTTGCAGATTTTGAATGAGTCTGACAACAACGATGATCACCAAGTAATCGGAGAGTTACCAGGTGAGTTTTCGGACTCTGAACCCGATGACAACTTAGAGGACGACTCACCTGTAGACACCGGTAAAAGTCAAGAAGAATCTTCGGTCTCTTCCGTTGATGAGCTAAATTTTGTCAAAGGCAGCCGAAACAGAAATATGATCATAGACTCTGAAGATGATTCCTCCGAGGGAAACCTGGTAATACATCCAGATAAGGACTAAAAAATAAACAGAAGTGAGCAACCACTCCACGCACCTCAAGTACGCGTACATCAGTTCGAAATGTTATTGATTGACATGGACCTGTTATTCAAGCAAGGGATATGTTAGAACAAATTTCATTATTTAATTTGTTTATTTCCGATGAAATGATTGATCAGATTTTAGTTCACACAAATTCTGAAATTGAGTTGAAAAAGGTGAAGTACAAAGAATTGTCCCAAACTAATTCTGCAACATCAGCTATTGAAATGAAAGCTTTGCTCGGTCTCCTCCTATAATTAGCCGCTATAAATGGTTACTTTTTACGCGAACGTTATTCGACAAACGAAGTGGCAGCGTTTTCAAAGCGTGTATGAGTGCTGAGAGATTTTACTTCTTGCTAAGATGCTGTCGGTTCGACGAAAGAGATACCAGATAAGAAAGAAGAGCGTCAGATAACTTCGCGCCAATAAGAGAATTTTGGGAGAAATTCATTCAAAATTGTAAAAAATGGTACAACCCCAGTTCTTATCTGACAGTTGATGAACAACTAGTTGGATTCAGAGGTCGCTGCCCTTTTAGAATATAATGCTTACCAAATAAGCCTAACAAATATGGCATCAAGCTTGTAATGGTTACAGATTCAAACTGAAAATATGTCTATAATGCTACACCATATTTGGGTAAAGGTACAAATTGTAACGAAAACATGCCTCTTGCCACATACTTTGTGAAACACCTTTGTGAGAGTTTCTATGGGACTAACAGAAATATAATATGGATAACTGGTTTACATCCATGTCTCTTGCTTTAGAACTGCTTCAGCCTTCTTACAAATTAACAGTAGTTGGCACATTACCCAACAATAAACGTGAGATCCCGTCAGAAATAAAAACACAAAAACTAGGAATGTCGGCACTTAGTGTCATATAAAACGAAGTTAAACAAAGTGGTTTTTATTCTATCGACAGTGTATGAACAGCCAGACAGAAACTCCACCACAAAAAAACCTAAAAGCATACATTTCTATAACAGTACGAAAGGGCTATCGATACTATCGATCAGATGTGTTCAGCCATTAGCTGCAATAGTAAAACAAATAGAGGACCTCAATGCATATCATATGCATGATCAACACGTATGTTGATTCGATCGTATCTAACATGGTTAGACATCGACAAAAATCATTAAAACGCAGAGCATTTGTGCAAAGTTTGGCCGATAATCTTACTGAGCCGTGGTTGCTAGAACGGTACGATACGGTGACTTTGAGAAGATATATCAAGGCCAGTATCAAAGATATTTTAAAAATTAAAAGTGTTGTGCAAAGTACTTCTCAAGCACAGCCAAAGGCAAAATTTGCATTTGTAGTTTGCCCGTACCAGAAACGCAGAATGACCAAAGTCGCATGCCACTCCTGTAGAAAGGCCATTTGTGGCGAACACACCATTCCAGTTTGCAGTAAGTGCAAGAATTAAGTTTTTGAAATTTGCGGTAGTTTTTCAGTAAATTTAATAAATATTTATTCATACCAGTTACTTGTTAAATAATAAATGCTGTGAATAAATGCTCATTTTGTTTCATTTTGTTAGACATTATGAGTAATATTTAGTGACACTGTTACTGGAAAATATGTTCAGTGAGCTAAGGTTAAAATAATGTCTTAAAATTGCTTTAATTTCGTAACTTATTACACTCATTTTAAGGTTTTTGTTAAAAACCGTCTACTAAATATATCGCAGTGTAATCACTTTATTACTGTAGAAGAGTTGTTTATTTTTCAGAGCAAAAACTTGAAATTATATGAAAGCTCTGGGGATTGAAGTATAAGCCTTTATTTATTAACAAAGGAAAAAAACGCAAAAACTTTTGTTACACCATAGTATTATATCTTCGGTGGTATTTCCTTATTCTTTAGAGAAAATATTGCTTGTTTTTTCAGTATAATAATACTTCAAACTATCCTTAACACTGAAGAATTGAACAATCAAGAATATCAATTGTGAATATGATTATTTTCTATCCAATGTAGAGTTATGAAATAATCTTAATATTTAACTATAATCTAATAAAAATATTATTTATTAATTAACATCATTAAATATCATCTTATAATAAATATTATATTTATTATAATAAAAAAATAGGGTTTTTCCTATTTAAATCGATATAAGCATAGTCCTGAAAATACATCGCCTCCATTAAAAAACCCAAATATATTTTTACTTTCGATTATCAGTGTTAACAAGCATCGCTCTGTATATGGCAAAAATCGACCTCACGTCTAAATCCTGGCTACCCAATCTACGCCCTCCTAATCCTGCTATTGTCCGGCTCTAGCTTTTCCAGACTGTTGAAATGGGACCTATTGTGGCTGCTACGGATTCAGAATGTCCAAATCTCATCTTCTGGTTATTAAAGGGAATACTTAAACACGCATAACGAAGACAACCCAAATCTTTTCCTATCCGTAATATGTTTTATTTTAATGTAATAATTACATTTACTTACCAATATAGTAACAAATACTCAAGCTGATAAGAAATATCTGAAAAAGAGAAACAATCATATTATTAACATTTAAAAACATTATTCTATTTAAAATATAATTGTGTATTACATATTGAACGAAAGGTATGCAAGAACGCAAAGAAAAATCATGACGTACGACGAGACGCAGAAGTAGCCCACCGACTTTCACCGATGTTAGGTTATCTTTTGGAGGGCAAGGCGAAATTACAGCAGAAATGTTAAAATATATGGGAGAAATAGCAAAAGAAGAATTTTTGTCCTTAGTAAATGATATTCTAATAGAAAAGATGTGTATAAATGATATTATAACAGAAAACAAAGTACCAACAGACTGGAATATGGATATAATATTGCCCTTGTTTAAAAAAGGACATATCAAGGAATGTAAAAATTATAGAGGGATCACACTAACAAGTTTACCTGGTAAATATATACCAGAATAATACGCATAGGCTTTAAGAAAAATTAGAAGAAAAACTAGAAGAACCACAGCATGGTTAAACCTGAAAAATGCACATTACAGAGTAAAAAGAAGGAATGTCTACAAAACTTTAAAGATAAGAGGGCGTAACAGAAATTAGCAAGGCCTTATAAAGGGCATTCCATTAAGAGGTTTCGAATGTTGGTAACGAATAAAGGAAACGTTTCATAACATACCTGAAAGTTATTTATGGCAGTGCGAAGCTGGATAGTGTACAATTATACGTGGTGGTTTTTCTTCAGAATCTGCCATTCTGAAGAAAAACTACAACATAATATATATGGATAAGGACTATATAGACAAAACTATAACATGGAAATAAATATCGACAAAAGCAAAACAATAGTAATTGCAGGTACAAAAATAAAACATAAAATTGTACTCGATGGGAAGGTAATAAAGCAAGTCAAAAACTATTAGTATTTAGGCATAATAATAGGAGATAGTGAAAAAATAAACGATGAAATGCACGAAAAAATGAGAAAAGCAAGCAAACTATACAACATCTTAAGAACTACATTCCTAGGAAAAAGAGAGATACCAAAAGAGATTCCGAGAAACAAAAGTAAAACTACAGCTGCAAAAATGAGATTCCTACGCAAAATAGAGGGAATTACAAGAAGGGAGAGATTGAGAAATACAACAGTAATATATAGATAATAAGAAACAACTGGAAACGAAATCAATAGAAAGAGCTGTAGAAGACAGACAACTGAGCTAGCAGAACACATCCACAGAATGAATGAAAAGAGATTAGAAAAACAAACCTATGAAGCGAAAAAAGGAGGAAAAAATAAAGTTAGCCGTCCAAGAGTGAGGTGAAAAGAACAAGTTCGACAAGCGGTAGAAAAATGAGGAATTCATTGGAATAAGGCTAGAAAATTAGCACTGGAAAGAAACTCATGGAGAGTAAAAATTCATGAAATACCATCATGCTGAAATGTAAACTGTGAGTCTCACACCTAACGGTACAACAGACTTTTAGATGTAATAAAATAAAAGGAAATAAAATTGAATGTGTAACGATTTTTTTTTAGTATATTTTAAATATTCCTTTGTCCATACAAGTGACAATGGGAGGTCGTCTTCTGCATCTGAATCTTCTGCATTTTGTGTTGGATTTTCAGAGTTACTATATGTAATTCCCGATTTGGAAAAGCAATTTTGAATTGTATTATTTGATACCCGCTCCCATGCATTTTTAATAATATAAATTGTATCCAAAATGTTTGCTTTCTTTGAGAGTTCTTGTTCTAATTCAGCAGTATTAATGCCTAATAAAAGTTTTTTTAACAATAAATGTTCTATAAAAAGATTTAAAAATTTACTTTGGTCTAGAGGCTGGCACTCAGACGTGCAATTGGGAGGAAAAAAATCTATTGAATATTTTGTAATATTATGTCTCTTTAGAGTAAAATTTTTCGTTTCTCACATTTCAACTTTCGATCAAATTTCACCAACCATTCTGTCATTAGTTCCCCAGTGATCTATGCTTTTCTATTCTATCTCCAAGTAACAGGTAAATCGTTCAGATTGATATGTTTCAAAGCCGTTGGTTTTGCGGTTCTTCCTATTACTAGTGGCTTTTCTTTTTCTCCATTCAAATTTACACAAAAAAGTATACTAAACCTTTCTTTCGAAAGTGTACCTCCAATGTATTTTTCGTGTATCAAATGTAATGTTTTATTAGGAACGGGAATGTAATGTTTTATTAACGAAAAAATAACCCAGTTTCGTCTGAATTGTAAATATTTTTGGGTTTATAATCAAGACAATTTTGGTTAAAAAGGTGGCTACATCGTCGGGGTTTACACTCACAGCCTCTCCAGATATGGATTTAAAGCCGTTTGAACCATTGGTCGGACTGGGTTTGCGTAGCGGCGGTTCGTGGGGGAAAAATAGGTAGGGCACGTAAAACCAAATTTTGGAATGGGGATAGGGAAATGCATCGCAACCAAAAATTTTAAATTTCTTAGTATCATATACACACTTTGCTGTGTAGAAATACGAGTGTAACTGTCAGACATCAAATTTTCATTTCATTTTTAATTTTTTAAGTGGGGCACGTGCCCACGTACCCTTATGGATCAACCATAAATTGTGTCGGTCCAAGGGAGAGGTAATGAATAAGAAATTAATATGACGAAATTGGGACCGACAAAAAGTGTCTGCTCAAAGGAGTTGTCCGCCTATTAGAGGTATCCATAATAGGAGATTTCACTGTTCTTCAGAACAACTCACTATATCTAATTGAACAATTAATTTCCCAAACTTTTTTAAATGTCAAAAATGTGGCAATTGAAAATTGGCAAAAATGTCATATTTCTTTTAAAAAGTTTGGGAAATGAATCATTTAGATATAGTGAGTTGTTCTGAAGATGGTTTGTTATTAAATTGAAACGTAAACAAAACAATAAAAAAATAATAATTTAATAATTTACCGAAAATCGCAAAATAAAAAAAATAATAATAATATTAAACGGTCATATATATATATATATATATATATATATATATATATATATATATATATATATATATATATATATATATATATATTGGAAGTTGGACTCTAGTTGGACTTTGGATGTTCCCTATTATATTCCTAGTTAATTGGAATTAATATGCATCGGATGTAATTGATTCTTACTCTGTTAAGTTCGTAATTTACTCTTCTCCAAAACGTCTAGGAGTGAAAAAACGATCCGAGTACAAGTTTAAAAGTTATTGTCGGAAATGCGAGAGCGCTCCAAGTTGCTAAACGTTTCCCAATAGTGGGGCTAGTTGAGCATGGGTATGGGGCTAGTTGAGCAATAGTTAAAATTGACTTGATGACTGTATAGAATGATCTGAATACAAAATAATTGGAATCAACAAACAAATATTTATTTATTACGATTATTACATACCCATATTGTTATTATATCTCTGGAAAAATAAAACTAAAATCAACAAAATTAAATCTTTTCAATCTTTGGATTATTATTACACTTTTTATATTTAAAAATTATATATTTAAGAATAATTATAACGCAAATAAGTATTAAATTAAAGTAGTACCTAATTATGAGATCAATAATATTCCTAGATAATCCCAAATTATTAATCATCTTTGTCTCTATAACAAATTAATACAAACATAACTCTTTAAAGTCATCCTGTTAATATAAAATTGTTTGGCTACAGTATTTATACTCATTTTCTCCTCCTCTACAGCTTCCTCCTCTACAGCAGCTCTCCTCCTCTACAGGAGGCAAACATATATTGTAAACATTGACTCAGGACTAGAACAGCCGCTCCGTGTGAAGCATCAGTTCTCTATAACTGAAGGTAAAGGACGTCGATCGCTGTCGATACCATATGGGTGTCCGCATTCTCTTTGCGGAACGTTTTTGAAAACGAGGAACCTTGACCACTGACTGATATGATCGCCATTACTGAAAGAAGTATCAAGACGATTATTCGATATGATTATAGGCAAAATGTCTATTTTTTGTAATCTATATATTTCTTTCATTTCGTGGGACAGATTTCTGATATTTTGTTACTTTTTTCAGCTTTTTCTTGCCTATTGCATCTAGCGCTATTGCAACATCAATGATTGTTCCTTGCTTATCTTTTTTATTAATTACAATTACATCAGGGCAATTAGCAATAATTTTTTTAACGGTTATTATGTCAGTATCCTAGTGAATCCTTTCATTGTCGTTTTCCGTGACTGACTCAGGTTTTTATTTATAATAAGGTTTGACCGTTTTAGTTAGGCAATATTTAATACATAATTCTTGATGGATACCTGCTACTAATAAGCGTTATGCCTTTTAATATAATATTTAGGCGCTAAGTAACTGCACCCCGAAGATAAGTATTCAAACACATTCTGCAACGAACCCTATTATTATTATATTATTTTATTATATTCATTCTCTTAGTATATCGTTGGTATACGGGAGAAAGTGACCAAGTCCAGTATTAATAATTTTAAGTTATTGGCATTTGAAGATTCGCGGTCAAATATAAAATTAATTAATTCTTGCAGTTCGTTTTAGCATCAGTATGGTGAACAATTGTCATTGTTAATCAAGTACCAGCGCCAAACTATCTCATCATCTATCAAAGTAGGGTAAAGCGGGACTAGTTAATCATAGGGGCAAGTTGTGCAATCCAAATATCTCGAAAACTCAGCAACCTACAACAAAAGTGTAAATAGCGAAAAGAAGGGGTTATGGGAGGGAAATACATTGCATGACTGTCAATGGCAGTCCGGTACTCCGATAAAATAAGAGAACGCTTTGTTTTTTTCGGCGTAAAAAAGAATATTACAGGTCATCATAATTTTTCTACTACGTATTTAAAGATTACTTAATTATTGTTCTTTCGATTATAGATGGTTATTTATTTTTAACTCTTATGGTTTTTTTATAACCTAATTTTTATTTTGTTGCCTTAACTGGGGCTAGTTGAGAACGCGCAACATTGTAGAAAATCAAATGTTTCTTTAATAAATGAATAACCATCAATTAATTTGTGTATGTGACGATTCTACACAAAATGTTCTAATTAAATTTACTTATATTGACAATTGTATTAATGATTGTTATTACATTTTAGGATGCGTACATATAAAAGAAAGACTTCGAAAGGTTTAGCTACTAATCAATAATTGAGTGATGCAGCAAAAGCTGTAGAGGAGGTGAAAATGAGTATAAATACTGTAGCCAAACAATTTTATATTAACAGGATGAGTTTAAAGAGTTATGTTTGTATTAATTTGTGATAGAGACAAAGATGATTAATAATTTGGGATTATCTAGGAATATTATTGATCTCATAATTAGGTACTACTTTAATTTAATACTTATTTACGTTATAATTATTCTTAAATATATAATTTTTAAATATAAAAGGTGTAATAATAATCCAAAGATTGAAAAGATTTAATTTTGTTGATTTTAGTTTTATTTTTCCAGAGATATAACAATATGGGTATGTAATAATCGTAATAAATAAATATTTGTTTGTTGATTACAATTATTTTGTATTCAGATCATTCTATACAGTCATCAAGTCAATTTTAACTATTGCTCAACTAGCCCCATACCCATGCTCAACTAGCCCCACTATTGGGGCACGTTTAGCAACTTGAAGCGCTCTCGCATTTCCGACAATAACTTTTAAACTTGTACTCGGATCGCTTTTTCACTCCTAGACGTTTTGGAGAAGAGTAAATTACGAACCTAACAGAGTAAGAATCAATTACATCCGATGCATATTCTTAAAGTTATGGGAGATCAAGCGAAAAGTTGCTCAACTAGCCCCGCTCTTCCCTATCTATCAAAGTATCTCTATGAAGTATCCGCAACTTTTTCTATTAAAATTTTATTATTGGCACACAGAAAATCTATTTCAAATAAATAAAGGAATTTCTAGTAATTTTTATATCCCTAAAGTAAAAGTTTGATTGCATTTTAACCAAGCTTGCGTCTTTCATCGAAGCATAACGATTAAATCAAACGATACGAAAATTACCAAGGGCAAATCAAACACAAACATGTTAGATTCACTTGCTTTCAAGAGGGCGACAGTGGGCAATGAATAATTTAAAGGGAACTTTATACGCGGAACCCGCAACCACGATCCTGACGTAAAACGAATAGAGAGTGGGACGATGGAAAAATCGACGGTGGGCTACGGAGAGTAAAGAGTGAAAATTATGGGGAGATACATTAAAATAGACGTGGCATGTCAAATCGCGATTAGTAACGCGAGAAGAATGGATCCGAGGGTGCCGTGATGACGATGAAATAAATAATCGAATAAACACACTCCACTGAATTAATTGGGAAAAGCACGCGATACGCCGTCGCACCGTTGAAAATTCGCTGGAGAGTTTTCAATTTTATTTTAATAATAAAAATTAATAACGCGCTGATATTTCATCAAAGTTCAATTTAAAAACCTCTGATAACTGAAATAAAGTAAATAAATATAAAATGTATTTTAAAAAGTTAATTTGCTTAATGGACATCAAATCGTTAATAGTCCGAAATATCTCTTGAAACACAAAGATCACTGTATTACTATCAGGGGCACCTACCCATAACTAATGTGGTTTTTCATCAAATTTAAAAAATATTCTATTTAAATATATTGATATTTACTGTACTTATTGTTGTTAAATATTGAAAAGAATAGGTAAACCCTATAAAAATGGAAGAGCATAATATGGATAAGTTCCACATTAGAGATTTGATAATTTTTCAGTTTCGAAAGCATTACTGTTAAATATTGCATATTTATATTTAAGCGGTTTTATGTTACGCCATCTGTGCGCAGTAAAGCTTAACAGTATCTAACGGTAGAATAAGAAACATGCACATAAAGAAAGTGTAATAAATGTTACATATGTTAATAATAAAGGTATTATTCCCAGTCATCACAGAAAAAGTAATTTTTTTATTAATATAGTAGCACAACGTGGTTAAGAAGAAACTTAAAAAGTAATTAAAGAAAAGAAATAAGTTTCCAAAAGTGTTGATGTAGAAGATACGTAATGCTAACGTAATGCTAACCTAACAAGAAAAATATAGCCGACGTTACTAATTATAAATATTGATGCTTGGTGCCCTTATTTTTAAATTTTGACAAAGATTAGTTGAACCCTATGTGAATGGAAGAGTGAAGTGAATGTTTCACATGAGTTAGATTGAGTTGGATTAAAAATCTAAGAAGAGTGATTTCAATCTTTTCGACAATATGAAATATAAACCTTGAATTTGTTAAGAATTTGTTGTTGGCTAAAATTGAAGCTGATGACAAACAAACCATCCAGGAATCAGTTATAAAGCTTAAAAGTTCATGGTCCGCAAAACAATTGTGTTTAAAACAATTGAACAAAGGGCAAAGAAAAGGAATGTTCAATCCTTCACATTTCACTTGAAGTTGGTCAACTTTCAGTTGAAAACTAAACCAAATCATTCTATTCTAAAAACATATCTTGAGGTAGATTGCTGTTCAGTCTTGTATGTCTGTTTCTGCGTCCTAGTTGATAATGTTCCGTGCTGGGAGATTGATCTATTGATCTGTTAGTAGACCCAGTTCTTGGTGCAGTTGTCGGTTGGTTACGTACCATTTACAGCTATTCGTAATATTTTGTGCGGCGATGGTAGGCGATGAGTTAAACCAGATAACGCATGCATAAAGGATTAAAGGCCGAATTACTGATTTGTATATAAGGTACATTCTGTTTATAATGAGAATCTCCTGTTGATAAGCGTGTAGAGTGGATAGAGTCTGATATACCCATCGTTGAATTTGCTAATTGTATGAAACCTTCACGTTAATCTTCACGTTAATGTCTTCGTACACTTGCAAGCTGCCAATTCCTTTTCTTTTAATTTTTCTTGAAAACGGAAATCACCTGGAAGCTTCCGTCTTTGAGATCCAATAAATATTCCTTCTTTTAACTTTGCATCACTTAATTGAGGAAATATTTCTTTAAGGTACTTGATATCATTATTTTCTTTGTCCGTGGCTTTGACAAAGTTTTTCATTACTCGAAACAAAATATGGAAAGGCGGAAGAAGCACCTGTTTTGGGTTAACAAGAGGGGCATATCTTATGTTTGAAGTACCAAGTTCAAAAGAAGTTCTATGCGGCCAATCTTTCTTACTGTAATGTTTTTTTGTTGCCCTACTCTCCCATAGATAGAAAAAAATCGTCTGCATATATAAGAAAACTTATCCGCTGTATTTTTGTTAAATTAACGACTAGCAGTTGCCTTCTTATATAAAATCGACTTAAATACTTGGCTGTACTGTAAACAAGACAGAAACAAACTAAACTATAGAAAACAATAAAACTTCCCTTAAAGGTTCGTAGAATACTGTGGAAATACTCCCTCTACGGTATTGTGGTAATTCCAAGAAAGAGATAAAAAAATCAAACGAATATCGTGCTTAAGATGAAACAACACCGAAAACGAGTATAAATGATATTGTCCACAGAGTTTCTACCAACTGGCTAAATAATTAATAAAGAATTTTATTTAAATGTTAAGCATCCATTATTTTTGTCAGTCCATTTTTGTCAGTCCATTTTTGTCATTTTGTCAGTCCATTTTCGTCGGTCCAGATTTGTAACAAAACAATTAGTTATTTCTGCATTATAATCACACCATCTCACAGCTCAATAGTTATTTGTTAATTTTTCGCCATAAATGAAAGCACCATAGTCTCAAGATATGGTGAAACAACCACTTCTTGTTCTTCATAGAACCCATTCAATGGGTTTGAAAAAATTTGGACTAAGCGTATTGCAGTGGGAGTGGATTAATTTGAACAAATTAACAGGGGAGACAAAATTAACTTTGATGAATAAATACGAAGCTTGCTATTTATGTATTCGGAATAATAAATAAAAACAAATATTTATCATTGAAAATGGGTTTATTGTTTTTCAAAATATTCTCCACGATGATTGATACACTTTTACATACGTATGAACCAATTTTTATTGGAAAAAGTGATTTCCATTCCGATTGAGATATATCCAAAACATGCATTTTGAACGCAGCAACCGTTACGTTTGGCGTCAAAAATCGTTGACCACCTGGTTTATTCTTCTCGGGCGGGAACAAAAAAAATCATCGGGTGCCAAATCAGGGCCGTACAGTGGATGACCCATCAATTCGATGTTTGGACCGGTCAAATATTGAGTTGTTCGGTCGGATGTGTGAGAACACGCGTTGTCATGGTGAAGAATGATCCTGCGTTGCTGGTTGTTTTTTCTTATTTCATCAAAGACTTTTAGTAAACAAAACTTTTGTTAGGTGTGGCAATTTTTTGAGCATTTCTTTGGACCAATCAACACGAGCCTTTTTGAGCGACTGTCAAATTATACCAAATCCAACGCGTACAAATCCTTTTGACGGCTAAATGTTCATATAAAATCTTGTGTATGCTTATCATACTGACGCCCAGGGATGCCTCAATCTCATGGTATGTAACATGATGATCTTGCTTTATCAGTTCGCGCACAGTATCGATGTTTTTTAGGACTACAACGGATTTTGGATGACCTTCTTTAAATTCGCCCGTGGACGAACGACGGTCACGATTGAATTCACTAAACCAGTAATATATAGTGGTTTTAGATGGTGCTTCATCGCCACAAGCTGAAGTGAGTTGATCGATGCACTGTTGAGATGAACCACGTCGAAAGTCTAATAAATCAACGCACGGAAATTCTCATTAATTCATTCTCATTTTGAAATCACTAAACAACACAATTAGCATCCGTATGACAACACGTTCTGAGTACGTACAAACTTTATGATTTATATGCCAGATGGCGCCTAGGAACACCATTGTTGCCAATTCCGGATACATAAATAGCAACCCTCGTAAATACTTTGTGTTTTATTTAAAACGTCACCTTAGTTTTTGGTCATAGCATTATAAAAATGTATAATAACGAATTTACAAAAATAATTATTTTAATACATTTTTCCTTTAAGTAATTTTCTAATAAGTATGAAAAAATTATGATTTATACAATCTGTGTGGAACCAGCTTACAACTGGAATATAAATTTCTGAAATAATTTTTATTATAAACAGTTATTTTTAGTGAATCTGAACTTTCAACAGGGGTCGTTGTCAAACGAACTGTAAATCTTCAGGCCTCTAGTATCAAAATTATTCAATATAGACTGGTATATCATCATGGAACCTTTAACATCAGAGTAACGCTTGCAAACTGTTGATATTAATTATCAAATACAGTGTTCTGTGCGATAAACTTATAAAGCACCTCGCACTTCTATTATGGTTCATATAATCGCTGAGCGATGTATTCGCGATCGAACGGACCGAACGGAACCGAACGGATTCCGGAAGACTGGAAAGATGCTCTAATCTATCCACTACATAAGAAAGGAGATAGAACGGATGTAAACAACTATAGAGGAATATCTCTTCTCCCAGTTTGTTACAAGATTCTATCTCAATGTCTACTAGACAGAGCACAGGGACAGTTAGAACCGAACATTGGTGAATATCAAGCAGGTTTTCGACCGGACAGATCTTGCCCTGAACAGATCCTGAATCTGAAGTTGATTCTAAGACATCAAAAACTGTACAATAAAAATCTCGTCTGTACATTTGTGGATTTCAAAAAAGTATATGATTCTATTGACCGCGAATCTTTATTCCGAATCTTGAAAGAACAAGGACTAGATCTGAAAACGCTGGCAATTATTAAAGCAACGTTAACTAACACGAGGTCAAAAGTTAAATTCATGGGTGACATCTCAGAGCCCTTCGAAATTAAAACTGGTGTGAGACAAGGGGATGGACTCTCGCCACTCTTATTTAACTGTGTTCTAGAAAAAGTAATACAGGAGTGGCGTGAAAAAAAGTCGGCACTGAATATTGACCAGCCCATTAAACTGGGGAGAACCAACATCAAAATTGATTGTCTGGCATTTGCTGATGATCTAGCAATTTTAGCTCAAGATGTATTAACGGCACAGAAACAGATTGAAATCCTAAAAGAAACAGCAGAAAAGGTAGGACTCCAAATTTCCTTTGAAAAGACACAATACATGACCTGCAACAGACTAAGGACACCATTTCTAAAAACAAAATATGGTAACATCAGACGAGTCTCTCAATTCAAATATTTGAGTGAAATAATCATGGAAAATGGGTTGAAAAAAGCGGGCAATAAGGGTAAATGTCAAAAAATGGAAACGGCATTGAGACTTACACAAAATATTTACAACAAAAAATGCCTATCTAAAAACACAAAACTGAGACATTACAACACGGTTATTAAGCCAGAATGTCTATATGCTGCAGAAACACTCATTTTGAACAGAAAGAGGGACATCGAGGACATTGAAAAGAAGGAAAGAAAAATCATAAGAAAAATCCTAGGCCCCAAACAAATAAATAGCACAACATACTGACTTCGAGAAAACCAAGAAATCAAACAATACACAGATATACATAGCGATATGAGAAAAAGAAGACTTAAGTTTTACGGACACATCAAACGGATGAATCCGAGTAGGCTAACTAGACAAATAGTCGAATTTTATGAAAATAGGAGTAGAGCTAAAGTAGAAATAATTAAATGGATTGCGGCAATTAAAGAGGACCTAAGATCAGCAAATATTACACAAAGTGAAATTCAGGATAGAGGCTGTTTCAGACACAAGGTTAACGTTTGGAAGGTTGGCCAGAGAGAAAAATGTAAGAAGACTGGAACAACTTGGTCTGACGAAAGGAAAAAAGCTCATAGCGAAAGAATGAAATTAGTATGGGCTCAAAGGAAGGTTAATAACAACAAACGCCTCTAATTGTACATCGCGTGGTCCACCAGGGCCCACACGTGAATAATAATAATAAGATATATATATATATATATATATATATATATATATATATATATATATATATATATATATATATATATATATATATATATATATATAAACAGGGTATCCCATAATTTATCCGCTATAGAGCAACTGGTGATAGTAGAGATCAAAATAAGATGATTTAGTTAATAAAGTCATTAAAAAGATAGAGAGTGTGGAAAGTGAAGCTAAATTTTCGATAAATCGAGATAATTTAAAACGGTTTGATGATATCAGGTTCGAAATCGGGGTAGTTGGGATTTCAAAGGCGACAAATCCGAATTTGGTACTAGCTTGAGCCTAGTTCCTAGAGGGCGCTTGCTATCTACTTTGTGGGGAATTAACTCGCTCATATTTTTTTACCCTCTAAAGCTGGGAGTATTTTGACTTTATAATACAGAAGAGTAATAATGTCGATGTAAAAAAACCAGACAAATTATCGACAAATTCCGAACGCATTTCACGCTGTTCGATATTAATATAAAAACAAGACAAAAAACTGCGCGTTCCGAAGAAAATATTGCCACTGTTGCTGGTAGTATTGATGAAGATCCAAATTTATCAGTTCGTCGCTGTTTGCAGGAACTTGAGCTTTGTTATTCGACTATGTGGAAAATTTTGCATAAAGATCTTGATCAGGTGCCTTACAAGATCCAGTTTATCCAAGAACTCAAGCCGCAAAATAATCGTTTGCCTCGTACGTTCGGTGAATAGGCTTAAAATCAATTGGCACTTGACACAGGATTTACCCGCAAAATTTAGTTCAGCGACGAAGCTCATTGTTTGCTCAATGGTTACGGTAGTAAACAAAATTGCCGTATTTGGATTAAAAATAATCCACAAATGATCTAACAATTACCGTTATATCCAGGAAAATGTACCATATGGTGTGGATTGTACGCAGGTGGTATAATTGGGCCATATTTCTTTAAAACTCAAGCTGGAAAGCACGATACCGGTAATGGAGATCATTATAGAGCGATGATCAATGATTATTTAATTCCAAATTTTAATGGTATTAATCTGGAGAAGATGTGGCTCCAACAGGACGGCTCCACATGTCATACAGAGAATACAGAGAAAACAATTCGGTAAGAAAATTATTTCGAGGAACGTACCTGTTAATTGACCACCAAAATCATGTGATTTAACGCCTTTAGGATATTTTCTTTGGGGTTATATTAAATATTTGATCTATAACGATAAACCAGCTACTATCGACGCCTTGAAAGCCAACATAACTAGGACAATTGCCGACATAAGACTCCAATTACTTGAAAAAGTGTGCGGAAACTGGATTGAAAGAATTCGCTTTGTCAAAAGTAGCCGCGGTGGATATTTGTCTGAAATTGTTTTCTAGCATTAATGCCACTGAATGTTATTTCATATAAAATAAATAATTTCCAGGCTTCTAATTTGGTTGTCGTTTTATTGCAATTTAAAGTTCGGACACACTAAAAAAAATCGCCTAAAATAAAAATAGTTTTATGAATTTTTAATAGTTATCATATATTTTTATACCAAATATATATTTTAAAAAAAGATAAATATGTCAACTATGGAGTGCGCAAAAAAGTTATCTTCTTCGTTTATCAGAGCTTTAACGTCAGCACCATCAACAACATCCCTGAAAGTATCCAGCTGCAGATGCAGGCAAGAAATCAAACAGTGTGGGTGCCATTGTTAAATTCATTCGTAATCGATTACAATACCAGGTGCAAAAAATCCGTGCCTCTCAGAATTCCCAGTTCTGCCTAATGAGCCCCGTGCCACGGAACCCCTCCGATTCAGACTTGTCAACCCCGAATGATATATTCCACACTGTACGGTCGAAATTCCTGTCTTTCATTTATATTTTCGGCTACTCAATAACACCTGACAATTTTTATTTATGTATGATCAGGGGCGAGCATATACAAGAAAAGGTCCAACGTTTTTAACGGAAAGACCCCACATTTCACCAAAAACAAACCATAATTTAATTCTTCACATTTAGGATTTTTTGTAACATATAAAATGGTTTACTTAAAGTTAATTGTGCTTAGAATTAAAAAAAGAGCTTTGAAAAATCCTAATACGACAGAATATTAAATAAAAACAAATATTTATCATTGAAAATGGTTTTATTGTTTTTCAAAATATTCTTCGCGATGATCTATATGCTTTTGCATACGTTTGAATCAATTTTCATAGAACTTTTTCCATTCCAATTGAGGTATCTCCAAAATGTACATTTTGAAACGCATCAACCGATTCTTCTGGCGTCGAAAATCGTTGACCACGTAGTTTATTCTTCATGGACAGGAACAAAAAGAGGTCATTGGGTACCAAATCAGGACTGTACGGCGGATGACCTATCAATTCGATGTTTTTGACCGATCAAATATTGACTTGTTCGGCCCAATGTATGAGAGCTCGCGTTGTCATGGTGAAGAATGATCCTGCGTCGTTGGTTGTTTTTTCTTATTTCTTCAAAGATTTCTGAGCATTTATTTCACCAATCGACACGAGCCTTTTTTGGAGCAATTATAACATTATCCAGAATCCAACGTGCACGCATGTTTGTCACGGCTAAATGTTCATGTAAAATCTTGTGTATGCTTGTCAGACCCAGGGATGCCTCAATCTCACAGTATGGCACATGACGATCTTGCTTTATCAGTTCGAGCAGTTTTCAGCCACAACGGATTCTAGAAGACCTTCTTTAAATTCGTCCGTGAGCGAACGACTGCCACGACTGAATTTACTGAACCAGTGATATACAGTGGTTTTAGATCGTCCTTCATCGCCAAAAGTCGAAGTGAGTTGATCGATGCACTGCTGTTGAGATAATCCACGTCGAATATCGTAGTAAAGCATCGCAAGAAAATGCTAACAAGTTAATTCCATTTTTTTAACCGAGATGATTTTTTTTTCAAGTCACTAAACCACACAAATAGCGTCCGTATGACAAAACAGTCTGAGTACGTAAACAATTAACAATTTCAAATTTGTCAAATGGCGCCTAGCAACAGCATTGTTGCTAATTCCGAATACATAAATAGCAACCTGGTACCATTTGAGTTTAAATTTGATTCAGGAAATACTTGTATAAGTTTCTGTATTGTTTGAATCATACAGTATAGATCCGCTCATGAAAACACATCACCTTTTTAAAACGTCTATAAAAGCATAAGTAATTCGCTGCCTTTTGATAACGTTACTATAAAAGAAGCTGCTCGTTTTAAACATTTTTAAACTTATACGAGGTGTGTAAATAGTGTAATGAGACTGGTGGCGTAGCGTTCGATCTGACAATACTGTTGGCTTTCCCTTTGGAGGAGAGGCAAGCCAACCTCTGATGCATCTTCAACACGAGTTTGAACTCTCTGGAGTCACCTGGTGATCCGTAGCAATTCATTTCGTGAACCGGATTTTTCTAATGTCTTCTGAAAATCAGTGACAATTTCGAGCAACGCTGCACTATCAAATTTTGTTTGAGATATCCGCACTGGACGACAGATTTTTTTCAATGCCTATGGAAACAATATTTTGTCTAATACCCAAGTTTTCAGTTGATTTAAGGCATTCTCAGAAGGCCGATACTCGACTGAAGATGAACCTCGCAGCGTAAGGCCTTCAACTGCAAGAAATGATGAAAATGCCTACGGAATCACACAAACGTTCGTCAGATTCTGACCAATGAAATGGGTGTGATAAATATCTCCGCCAAAATGATTCCAAAAAACCTTCCCCAAAGGTTTGGTTTTTCAAAGGGCAACAAAAAGGAAACCTGGCTTGATATTTTGGGGAGGATTGAAAGTTACTCTCATTTTCTGGAACGTGTCATTATTGGTCTTGAATTTTTTAATACGACCCGGAAACGAAGAACCAGAACCCGGAATGGTATACTCCAACCTCACTGCGACCAATAGAAGCCAGAATGATCAAAAGCGCACGGATGTGCTTTTTTTAATAGCTAAGGGATCATCCATAAGGAACTTAGGCATCAATACAAAATGTGCCGCAGCCCCCTTATTAACCACAATTGAACCCTTGTGACGCTTTTCGTTTTTCCAAAATTATAAATTCACCTCAAACTATATCACTTTGGGACATTAGAGGATATAAAAAAGGCCGCAACCTATTAGAAAAATCCCGTTTACTGAAAAACCTGTTACAGGCCGCCAAGTGACGGTAAGAAAATTCCTACCGAAGATGCATCAGATGTTCTGGTTTCAATGCGTATTGATTCCATCCACCAACCATCATCAGCCTATTGAAGTCTACTTCTGGACGTAGGCCTCCGTTAAGAGTTTCCATTGTGTTCGGTCCTACGGTTTTGATGCGTTTTAGGTCATCAGTCCATCTAGTGGAGGGACGTCCTCTGTTTCTGAAAGCTTCCGATCTCGAAGTCCATTCCAGGATTCGTTTTATCCACCTGTCATCAACCGCTCTCGCAACATGATCCGCCCTGTTCCACTTCAACAACAAGCTATTCTTTCTACGGTATCAATCAGTTTCGTCCGCTTGCATATTTTTCTATTTGATTTTCTATCTCTGAGATAAAATTCTGACTTTAATATATATCTCAGATTTCCGAAAGGAGCCCAAACAAGCCCGATTCTTCTAGAGATTTCACGAGTCTGATTATCTCTGCTGACAATCTCGTGTTCCAAATATTTAAAATATGTAGTGTCCTCTACTCTGATATTATCGATGTAGACGCCCCCTCCAAGTACTGGGTTTGTCATAATATGGGTTTTTGCGAAGTTGATTTTGAGTTCCACTTTCTTGGAAACTTTGTTGAGATCTTTTAACATCACAATAGCATCATCCAGACGGAAGAGCTATTAAGACTAGGTCGTCGGCAAGTCTGAAATGGTTAAGGTTTTCACCATTAATGTTCACTCCTAAGCCGTTCCATCGTGTGTATTTGCCCATGTATTGAAGTTTTATAAGTATTGAAAAGTTTTAGTGAAATGGTGTTGCCTTGACGAACGCCTCTTCATATATCAAATTTGTCTGTGTTGTCGTAGAGTAGGGCATTTGTAGTGGCGTTTTCATAAATGTGTATGAGTACAATATAGGGGTAGCCAATTCTGCAATCTGATAGAGCTGTTAACATCGTGTACTGGTCCACTGTGTCGAATACTTTCTCATAATCTATAAAGATAAGCATTAGAGGGTTATTATACTTTATCAACTTTTGTATGAGGCTTTTCGATACTTGGAAGTGATCGTTACCTGTCCTGTAGCTTATTGCTTATTGCTTGTGCTTATTATCTAGCCAATTGCATAGTCGATTTGTGATGATTCTGGTAAACAACTTGTATATGTGTGATAGGAGACTTATAGGTAGGTAGCTTCCGATATTCGTTATGTCTCCTCTCTTCTGTAGCAATATTATCACTGGGTTTAGGTTCTAGAAAACCTTGTTGTTCTCTTGATTTTCTTCATTTCCTTTTTTGTTTTAATTCACTTTAGGGGACGAATCGAAAATATTCTTTGTTTCAAAGGGGTGATATCGTTAATTGTGTGTCGATTATAAATGTCGACTAAACAATTATAAAATTAAATTTGTTTACATCGTAAAAATATTATGTTACACTACATTTTGTTTTAATAAGAGTATGTATTCTTCGTGTCATATTAACTCCAATATAGCATTATTACTAACTCCATAGAATAAATTCTAGGCACTTTTCACTGTCACTACACTAATTCGAACGGTTTCAGTCTCTTCAGCCGCCGATTAAGTCCGTTCTTGTCGAGTAGCGAGATCACTTCGACATTTTCATGGCTTTCCAGCCTCTTGCGGTGCTTTCTTGCAAACTCCTTGACCTTACCTTCGGCCATAGGCACTTCCAGGTCTCGGTGAATGTCTTTATTTCGGATATATCACGGTATTGACAATACTGAGAACTTCTTTATTTTGGAACGTTTGAATGGCATTTACATTGATTGATTTATTGGTTTATTGATTTATTGGTGCCTTTCCAAGGTTGGATACCATAAGTTGGATGCCGCAAGGGTTCAGGATTTGCATATAAAGAAGTAATTTATAGTGTATTGATAACAGAGTGGCGCCCTAGTAACCAATAAATTTTTCTGAATTTAAGACCAATTGCTCACGTTTCTTCTTCACAGTGGTCATATTAAAAACTGAACTGTATTGTCTTTGAACCTATGCGTTATAGATTATGCTCTATGTGCGTGGTTATGTTGGAAGAAGTAATTGGATATATATCTCCAAAAATTGATTTTAAAGCAGACGACTCCACCACTTTTTCAAACAAAGCGATATAATGAACTCTTCAAGCGCCACAAAAAACATCTGTCGTAGACATACGTACTACTAAAAACTACGACAATCACGCCACGATAGTTTACAATCAGTTTAATGCATTCAGGATTAACATTGAGTACCAAGCTGTTGGAAGAGCTGGGCAGTGACGAAATGATTTGACAATCTGATTTGATTTAAAATCCTTTAAAATATTGATATGCTAAAATCCTTTAAAATATGATAATCATGAGTTCTGTTCATGCCAAGTGCGTGGCATCACCCTCTTTGGATATAAACTGGGTTTTGTACTGGTTGAAGGCACACCTCCCCGCTATACTATGATGGGACTGAAAGAGAATCACTGATTGTGGCCAGAAATTCTAGGAAATTCTGTTCACAAAGTGGATTAAAGCGAGCAATCGATCAAAAGTGACCTGAATTAGTCAACAAAAAGGACGTTCTTTCGAGGCAATGATAAACCACTTGTGTTTTTGGCCACCCGACACAAACCTTTACGACTTGACTGAAGCATTTTGGTCCCATCCATCGTACTCTCCCGACGTTGCGCCCACCGACTAATATTTATTTAGATGCTTCAAAATTGCTTATATAGTAAAGACGTTAGTTCCTGAGTAAAAACGTTTCCTCTTTCGCCAGAAACCTCAAAACTTCTATGAGGGTGGGATTACACTGGGTATCTACCGGAAAGATGTAGGAATTTTTCAACTAAAAAAAGATTTTCTTAAATTCTTCGCAAAAAATGGAACAAACTTTTGCATTAACCAATGATCCTAACCCCTGATCATCCATGACCAAGCATGATCATCCATCAACCCATGATCAGCATATCCATATTTTAATATATTCACTGGGCAGCTTTTCCAACAGCCTGGTATAGTCCGATTCAAGATATTTCGTTGTCTTTCGGCAAAATATTAATTACCCCAATAAATTTCAATAAAAATATTCCTATTTTCTTCAAAGGTGCCAAGCCGGAGTGGTTAATTCTGAGTAATTTTGAAAAAAAATAAAACATTAAATTATTATTATGTATGACTAAAACAATGTTTATTCGTTTGTGTATTTTAAATTTATTAGTACAATAAAAATAAATAAATAAATAAATTTATCTATTAGTACAATAAAAATTATAACTTTAATTATACATTTAATTCGGTTTCACTCTCACAGTCACTTTGATCTACATTAATAATAAGTAGTAGTTACATAGAAATTATTTTTGAAGATCATACACCACAGATTATATTCAAAGTTAGAGGAACATATAGGTAACACGCAATTTGGTTTTAGAAAGGGCCTAGGAACGCGTGAAGCCCTGGTAGCATACAATATACTTATGCAACGAAGCCTGGATGTAAATAAAGATGTATACATATGTCTTATCGACTATAACAAAGCTTTCGATAATGTCAAATATGACATCATGATAAAATTGCTGAAAGACAAAGGTGTAGACACGCGAGATATAAGAATAATCTATAACTTATACTACAATCAGAAGGCAGTGGTAAGCATTGACAACTACAACTCAGAGGAAATTGAGATTATGAAAGGCGTAAGACAGGGATGTATAATGTCTCCAACATTGTTCAATTTATATTCTGAAAACATTATGAATAAAGCACTTGAGGATGAAACAGCCGGCATAATAGTGAACGGAATACCAATCAATAACATCAGATATGCTGATGACAGCATTGTAATGACAGAATCAATGGAGGACCTGAACAGAGTAATGGAAAAAGTAAGAAAGGCAAGCGAAGACCTCGGATTAAGCTTGAACACGAAAAAGACAAAGTTCATGGTCATTACAAAGAAAAACATCAATAATGCAGAATTGCGTATTCAGGGGGAGCAAATAGAACGAGTAAAAAAATACCGGTATTTGGGCACAACAATAAATGACAACAATGACAATACACCGGAAATTATTGCTAGAATAGAACAGGCAAGAAGTACTTTCGTAAGATTGAGAGGCGTCTTATGTAGCAAAGATTTGTCGCTGACTCTTAAACTAAGACTAAAAAAATGCTACGTCTGCTCTGTACTCCTCTACGGAATGGAGGCATGGACATTAAACAAATATACATAGAATAAACTGCTATCCTTTGAAGTGTGGATGTACAGAAGGGTCTTAAGAATCGCCTGGACCAAGAAAGTAACAAACAAGGAAGTTCTGAATCGCGTGAATAAGGAAGAAAATGAACTGCTGGCAGACGTGAAGCGACGTAAACTACAATATCTGGGTCACGTCATGCGCGGAGAGAAGTACCAACTGATACAAGTCATTATGCAAGGAAAAATCCAGGGCAAGAGAAGCATCGGTAGAAGAAGGATGTCTTGGTTACGTAATTTGAGAGAATGGTACAACTGCAACTCCAACCAACTGTTCCGAGCGGCAGTGTCCAAGATCAAAATAGCTAACATGATTGCCAAACTCCGGACCGGAGAGGGGACATGAAGAAGAAGAAGTTACATACTATTAGTAAATCATACACAGGAATCTTCTATTTTAATAACATGGTTAATCGAATTTATCCAACTTTCTTCGGGAATACTATCTACAACCTTCCTAATTAATGTTGCAGCACTTGAACTTGTGAAGAACTATGTCTACTCTAACATTGGATTTTTACCTGATGGCACATATGCTCAATTGGATTAAAAATATAGTAATACGGGGGAAGGCGTAAAACCGTATGTCCTATATCGGCAGCAATGGTATCAGATCCATATTCCTTGTTAATATTAAATGTCTTTAATATTTCGAGATCACATTTTATATGTGTATTTTCGAACTATATATCGTTTTTTAACATATGGTTCTGAATTTCCAATATAGTGTTATTTGCATTAGAAACTTTTTTTTGGCGGTTATGAAAACTGGCATTGTCCATTACAATTACGCTTTCCTCAAGCACATTGGGCAAAAGGCTATTTATAAACCAATCTTCAAAAAGTTCTCCAATGCTGTCGTCATGCTAGTCCAAAGATGAATGTTTAATATAACTAACATGTAAAATTGTATTTTTTTTCCCTTGTTTGCTGGGTCTTTGGTTTGGCATTTTCTTGATGTATCTACCCATCCTTTTGCTGGCGTCTGATGTGTATCGAACCATGTGTCATCAAGGTAGATAATGGGACGATTTTCTAATCTGTATTTTTTAAGCAGTCAATCGACCGCCATCGTCGCAATCGTTGTGATTCCATTAATATTTGTCTTTTATTAATTGTCCGATATGCCAAACCCATTAGAGATAATATTCTCCGGAGGCTAGTTCTGCTGTTAATAATGTTGGTTTCATCTTTCCTTAGTCGCCGTTGCAATGAATGCAATGCAGGCACTGTTTGCTCTTTATATATAACAAACATTTTGCTTTGAATTAAGTCTTTGTCACTTTCATCAGCATATTTGCATTTACCAGAATCACTACGCACTTTTTTGGCTTTAATTGGCTTCGTCACAATATCTTTAACTGTAGACAACGGCGCTTTCGTTACACACTTTCGTTACCCACATTTTTAGCTCATTTGGAAAAATAAAAATACGATCGAAATTATACAACTGTACTGTTTAGGAAAAGAATGCGAACTAAACTAAAATATTTCGAAACTACTAAACCAGATATAAAATTAATGTTATCTTTTTACCTGTTATTTTATCAGGCCAGGCCCTGTTTAACTTTGCCGGGTTTCGTTACGATAGGGGTTGTTAAAAGTTTATTGCAGCCATTCGGTCAACGATATATCTTGAACCGCACTATACTCAATGTTTGGAAAATACAAGACGAGGTCTATGATCCTGAATATATTAAACAAATTGTAAACTATGATGGCGTCACCGTCGGAATCTTTAGTTGTATTTATATCTACGATACATATTTTTTTACGGGCACTTAAAGAGTTCGCTGCATCGCTTTGTTAGAAGAAGTATTGGGGTTGTCTGCTTTAAAATTACTTGAAAAATGTATCCCAAGTTACTCCTTCTAACACAACCACGCACTCTGCCATAAAGCGCAAGCTGTAATGCATAGGTTCACAGATAATACCATTCAGTTATTAAAATGACCATCACGGACTCCAGACTGATCATCTATTTGTGGTATGTGGGAAACAGTAACCTATGTAGAATGCTATATAAAACATTAATATTTTGAAAAAAAAAATTTTAGTCGATATAGTTATTTGAGTTAACCGTATCACCCCTCTCAAAACAACAAATATTTCCGATTAGTTCCCCACAGTGTATTTAAAATTCATTTCAATAAAAGAAAAAGGGAATCAAGAAGGAGCAACAAGCTTTTGTAGGAGTAAAATCAATGAGCATTGAAACGGACGCGACCTCAACGGAGTGTAAATCGAAAATGTCGACAAAATAGAATTCAAAGTTCACTTTTCCTTAGATTGGGATTTATTACCGCATTGTCCCCATTTCTTTTTATCGGATGGATCGCTTTCCCTCACATTGGAGTAGGTCACGAACTTAACAATCAATGATATGTTAACAATAGTGATTACGTCATGCTATAGAAAATGTTATTTGCATAGAATAGACTAGGGGAAATTTATGCGTTCGCCGAAAATTACAGAAGAGTAGTAAATTAATGGTCTATTATTTATACGAAATAAAGGTACACTTTTTAAAAATTGGCTAATTTTCAATTAAAATAAATGAATTACTCAAGAAAAAGGTCTTATTTCAAAACTATTACATGGTAATATTAATAGTATTTTTAAAAAATAAAAATCGTAAGATAAATTTCAGCAAACATTTAGATTAATAAAATGACAGTCTATTAGTAAATATGCTATTACTCAATACAATATTCTAGACTGCATTACTATCTTGCTCAACTGTTTGAGCAAAAAGTCTTTCAGAGAGATTAATTCTCAATAAACTCTAAGATTTCTTTTACGTACAGTCTAATACATTCATCATATCGAAATAATATTATTATTCACATATGGGGCCTGGTGGATCACGTGAAGTACAATTAGAGGAGTTTGTTGTTGTTAGCCTTCCTTAGGTTCCAGACCAAGTTGTTCCAGTCTTCCTACATTTTTCTCTCTGGCCAACCTTCCAAACGTTAACCTTGTGTCTGAAACAGCCTCTATCCTGAATTTCACTTTATGTAATATTTACTGATCTTAGGTCCTCTTTAATTGCAGCAATCCATTTAATTATTTCTACTTTAGCTCTACCCCTATTTTCATAAAATTCGACTATTTGTCTAGATAACCTATATAGCCTCGGATTCATCCGTTTTATGTGTCCGTAAAACTTGAGTCTTTTTTTTCTCATATCGTTATGTATATCTGTGTATTGTTTGATTTCGAAGTCGGTATATTGTGCTATTTATTTGTTTGGGGCCTAGGATTTTTCTTATGATTTTTCTTTTCTTCTTTTCAGTGTCCTCGTTGTCCCTATTTCTATTCAAAATGAGCGTTTCTGCCCCATATAGGCATTTTGGCTTAATAACTGTATTGTAATGTCTCAGTTTTGTGTTTTTAGATAGGCATTTTTTGTTGTAAATATTTTGTGTAAGTTTCAATGCCGTTTCCATTTTTTGACATCTACCCTTATTGGCCGCTTTTTCCAACCCATTTTCCATGATTATTTCACCCAAATATTTGAATTGAAAGACTCGTCTGATGTTACCATATTTTGTTTTTAGAAATGGGGTTCTTAGTCTGTTGCAGGTCATGTATTGTGTCTTTTCAAAGGAAATTTGGAGTCCTACATTTTCTGTTGTTTCTTTTAGGATTTCAATCTGTTTCTGTGCCGTTAATACACCTTGAGCCAAAATTGCTAGATCATCAGCAAAAGCAAGACAATCAATTTTGATGTTGGTTCTCCCCAGTTTAATAGGCTGGTCAATATTCAGGGCCAACTTTATTTCACGCCACTCCTGAATTACTTTTTCTAGCCCACAGTTAAATAAGAGTGGCGAGAGTTCATCCCCTTGTCTTACTCCAGTTTTAATTTCGAAGGGCTCTGAGATGTCACCCATGAATTTAACTTTTGACCTTGCATTAATTAATGTTGCTTTAATAATTGCCAGCGTTTTTAGATATAATCTTTATTGTTTCAAGATTCGGAATAGAGATTCGCGGTCAATAGAATCATATGCTTTAAATGAATCCACACATGTACAGACGAATGTATTATCGTCTGTACATTTGTTGATTTAAATGTACCGACGAGATTTTTATTGTACAGTTTTTGATGCCTTAGGATCAACTTTAGATTCGAGATCTGTTCAGAGCAGGATCTGCCCGGTCGAAAACCTGCTTGATATTCACCAATTTTAGGTTCTAACTATCCCTGTGCTCTATCTAGTAGACATTGAGATAGAATCTTGTAACAAATTGGGAGAAGAGATATCCCTCTATAGTTGTTTACATCCGTTCTATATCCTTTCTTGTGTAGTGGATTGATTAGAGCATCTTTCCAATCTTCCGGAATCCGTTCGGTTCGCCAAACTTCTTGTAGAATTTTGGTTATTTCCTTGATTGTACCTGGACCAGCGGATTTCAAAAGTTCAGCAGTGATTCCATCTTCATCAGAAGCTTTGTTATTTTTAAGCCGCTTGATTTGCCTAATTATTTCATCTTCATTCGGTGGTAGTGAATCTGGGTTTGTTTGTTTAGGGTTTAATGTTGGTAATTTGTTTAAGGGCTCAGGATAGTTTAGTATTTGTTCAAAATATTTCGCAAGTTCTATTTCTCTATCTTATATTTCTATCGAAATAATATTTTATACTATTTATCAAAAATGCAAATAAGCTTCAGCTGATAATCAAAAATTGAAAGCCGAGTACCCTGCAGAGCAGATTATACTTAAAAAAAACACATTTTTCAAAAATGATTTAAGTTATTATTGACCTCTTAGTTGTACGAGAGAAAATCATCTTTCCTTCACTGCATATCAAGCTGAGCCTAATAAAGCAGTTTGTAAAGGCTCTTGATAAAAATGGATCATGCTTTGCATATATAGGGAAAAAATGCCTCAGTTGAATACGGAAAAAATTAAAGCTGGAATATTTGACAACCCACAAATAAGACAACTCATTAAGGATCTTGCCTTCGTAAATTCGATGAATGAGTCCGAGCGAAAAAACTGGACTTCATTTGTTGCAGTTGTCGGAAATGTTCTTAAACGCAAAGCTGAAAACTATGTTGAACTGGTAAACAAGATGCTTAACAGTTTCAAATTCCCTAGGTGTAACATAAGCATTAAGGTGCACTATTTACATAGTGACTTAGACCATTTTCGTCAAAATTTAGGAGACACCAGTGAGGAACAACGTGAAAGAATTCACCAGGATATTAAAACTATGGAGAACCGCCACCAAGGAAGATAGAATTCGCACATGATGGCAGATTACTACTGGGGCTTAAAAAGGGACTATTCCAAAATACATTCAAGAATGTCACGGAAAAGAAATTTCTGAAGTGTTCAGTCACTAGTTGGTTTCATCGATGACTTTTCCTCTATCTATGTATATAATAATATTTGAATAATATAATAATAATTAAATATATATATATATATATATATATATATATATATATATATATATATATATATATATATATATATATATATATATATATATATAAAACTGAGGTTAAGGTCTTTCTTCAAATCCTGTCTCACTATTCTCCATTCATTATGGTAACGTAAAAAGAATCTGAATTCATCACTAAAGACGACTTATTAGCAATATCTTATTTTCATCACAACTGCAATCGTTCACATCGATGCTCGGCAATCAAAAGTAACATAAGGTCGAAAATACTGCAATCCAAATGATCTTATGTCACACATGCCAAGAATATAGAGGATAGAATAGGTTCAAATTATGCAAAGTAAGTTGAATACTACTGTCCTGCATGGTCATTTAAGAGTAGTTCATATTTACTATATAATAAAGTGCTTCTATACTTTTCATCGATAATTTCTACTACCCATCATATTGTCTATATTTTTATTTCAATCTATATTTTCTATTTCCATTTTTTTAAGTATACTTTGATTTGAATGCCCTTGAATTGTAACTGTATGTCGAAAATATAACGGAACTTTTTAAATTTAAAGAAAACTACTAGCGTCATCTATTGAAACAAAATATAATGTGATAGCGGTATATCTCCTCTAGAAAACGTGACTACTATCATTATAATCGATCAACGGATTGTCAAGTTATAGCGCTTAAAGTGACAGAACCTTTTGTCACCTCGTCACAAAAACACGATGGAACAAAGATCTAAATCGTTAGATTATTTTCTTTGGGTTAAGTTAAATCGTTGGTCTATGCCGATAAACCACTAACCATTGACGACTTGGAAACCAACCTAACACGGATAATTGCGGACATAAGACCCCAATTGCTTGAAAAAATCGTCCGAAATTGAATTGACATTTGTCCGAAATTGTTTTCAAATATGAATGCCATTGAATATTATTTCACATAAATGTATATATGTATAGATATAGCTTACAACATAGCCCTTATAGCAGAATTTAAGGACAAATTAAAATTCAATATCGGAATATGAAATAAAGCAGCGAAAAAATGTTGACTACACATCAATGTAAATAAAATATAGATCACCATCTTGACAAATAATCAAGAAAATTGCACGGATAACAATAACATTAAACAACATGACCATAACTATGACCTTAAACAGCATGAAAATTATACAAACTCCAAAGTATAACTATTTGGGTACTATTATTAACAACGAGGGAAACCAGAACGATGAACTGAACAACAGGCTGGAGAAGACGGGAAGATTGATCTCCTAATCTTGCTTTAAATTGCTGTTCTAATCACTTAGCAGCGGCGTCTTACTAAACGAACAACTATCTGAAGAATGAAGAATGAAGAAAAATGAAATTAACAATATACAAAACGATATATATTCCCATACAGATGCGAAAAGTGGATCCTGAATAATTCAAGCAACGGAAATGAGATAGTTTCGTAAGGTACTGGAAATCAAAAGAATAGACCAGGTCAGGAATAATATAATCAGAGACATCTTGAAAATACCATCACTCGTATCAAAAATAAAGGAGAAAAAACACTGAGATGGTCCGGCCATCTAACCAGAATGGACCAAGACAGATAAACCTAGAGAGTATGGGAGGATAAATCGATGGGGAAGAATAAAAGCGGAAGGCAGCAAAAGACATGGAATAAGGACATCAGCGAAACAATTCAAAGAGGCAAAACAGCAAGAAGCAGTTAACCTAGCTAAGAACCGTAACTTTGGATCCGTTAACTACTGATATTATGAGGAAGCATTAAGTAAGTATGTAGTAAGTAAAAAGTAAAATGTAAGAAAACCATGTATCAGGATAAGGAACCTATTCTGTATCTGCAATATCAGTACATCCTCATACGACAACTACTTACAAAATCCTGCTATACCAAAGCTAATGAATAGATATGAAGGATATTTCGCTAAGTATACTGAAATTCGATTTCTGTTAAAATCTTCCTAGACTAACGGCAACTAAAAATGCTCACGATTCGACGCAAATCCGCGACAACGTAACGTAGCTGGCGCAGCAGCAGCATCGCTGTCATCGAGCTGGTCTGGCCGTGAGGCGGCCAATACGGTGTCGCCAATGGCTGTGCCTCTCGGTCTGGCGGAGGGTGAGGAAAGCCGAATGATGTCGACGAGCGCACAAATTTTTAATAACCGGCCGGCCATCGTGCAGACGATAATTAGCTCCCGAAAAATTAAAAAAAAATCATTTTAATCGCAGGATTTTAGCACGGCTATTATTAAGGTTCGATGGACGATTTAAAATGGTCTACGTCAGGTTCGACTATCTTTAAAAATAATCAATCTTGTCGAGCACACTATTGTTCAGCAGATTTCAATGATACGTCAGCCTTAGTTGAGTTGACACGCAAAATAGATAAACGTAGATTATGTGCATAACAATACTCTATTATAGAAACTAAATAATTCTTCAATAAGAGTGTCAGAACGTTTAAACGTAATAGCGACAACATTGTTTAAAATGTAAATGTCACTCATAGACTGCTGTGTTTAGTACATTGTGTCAATTCACCATAGAAAGAAATACGATTTAACAACGCGTAGAATTTAGAAGTTAGATGGCGACCCCCACTTTAGGGAAAAATATTATTTTTCAATGAACATACATACATTTCAAACATAATTGCAGGATTTGGACCGATGAAATTCCTTCATCCTCAGAAAATCACTACCAGTGCGGATTTTGGGCTGAAGGAATGACGAAAAAAATATTTTTTAAAGACAATGGTTATTGTTAATGGTGCTCACTGTAGGAATATGCTAACAGAATGAATAGCTTTGGCCTGAACTGTTAAACATGGATATAAACAAAGTTTTCTTTCAACAAGACAGCTCGACTTGTCACACAGATGTGTGATATCTCGCTAGACTTACTGCAAGGAAAGTTTCCTGGACGCGATCTCTCTTTTGTGAGCTTCTGTTAAATCTGTGGTTTACAGAAATAAACCACGAACAATTCTAGACCAAAACGCAACATTCAAGCAACCACTGAAAACATACCATGCGATATGTGTGAAAGAGTAATCGAAAATGGGTTCTAAAATGCATCCCACCAAAAGAAACCGATTATTTTTAAAACAATGCCACTATTCGTTCTTCAAAATAAAATAATAATTTTCGGAGTATCTCTTGTAGTTATTCACTGAGTGTCATTTTAAAGTTCTGACACTCTTATTGGGTAACTCTTTATTAACAATATATCGAACTAGTTGTTTGTACGGATCACAATGTTTTCTCAACATTTTCAGTCACTTTTTACACTGCTGAAACCCTATATCGGCTATAGCTGCAGCTTTGATCGCCTGAATCATCCTACCTTTTAATGCATCCCATAGGATAATCTCGAAAGCTTTGAAATCACACCATCTTAATAGTTAATAACCACTTCTCAAAATAGCACGAACAAAAATTTCGTGTAGAAAAGACCGATTGTATGACACGAAAAACCATCTTGTTAAGAAGAAAAGATATCGAATCAACTGCCTCTTTCTCAGGCTACAAAAAGTCCCTTCATTTTAATCTGTATAAACTATCCCTATAGCATCAATCATTGCCTGAAACTAAATTTCCACCATCAATTTTCAAAAAAGGACCTTTTATCTAAAATCCACTCTATGTACAATGACGTATATTGCTTATGAAACTGCAATTTGAAAATGCACATCTCGATTTAGTTGGATCTTGTAAATGTGTAGACCTGAAAGTACCTCCTCAATCACCGCATATTAAACCTATTGAGAACTTCATATTAAACCTATTGAGCATCAGGATATCAAAAAATGAAAAAAGCCAAGTGTATACATAAAGATTCTTTAAAAAGTGATATATTAGAGAGATAAGTAAGTAGTACGTAGGTTGCTATTTATGTATGTATATTATGTATCTGGAATAATTTTTTTTTATTCTGCACGGACGAGAACAAAAAGGAATCATTGGGTGCTAAATCAGGACTTTGCGGCAGATGGACTATCAATTCGAGTGTGAGCTCGCATTGTCATGTTGAAGAATGATCCTGCGTTGCTGGTTGGTTTTTCTTATTTCTTCAATGACTAGTGGCAAACAAATGGTTGTGTGCCATTCAGAATTGACCGTTCTACGATTATCTAGTGGCACTGTAGCGACATGCCCATTTATCCCCAAAAAACAGACGACCATTTGCTTTGAAACGCTTCTTGCGCAAACAACTTTTGTTGGGTTTGGCTCATTTTGAAAGATCCATACAGTCAGCTGCTGTTTACTTTCGAGCTTATACGCATAGATCCAAGATTCAACACCTTTGTAGATGTTATACGCGGCTTTTGACGCACTACGATTGTATTTTTTGAACATTTCTTTGCAACAATCGACACGAGGCTTTTTTTGAGCGATTTTCAAATTATGCGGAATCCAACGATCACGAATCATTTTCAGGGCTAAATTTTCATATCAAATTTTGTGTATGCTTGTCATACTAATGCTCAGGTATGCCTCAATCTCACGGTATGACACATGACGAACTTGCTTGATCAGTTCGCGCACAATGTCGATGTTTTCTGGTATAACAATCGATTTTGGAGGATTCGTCCGTGAGCCAACCACAGCCACGATTGAATTCACTAAACCAGTAATATACAGATGGTGCTTCATCGCCAAAAATCGAAGGGAATTGACTGATATACTGTTGTTCAAATAATCCACGTCGAAGGTCGTAGTAAATGACAAAACATTCTGAGTACGTATACAATTAACAATATCAAACTTTACGATGTGTAGGTCAGATTGTGCCTAGCAACCATTGTGCCATTGCTGCCAATTCCGGATACATAAATAGCAGCCCTCGTAGTAGTAAGTAGTAGAGTAAATAGTAAAATAAGTAGTAGAGTAAATAGTAGAGTAAATAGTAGAGTAAGTAGTAGAGTAACTAGTAGAGTAAGTAGTAGAGTAAGTAGTAGAGTAAGTAGTAGAGTAAGTATTGGAGTAAGTAGTAGAGTAAGTAGTAGAGTAAGTAGTAGAGTAAGTAGTAGAGTAATTAGTGGATTAATAGTAAAGCAAATGGTAGAGCAAATAGAAAAAGAAGAGAAATAATTTTGGCAACATAACTATTTTTTTTTTATTTAAAGAGGTCCGTTTTTTCCGATATACTGAGTAAAATTTAAAGCTGTAAAAATAAATTAAATTGAGAAAAATCGGTTTGTTCAAATACGTTTTTCTCTAAACATAACAAATCAAAAACCAAACATGTTTTCATCATCCTATTAATCCTGATTGATTACTTATACAAAAACCGGAAGTTTAATTATAGCGAAGCGAAAAAAAAATCTCAAATGCCTAATTGATTAGGATGACAGGTCCATTTTTGCTTGAGCAAAAACGAAAAACCTTTTGGCACACACCTCGACTTTTACCTTTTTAGTTCGAAATGCTTTCCGAGAATTAGGGAAATAAACGGTCGCTCCCTCGCCGCCCCTCCGCGTCGCTCCATTCTCTAATTTTATAAAGCCGAAACTCCAGCTCGCACGCCGATTTTCAAAGCTTTTGCGAATGCTTCGCATTCCTCAGGTGAACGTGAACGGTACGGTCTATTGAATCCATTCCGACGAACAGCGATGCCTCTAATATTTTATTTTCGAAAAGTGTCAGCCCAAGATCAATCACTACGTAAAATTAAAAGGAATGGATGGATATTTTTCATAAACGCACTAGACTTGTACAAAAAAATTAAGGCATAAATAATCACTAAAAGGAAATAATAACTTTAGAAACAAGGTTTCCAATTTATAATAAGCGGCTCAGTTTAATTGTAGATACCGAAAAAATTCATTTATAAGCTAGAATTCTATATAAAGGGTATTCCAATAGGTATAGTTCGAATCAAGATATTTCGTTGCCTTTCGGCAAAATGTTAATTGCCCCAATAAATGTCAATAAAAATATTCTTAGTTTCTACAAAGGCGCCAGAGTCGAAGCCAGAGTCGAAGTGGTTTAATTTCTAAATAATTTTGGGAAAAATAAAATATTGTTAAATTATGATTAAATTATTATTATTATTATGTATGCCTAAATCATTGTTTATTGGTTTGTGTATTTTGAATTTATTAGTACAATAAAAATAAATAAATAAATTAGTTTATCTATTAGTGCAATAAAAATTATAACTTAAATTTAATTATTCATTAACGCGCTTTCACTCTCACAGTCACTTTGATCTAGATTAATAATAAGTGATTCTATATTATTAATAAGTGATACATAGGAATCTTCTATTTTAATATCATGGTTAATCGAATTTATCCAACTTTCTTTGGGAATACTATCTATAACCTTCCTAATTAATGTTGCAGCACTTTCACTTAGAGTCGGATACATGTTTTTTACTCTAACATTGGATTTTACCTGATGCCATATATCCTCAATTAGATTGAAAATACAGTAATACGGGGGAAGGCGTAAAACCGTATGTCCTATATAGGAAGCAATGGTATCAGATACATATTTCTTTTTAATATTAAATGTCTTTAATATTTCTAGAAGATGACATTTTTATAGGTATTTTCGAAGTATATATCGTTTTTAATATATAGTTCTGAATATCCAATTTAGTGTTATTTGTATAAGGAACTTTATTTTTTTGGCTGTTATGATAACTAGCATTGTCCATTACAATTACGCTTTCCTTAGGCACATTGGGCAAAAGGCTATTTATAAACCAATCTTCAAAAACTTCTCCTGTGGTGTCGTCATGGTAATCTAAAGATGAATGTTTAATATTTTTGGAGTACAACCGTAAACAATTTGGAACCCAACCATCCGCGGAACCAGCAAGTAAAATTGTAATTATTTTTTCCTTGTTTGCTGGGGTTTTGGTTAGGCATTTTCTTGATGTATCTACCCATCTTTTTGCTGTAGTCTCATGTGTATCGAACCATGTTTCATCAAGGTAGATAATGGGGCGATTTTCTAATATGTATTTTATTATAGAGTTTAAGTAGTCAAACCGCCATCGTCACAATTGTGATTCCATTAACATTTGTCTTTTATTAATGGTCCGATATGCAAAACCCATGAGATACTATTTTACGGATGCTAGTTCTGCTGCAAAGAATGTTGGTCTCATCTTTCCTTAGTCGCTATTGCAATGAATGTAAAATTGTAATTATTTTTTCCTTGTTTGCTGAGGTTTTGGTTAGGCATTTTCTTGATGTATCTACCCATCTTTTTGCTGTAGTCTCATGTGTATCGAACCATGTTTCATCAAGGTAGATAATGGGGCGATTTTCTAATATGTATTTTATTATAGAGTTTAAGTAGTCAAACCGCCATCGTCACAATTGTGATTCCATTAACATTTGTCTTTTATTAATGGTCCGATATGCAAAACCCATGAGATACTATTTTACGGATGCTAGTTCTGCTGCAAAGAATGTTGGTCTCATCTTTCCTTAGTCGCTATTGCAATGAATGTAAAATTGTAATTATTTTTTCCTTGTTTGCTGGGGTTTTGGTTAGGCATTTTCTTGATGTATCTACCCATCTTTTTGCTGTAGTCTCGTGTGTATCGAACCATGTTTCATCAAGGTAGATAATGGGGCGATTTTCTAATATGTATTTTATTATAGAGTTTAAGTAGTCAAACCGCCATCGTCACAATCGTGATTCCATTAACATTTGTCTTTTATTAATGGTCCGATATGCAAAACCCATGAGATACTATTTTACGGATGTTAGTTCTGCTGCAAAGAATGTTGGTCTCATCTTTCCTTAGTCGCTATTGCAATGAATGTAAAATTGTAATTATTTTTTCCTTGTTTGCTGAGGTTCTGGTTAGGCATTTTCTTGATGTATCTACCCATCTTTTTGCTGCAGTCTCATGTGTATCGAACCATGTTTCATCAAGGTAGATAATGGGGCGATTTTCTAATATGTATTTTATTATAGAGTTTAAGTAGTCAAACCGCCATCGTCACAATCGTGATTCCATTAACATTTGTCTTTTATTAATGGTCCGATATGCAAAACCCATGAGATACTATTTTACGGATGCTAGTTCTGCTGCAAAGAATGTTGGTCTCATCTTTCCTTAGTCGCTATTGCAATGAATGAAATGCAGGCACAGTTTGTTCTTCATACATAGCATACATTTTGCTTCGAATTAAGTATTTGTCACATATTTGCTTTTACCAGAATCACAATAAACTTTTTTGGCTTTAATTGGCTTCGTCACAATACCTTTAACTGTAGACAACGGCGTTTTCGTTAATGAAGACGTTTCGGCTGCGGCTACATTTACATTAAGCCCCCTATTCAATAAAAAAAAACATACACATTTTTAGCAATTTGCTTATCATCGAACGATAAATGTTTTCTTTTAAAATTAGCACTAACTGAGCAGGCACAATGATCATTATCTTGCCAAGACCGCCACATTTGGAATAATAAAAATACGATCGAAATTATAGAACTGCACTGTTTAAGAAAAGAATGCGAACTAAAGTAAAATATTGCGAAACTACTAAACCAGATATAAAATTATTTTTATCTGTTATTTTATTAGGTCCGGCCCTGTTTAATTTTTTTGGAACTTTGCCGGGTTTCGTTACGACTGGGGTTGTTAACAGTTTATTGCAACCAATCGGTCAACGGCATATCTTCAACCGCACTATACTTTGGAATTTTAATTTTGCGTCGTTTTTTAACAACTTCACAGATCGGTCAATAAGTCCCCGGTCTGACAAATAAAACACTTTTTTTGCAAATTTCGATTTTATGCATCAATATATTCTTCTTGAAGAACAATACAATCATTCCAACGCTTAAGTAATGTCTGAATGATTGTGGTGTGTTCATATATTTTTTTCTTTATTTGGCTTTTTCACCACGATCTAAAACTCAAAAAATAATTCAAATATTTGAAATATTTATAAATATATATAAAAAAAAAATTCCAACGCTTCTCTAACATTTCTACACCTTTTTAATAGAACGATTTTTCTTGTCCTTCAAAATATCAGTTTCGGCAATTACATCTTCACTGGAGCGAACTATCTTTCCTACAAGCATTGGGGTCTCAGAACAGCAAAGTCGCTGGGAGCCAATCTGGAGAATACGGTGGATAAAAAAGCAATTCGAGGTGCAATTTAACCATCGTCCCCATTTTTAGAAAAATGCAGAATTTTGCAATAAAACTACATTTTCCAATGAAGCTTAATTCCACCTCACATGTTATGTGAACAACCAAAATTGTAGAATTTGTAGGGTAGTCCCAGAAATACCCGACCTAACAAAACACAATAAATTTGGGAAAAAATATCTTTATTTCTCTACATAGTCTCCTGTTAGCTCGATGCACTTTTCCCAGCGATATTCAATAGCTTCGATTCTCTGTTTAAAGTAAGAATCGTCGAGCTCATCAAAATAGCCATCAACCACAGACTCCACCTCTTCATTGGCAAATCTTTTATCACCGAGAGATATTTTGAAATTTGGAAACAGAAAATAATCCGAGGGAGCTAAATCGGGCGAATAGGGTGGGTGAGGATAATTCGAACTTAACTGATTGATTTTGGCCATCACGATAACGGATATGTGAAATGGTGCTTTGTCTTGGTGAAACAAAACTTTCTTTTTCGCTAAATGCAGCCATTTTTTCATCACTCAAACGCTGCAATTAGTTCGCATAATACACGCCGTTGATTGATTTCCTTTCTGAAGATAATTATTGGAAATTATTCCACGCGCATCCCAAAAAACTGAGGTCATGACCTTGTCAACAGTTCTGTCTGTCTTCGTCTTCTTCGGAGCTAATTCTCCCCTTTCAGTCCATTGTTTTAACTGATCGTTCATCTCAGGTGTGAAGTAATAGACCTATCTTTCATCCATGATTATGAATCGATACAAAAACTGAGCTTTATTCCTGTAAAACTTCACCAAACACCCGACTGAAATATCCTCACGACGCTATTTTTGATCCATTGGGAGTAATCGCGGTACGCATCTTCCGCACAGCTTTTCATGTCCAAATTTTCAGTCAATATGCGATGTACAGCACTTTTTGAATTGCTTTCCATGTCTGCTAGCTCACGCACCTTCAGTGGACGGTCATCAAATAAAATTTTGTAGATTTTCTTCACCATTTCTGGCTCGGTCACCTCATTTGGTCGACCACTACGATGTTTGTTTTGGCAGCTCGTACGGCTTCGTTTAAACCTTGCCGCCCAATATTTTACTGTTGTAAACGAAGGAGCAGACTCCTCCAGAGTAGAATTTAGGTCCGCTTTGATATCGATTGGATTAAAACCTAAGGACTTCAGCCTATTTAATTGTACAACTCTTATATTTAAACTTTTTCTCTATCTCCAGCCATTATCAAGATATCAACTGTTATCACACTATGGCGACACCCTACATATATATATATATATATATATATATATATATATATATATATATATATATATATATATATATATATATATATATATATATATATATATATATATATATATATATATATATATATATATATATATATATATATATATATATATATATATATATATATATATATATATATATATATATATATATATATATATATATATATATATATATATATATATATATATATATATATATATATATATATATATATATATATATATATATATATATTAAATAAATGCAATACAATACAAATAATAATTTACAAAAAACTACTTTTCCCGTATAAACCAAAACAATAATAAAAAATTTAATCAGCAACTGCAAATGGAAGAAACATTCTATAGACGAAACATCAACTAATCGATTCGCATTCCTCAGGTGATCATGAATGGTACGATCCATTGAAACCATTCCGGTGAACAATCGATGCCTTTAATATTTTATTTCTGAAAAGTGTCAGCTTAAGATCATTCAGAACTTGAAATAACCGGAAACGGACGGTTATTTTTCATAAACGTTATATTTTTGTTTGTTAATGCTAAATCATTTTGGATTAATCAATAATAAAGCTGGTATATGTCAGAAAGATATACGTTAATTTGTGTATTCAATGTGCCTTTAACTTTTTCTTTAAGATATTCTCCTTTAAGAGTAAATTTTAAGATATAAAATCACCCGGATGTCTAAGTTTTAATTTTAAATTTTAAGGATATATATATATATATATATATATATATATATATATATATATATATATATATATATATATATATATATATATATATATATATATATATATATATATGTTTTGTTTGAAGATTCGAAGAGATTTACCACTAAATAAGAAATCACTTTTTTAAAACATTTCATCGGGCGTTTCGATGACCATATTAGTGAAGTTAACTGAGTGTTACATAAATAATTGGAAAAGTTGCCTGCAAAGTTCACTGCATGGAATAGGTCATCAATAAGTCATCTATCGCGGTTCTCTTACATTTTTCTATTTGAATGATTTCATGGGCATGCAAAGCCCTATTATTATTTGCACTTTAAGAAGTATTAAATTACTAATAGATATGTTATGGTTATGTTTAAGTCACGGGCGTAGCCAGGATTTAGTTTGGGGGGCGGGGGTTAGTATGAAGTAAATATAACAACAAAAATATACTTACTTAAAATTTAAGTTTTTTTACGACAAGAGATGGCGTTACTGTGCGCAACGTCCACTAGTTCGGATATATATTCAATTCAAATGTAATAATTTAACTTTCTTCACTCCTCGTATTTTTTCGGTATAATATTAGGTAATATTTGGCTTATTTCGGAGGGGTGGGGTTGAACCCCCAAACCACCCCCCCATTGGCTACGCCCTTTGTTTAAGTACATGTTGGGTAAAACCAGATTTTTCATTTTCATCCCATATCTAGGACGGGCAATATGTACTTTATACCCGGTTAATGCAGCATAAATATTTTGGTTTATATATTTATATATACATTCGATCACAATCTTGACAACTAATTTATAAAGCCCTGATTTTTTAAATTAATCTAATTTATTCTTGGGATTACCCAGGACTTCTCTTAGTTTATTATATGGCTTTTAGATAAATGGACTTAATGTCCACTGTTATCAAAATCTTTTCTAGCCCTCCTAGCCTATTAATTTGATACCAACTGGTATTACTATGAGTTTGTTTTTCTTTTTTTTTTTGAGTCACATCAACGATCTAGCGTTCTTTAGTGGCTAACCAATCCATAACTTTCCAATGTGCCCCTTTAAAGTCGGATAGACTATGGAAAAATCCGTATCCTTACCAGGATTCGAACCAGGGACTATTCGATTGCCATTCGACCATGCGAGTGACTAGCCCACCAGACCACCGCGGTTTATTTTTGTTCTGCTCCTTTTGAAAAGTTGAAGATTCTTTCAATAATTATCTATACCAGAGGTTTCTAACCTTTTCAACATTCTCTTCCATAACGGTTAATATAAATTGTTTGTTTTTCAATTCAATACATTCAAGTATAGGTGTATACTAGGGTTGAGCGAAAAAGGTCAATTTTTTTTTTCTTAAGTATCAAAACGTAATACCTCAAAAAAGTTGCCTAACGCACTACCAAGTATTTTAGTAAATACTAATTTATCCTTCACATCGGTTTCAAATTTTCTCATGAATAAGGTGGCTAAGAACGGTGACAGAGGATTGCCCATTGCGTTCCTTCTTGTTGTACGCAAAACCTATTATTATGCGGAAAACAATTTTGCTTCATACATAAGCTTGTAGGGAGATGTATTCTGAAATAAACCTGTTACTGAAACCGTTTAACACGACTAACTCTCTCAGGCATTTGAAATATTTGAGAATTACTCATGATATTTAATGATTTTTACATGCTTTATTAGGTACGGTTAACATATAAATCAAACATAGTTTAGTTTTAAAAATAGATTAAATCATCTCCTGATGATACTAACAGAGTTAGCGAAACGCGCGTCAGGTCGGGAAGTTTAAAAAAGTTATTTGGTATTTAATGCTAGATCTCTTCGAGTTTAAGTTATATTTGTCAATTTATATTTATTTCTTCATTTGGCTTGTATGAGTTAACTACATGCATGTCTTATATTATTTGGAGCACTGAACATGCCACATAAGTAGTTTATTTAAATAGTTTGCTTTAATTGATCTTACAAAGCACGTTTTCAGATTTAAGGTGGTAGGGAACTATTGGAAAATTTTAGTATTTCAAAACGTCGAATATTCATCAAATCTCTTGAGCTTTTTGGCTATTGGCTATATATATATATATATATATATATATATATATATATATATATATATATATATATATATATATATATATACATATATATATAACATCATCATCATCATCAGCCCGTATCGATCCACTGCAGGATGAAAGCCTCTTCAGCATGCTTCCAACCTTCACGGTCCTGGGCTTTCCTCTGCCACTCGGGTCCAATATACTTAACGATGTCATCAGTCCATCGTGCTTTCGGTCTTCTTCGCGGACGTTTGCGATCAAGCGGTATCCACTCCAGGATTGCCTTGGTCCATCTGTCGTCCCATCGCCTCGCTATATGGCCTGCCCATCTCCATTTCAACTGTTTTACTCTTCCAATGATGTCACAGACTTTTGTTTGTTCCCTGATCCATGCGCAGGACTTTCTGTCTCGTCTTATAATGCCAAGCATACATCTTTCCATTCCCCTCTGTGCCACCCGAAGTTTTTGAATTGATTGCGATGTGAGTGTCCAGGTTTCACTTCCGTATGTCATAACGGGTAGAACGCACTGATCGAATACTTTTCTTTTCAGGCAAAGTGGGAGTCTGCTCTTAAACACTATGTTGAGCCTACCAAATGCCTGCCAGCCACATTTAACCCGCCGTTCCACCTCCCGGGCGGTATTCCCCTCCATTGAAATCCTCTGCCCAAGATATATAAAGCTGTCCACAATCTCTAAATCCCTTCCTAAAACTGAAATTCTTCTGTCCTGAGCGAAGTTATTGAACATAACCTGACTCTTTTTCAGGTTTATTTTCAAGCCAAATGGTTCGCCAGCCCTTTGCAGTTCTTGTATGCGTCTTTGCAGCTCCTCTGGGTCTTGTGAAATGAGAATAATATCATCTGCAAATCTAAGATGGTTTAAGTTTGCACCATTGATCTTTACCCCATCCTGTTCCCAATCCAGTTTACGGAATACTTCTTCAAGGCCAGCCGAGAAAAGAATAGGCGATATTGCGTCACCCTGCCGTACACCTCGTTCTATATTAATTCCCACTTCAAGATCATCAAGGTGAATTGTGGCTGTAGCTCCATCATATATCGATTCTAATAGGTTTACATAGGCTCTCTCTACACCTTGGCTAAGCAGTGCATCCATTATCGCATGCTTTGAGATGGAATCAAATGCTTTTTCGTAGTCGATAAAAGCCAAGCACAGTGGCATGGTGTATTCGTTGTGCCTTTCTATGACCTGCTGTACAACCTGGATGTGATCCATTGTACTGAATCCACTTCTGAATCCTGCTTGTTCTCTTGGTTGTGCGTCATTCGGTTTTTTTAATATTCTTTTAGAAATTATCTTAGTGAAAACTTTGTACATATATATATATATATATATATATATATATATATATATATATATATATATATATATATATATATATGTATATATATATATATATATATATATATATATATATATATATATATATATATATATATATATATATATATATATATATATATATATATACTAAGAGTAATTGCCAGGAAAAAATCAAGCACATTTCCCAAAACTTTACGGTCTACCCAAAATACACAAAACAGGAGTACCATTAAGGCCCATTGTAAGTGCCTTCGGCTCTCCAACACAAAATTTGGAAAAATCTCTAGCAAGTATCATGCAACCAAGTGTTAAGGTTGCCAAGTCCTATGTTCAAAACTCAAAATATTTGACAAGGATAATTAAGGGTTTTCAACTAGCCATACCAGCAAGCCTGAACATTGTCTCACTATATCCAAATATTCTTATAGACGAAGCTCTGGACCTAATTTCGACAAACGAAGACTTTCTACCATACGTGGCTGAACTCTCCGAACACTGCCTGAAAAACACATATTTTTCCTTCAACCAGCAGATCTACAGACAGACCCACGGTGCTCCAATGGGATCATCACTATCGCCCGTTTTAGCCAACCTGTTCATGACAGACTTTGAAACAAAAGCTTTAGCCAACGCTCCTTTAAAACCTAAACTTTGGAAACACTACGTAGATGATATATTTATAATATGGCCTCACGGCAACGATCTTCTGAATAACTTCCTAACCTAACTGAACGAAATCCACAACAGAATACAGTTCACCCTGGAAGTCGAACTGGATAGGAAACTACCATTTTTGGATCGCCTCATCACAAGACAACTTTTTGGAACCCTCAAACGAACAGTATATAGAAAGCCAACTCACACCGATCGATACCTCAACGGCAAATATCATCATCACCCTTCTCAAATCCAATCAGTAGCGAACACCTTGATTTCCAGATCCTTCCGACTGACACTACTAGATAGTTGAAGTGAGGAAATACCAAGGCAAAATAGATTCAGAAAATGGTATCAGGAAGACCATTCACCGTCAGGAAACCCAAACACGAAGAACAATAAAGAATCAAGAACCAAATGCAACAAAGGTCCTACTAGCATACGTAAAAGGAATTACTGATAGGATAGGCAGACTGCACAAAACTGTCGCAAACATCCTAAAAATCCGAAGTCAGTATCTTGTTCTGACTGCTGCGGAACATATATAGGACAAACAATACTGGAACATCAAAACAACTTGAAAAACAAACAAATAAACGACATCTAGTAACACCGCATCTAATAGCTGCGTTTATTAATGTGATCATGTATTGTGTTTATAACGCTAAACTTTATTATGAATAATGAGTGATCAACAACAGCAATTCAGACAAAACGGGCGATTTGCAAAAAAAAAATATCAGTGATAGTATGAAAAAACACATTCAGAATACTAAAAAGTAAATATTAAATAAATATTAAAGGAAAATATTAAAGGAAGGTAAATATTAAAGGAAATGAAAATGTACAATTAGTGCAATGATAAATATTTCCAAAGTTACTCTGCATTATTATATTATTTTGATTTTTAACAGTTATTTAAACTATTATATTACGTGATTGAATTAAAAAAAAATAGTTTGTTTCTTTACGTAAAAATATTTGTTGTTGTTATTTAAAAAAAGCATATGCAATATTTATTTAATACATAAAAAATATATTTAAAATATCTAATGAACTAATTGATTTTACCTTATTTACTGAAGAATTTTACAATTACAATTAGAACTAAACATTACATTAAGAACAACTATAAGCGTTAGTAATGTAAAATTTTTTGTTTTCCAATATTGATTTTTGGCTATAAAAATAAAATAATTTATTGAATTTCTTAATTGAAAAATAAGTAATAACATTTTTTTAAAAATCAATTATCTTTGATTACAAAAAAAATAAGAACCTATTGAAGCAAGCGATATTGATTAAATTTCAAAATGCGCGCCACTTTTCGTTCGACCTTAACAAACTTTCACCACCATCATTTATTTTTCGTCATGGCTGACAGATAATTTAGTCAATTTTCGAGCCGACCGCGGTAGTCTGGTGGGTAGTCGCCTGCCTGGCAATCAAAAGGTAGCTGGTTTGATCCAACACTCGGATGGGTGTTTTTCTTTAATTCTTCTGTTCATCTTACTTCCTACCCTACACACACACTTATATACACTCACATATACACACACACGTCCACACATATCCACACCTAAATGTCTGTGATTGTTTCTAGGCAAGAGTGTAAAATCCGCCAACGAATTACCCCTCAGTCACGCCAGTTAAAGGCTGGGTAAGGCCGGATGACTTCTGAGAAGTGTTCTACGTTGGTCACTCGCCAGTCGGTAGGCTTCCTGATAGACTTATGGGTAGGCACATAACCAAGGGTTGATAGCCTGAGGGGGGTGCTGGCCTGGGTTTGTCGGTAGTTGATGACCGTGGTTCGGAACCCACGTTAAGCTGTAGGTCCGGTCGCTAAATAGCCTTTGATGCTGATGCGCCTCTAACCGTAAATCCTTTCCTTTCCTTTCAATTTTCGATTATTTTATTTAAAGTATCTCCAAACTTACATGGTAGAATCGTTTTTTTATAACTTACATAATCTACGAGAATTGATTAATATAAACTTCAGTTTTCTAGATTTTTATCTTTAGCAGTTATGGTTGAATTATATGAAAAACCTGCGTTTTAAATGAGATTGCCTATTGTCTGCATGTTAAAGATCCAGTTTTTAAAAATTAATTACGCAAAAACTATACGTCAATTCTTACTCAAAAAAATTTAATTGTATGCATTAATAACATATTAAAAATTCAGCTCGTTATCTTTAGTTTGATTTAATGATCGTACAACCTTAAAAACTGAATAACTCTCAGAATGGACAAATAAATCAAACGATATAACAAAAAATTAGTAGTATCAATCAATGCCAAGGCAGACTGTAATAGATAGTAACACAGGCCAACAAATTTAAACTTTTTTGAGGTAACATTGATGAAAATAGATGTATATGAAATAATTTGTAGTCCTAAATCCGAAAATGATAAGGTAATTAATGCAATACGTACAGTTTTTCGTTAGGGTGGGGGCCGGGAAAAAAAAAGGAAAGCGACATATTTTTACAATCTAATATTTATTTAATATAAACACGTAAGAATGTTAAATCTATGCAAAGACAATACTGAGGATTATGCAGATAAAAATGTACTACATCATATATCATACAGCGACAAAAACTTTCACTTTTTCCTCTTGTGTTCTGTAGCATCATTTCTTTTTGAAAACCAGCAGTAGTCACTCAACATAGATGGGTTCCAGCGTCCCTGATATCTTGCTTCCATCGTCCTGATGTCCTGGGGAAACATCTCTCCTTTTTCGTCACTTATTACACATACATTTTTCGGAAAAAAATTAAATGGGAGTGTAATAAATGCATTTTTAAAGACATAAATAAATAATAATAAATATTTAATAAAATAATAAAGGCATAAATATGCCTTCTTTTAGTTTGGCATCACTTAATTGAGGAAATATTTATTTTAAGTACTTGAAACCATCACCTTCTTTGTCCATGGCTTTGACAAAGTTTTTCATTAGTCCAAATTTAATATGGAGAGGCGGAAGAAGCACCTTTTTTGGGTTAACAAGGGGCCATATTTTTATGTTTGAAGTACAGGTTCAAAAGAAATTTTATGAGAATAATCTTTCTTACTGTAATGTGCTTTTGTTGCCGCACTATCCGGCTGCCGTAAAATACTGTGAAAATACCCCATCTACGGTATTGTGTTAATTCCTACATTGTCCAGTCCAAAGTCAGGTATAAATAATTTCAATTACGCCATAATATAAATGCAATTACGCCATAATGTGCTAGGCCATTTCTGTGACAAGGTGTTTCAATGACTACCTAAATAAAACGCAAAAAGAGCATCCTCCTCAATGTTACAAAAATCATGTCGACCTGTTCAATTGATACAATTTAAAATACTGAAAGTTTTTTAGTAATTTTTTTATCAATTCTTTTATTATTATTATTATTATTATTCACGTATGGGCCCGGGTGGACCACGCGAAGTATAATTAAAGACGTTTGTTGTTGTTAGCCTTCCTTTGCGCCCATACTAATTTCATTCTTTCGCTATGAGCTTTTTTTCTTTCGTCAGACCAAGTTGTTCCAGTCTTCCTACATTTTTCTCTCTGGCCAACCTGCCAAACGTCAACCTTATGTCTGAAACAGCCTCTATCCTGAATTTCACTTTGTGTAATATTTGCTGATCTTAGGTCCTCTTTAATTGCAGCAATCCATTTAATTATTTCTACTTTAGCTCTACTCCTATTTTCATAAAATTCGACTATTTGTCTAGTTAGCCTATTTGGATTCATCCGTTTTATGTGTCCGTAAAACTTAAGTCTTCTTTTTCTCATATCGCTATGTATATCTGTGTATTGTTTGATTTCTTGGTTTTCTCGAAGTCGGTATGTTGTTGTATTTATCTGTTTGGGGCCTAAGATTTTTCTTATGATTTTTCTTTCCTTCTTTTCAATGTCCTCGATGTCTCTCTTTCTATTCAAAATGAGCGTTTCTGCCCCATATAGACATTCTGGCTTAATAACTGTGTTGTAATGTCTCAGTTTTGTGTTTTTAGATAGGCATTTTTTGTTGTAAATATTTTGTGTAAGTCTCAATGCCGTTTCCATTTTTTGACATCTACCCTTATTGGCCGCTTTTTCCAACCCATTTTCCATAATTATTTCACCCAAATATTTGAATTGAGAGACTCGTCTGATGTTACCACATTTTGTTTTTAGAAATGGTGTTCTTAGTTTGTTACAGGTCATGTATTGTGTCTTTTCAAAGGAAATTTGGAGTCCTACCTTTTCTGCTGTTTCTTTTAGAATTTCAATCTGTTTCTGTGCCGTTAATACATCTTGAGCCAAAATTGCTAGATCATCAGCAAACGCCAGACAATCAATTTTGATGTTGGTTCTCCCCAGTTTAATGGGCTGGTCAATATTCAGGGCCAACTTTTTTTCACGCCACTCCTGTATTACTTTTTCTAGAACACAGTTAAATAAGAGTGGCGAGAGTCCATCCCCTTGTCTCACTTCAGTTTTAATTTCGAAGGGCTCTGAGATGTCACTCATGAATTTAACTTTTGACCTTGTGTTAGTTAATGTTGCTTTAATAATTGCCAGCGTTTTCAGATCTAGTCCTTGTTCTTTCAGGATTTGGAATAAAGATTCGCGGTCAATAGAATCATATGCTTTTTTGAAATCTACAAATGTACAGACGAGATTTTTATTATACAGTTTTTGATGTCTTAGGATCAACTTTAGATTCAGGATCTGTTCACGGCAGGATCTGCCCGGTCGAAAACCTGCTTGATATTCACCAATTTTAGGTTCCAACTGTCCTTGTGCTCTGTCTAGTAGACATTGAGATAGAATCTTGTAACAAACTGGGAGAAGAGATATCCCTCTATAGTTGTTTACATCCGTTCTATCTCCTTTCTTGTGTAGTGGATGGATTAGAGCATCTTTCCAATCTTCCGGAATCCGTTCGGTTCGCCAAACTTCTTGTAGAATTTTGGTTATTTCCTTGATTGTGCCTGGACCAGCGGATTTCAAAAGTTCAGCAGTGATTCCATTTTCACCAGAAACTTTGTTATTTTTAAGCCGCTTGATTTGCCTAATTATTTCATCTTCATTCGGTGATAATGAATCTGGGTTTGTTTGTTTAGGGTTTGGTGTTGGTAGTGTTTAGTGTGGATTATGGCACGGTGGCATTATCGAGCCGTATTTTTTCAAGATCGCCGAAGGACGGACCGTCACTGTGAATGGCGCTATCGTACTATCTAGATTGATGCGGACGAACTATATTTTTAACAAGACGGTGCAACTTGCCACCCACATTACGATGGACTTATTGAGCAATCAATTTGAAGAATCGGTAATTTAACGGAATGGTCCTTGCAACCATTCATTGCAACCAGCAATTTACTTTGGGGCTATGTCACAGGTTTGGTGACACACCCAAGACTCTTGATGAACTTGAAGCCAACATTCGAGCAACCATAGTCGCTATACCACCCCACATGCTCCACCAAGTCATCGAAAATTGAGTCCATTAGATCAACCAGTGCAATAAGAGTCGAGGTAGTCACTTAAACCATATTTTGTTTAAATCATAAATGGCATAAAATATACCACCTAATGAAAATAATGAGCACCATTTTCGGCCTAATTTTCTGTGTTTTATTTCAAATACAAATCATATCACTCTTATTGGGAAACCTCTTAGTTACAAGCAACCTCTTAGTTATATAAGGTTACAAAATTGAACGGTGTTAAAATAAAGAAAATTTCGAAAAATCGGTTTGTTCAAATACTGTGTTTCCCACTGCATTTATATCACAATGAGTAACCCAAATTACCGAAAGTAGTATTTCTAATAACGCCAAATCAACATGGTTTATTTCTTTGAATTATTTCTAAAAATAATTCTAAAGATCCCTCCGGTAAAATATCTCAATCAAAAATCAACGACAGCAAGTAAATATCTGAATAAAAATCAATTCAAATAGTTTCGTGATCTTTTCCAATAAGATTCCGAACTCTTTCAATAATGCCTCACGTCCGTGAAAGCACTTCGAAATCCCCTCCACTCCCCCCGAAAAAAACGAAGCAAAAAGGCGAAACAACCCGAAATGAAAAATGGGTCTGCCCGTCTCGCGTTAGAATGCGTACGTTTTAAATTTTGACCATGTTTCCCGTTTTATTAAAATCGAAAGCTAAAGAGAGAGCGGGCGAGTGGTATTTTTCGGCGTACGATCCACGCCTGAGGCGAAATCGCCCCCGTTCGATATTATACCGTCATGTAACAATAAGAGTTCCGGGCAGCTCCACCAGTGCGCGCCACTGCGCGCATATTGATTCTACTCTATTCGGTGAAAGGCAAAAACACAACGGCGTAGATGTAAAGGGGTTTCTAGATATCTATATCTATATATATTTAATGACATATATTTACTAGGTCTATTAGTATGAAACTGGAATTTTTGTATAGAAAATACACGTTTATTGTATAAAAATGATACAAAATATTTTATTCGTAATATTGCCCATCGCTAGATATACATTTATCCCATCTGTCTGATAATTAATGGATGCCATGCCTAAAAAAATTGTTGCTCTCTCGAGGCAAACCAGTCATCGAGCCATTTTTGTAAGAAGTGAAGCGCTGCTCAACAAGTGCGTGTCCCATTGATGTAACTAAGTAGTAATCAAACGGAGCCAAGTCTGGTGAGTAAGTCGCTAGTGAACTAAGTGACTAAACGCTTCAATCGTTTTCTTGACCAGTTTTGCTGTGTGTGATTCAGTATTAACGATTTCACCAGGTTTTAACAGCTCATAATAGATCATACCCTTCTTTCGTCCATAGCGATTTGGCCTTGCAGTCGATGTCGATTCTTCACCTGAAGTTACCCCTGATCTTTTATCCTCAGAATTCTCAAAATATATCCATGTTTCATCGCCAGTCACAATTCGATGGACAAATAACTTTCTTTTGTACCTGGCGGGCAGCATTTCGCAAGTGGTTTTTCGGTTATCCTGCTGTCTTTCATTCAGTTCATGTGGAACCCATTTTTCCATCTTCTAAATCTTTCCCATGGCAAGGTATAGGGACGGTTTCTGGTGTCACATTTTATTGATGCGCGAATTGTTGTTGCATTTGAACATCATTCTCGTACAACAATGCTTACAAGTCGCTGTCTTCAAACTTTTTCGGCGGTCACACTTAAGCCACTCAAAGTACTGTGATTTACCAAGAACATGCTTACCGTAAGCATTCGATACGATTACTTCGACAAGCATTCGATACGATTCTACAGCATTTTTCTTCAACTGGTAACAGAAACTCAATGCTGTCCGCAAATCGTAGTTTTAAGGTACAAAATTCCACATGTTCCACAACTTGTATTGTGGTGAGTTGAAAATCTTTGTCAGATGTCAAAAAAGGAAATGGCGCAATGACTCGGCAACTACATTGATAACAGTTGTGGCTATCTATGGGCAAATTTCGGACTACAGACTGGCAGATTACAGGCCTGGTAATAACATAACATAATAGCATTATGTTTTGAAAATTATGTCGTTCGAATGTCCCCCTCAGCTTCATCTGGTAGAAAGCATTCTGAAGACCCAATTTTTGATTATTCTTTCACACATATCGTCTGGTATATTTTCACAATGGTGGCCTGAATATTGCATTTACGGTCAAGAATTGTTTAGGGTTTATACGTGTAAATCAGATATATAACATAATCTCATAAACAATAATCCTAAACCGTGAGATCGCAAGATGTTGGTGGCCAGTTGACATTACCATTTCATGAAATAAATAATGCATGAAGGTAACTTTTCTTGCAATAAATCTATTGTCTGGTAAGATCGCATCAACCGAAAAACCACACTAAACAGTGACTTTCTAAAGATGAAGAGGTAACTCATGAATTACTTGAAAATTTTCATCAGCACAAATCCTGGTATATCCAAGGTATGTTTGTTCACAAACCCATTAAGCTAGAAATGGGCTTCGTCGGAGTTCATTACCCTTACCCAAAGTGGGATCGCCTTCCAATTGCTCTTGAGCCCAATTCGTATATCGTGTAGATACATCATGGTGAATTGACACAATATACTGAATACAGTAGTGTAGAAATTTCAAACTTCTGACACTTATTGGAAAACTCTTTATATATATAAAAGCAACAGGTCTTTCAAACGGAGCAGTTTTTTAAAATCTTGAATAAAACAAAGATGACTTTGTGAATTTGCCTAACTCTAGTCTCATTTCACAGGTGTAATGTATGACATTAATAAAAACGGAACCGTACACAATACAACAACGCCTTAAAATTGTTGAAATATTTTATGAAAATAGGCGTTCAGTGAAAAATATTCTTAAAAAATTACGTGGTATTTACGGTTTGCACATTCGTTCATCTGACAGCACTATCTGTCGAATTGTTTAAAAATGTCAAGACAGTGATTCGTTGGAACATAAAAGAAGACTAATATATAGTCGTAGTGGTCGTTTACAAGAGCATGTTGATTTGGTTAGTGAAACTGTTGCTGAAGACCTAGAATTTTCTATTAGTCGACGTTTACAATTTGGACTCACTGAATCCACAAAATGGCGTATTTTACGAAAGGATTTAGCTCTGAAGGCATATAAGGTTCAAATAACACAGCACAGGAACTAAAACCACTAGATGATTTTGTCAACTGGATCAAAGAACAAACAGATGAATTTTCTCAAAAAATCATCATTATAAGCAGGAGGTGTAATTGGGCCGTATTTCTATCACAATGCTGCTGGTGAAGCTGTAACTGTGAATGGTATTCGATATCGTGAGATGATAACTGGATTTTTGTGGGCTGAATTGAATAATATTGATCTGGAGAATATGTGGATGGCGCTACCCCTCACTCTGCTAATGAAACAATTGATTTATTGAGAGAAACATTTCCTGGACGAGTTATTGCAAGCAACGGTGATGTTAACTGGCAACCAAGATCATATGGTTTGACACCGTTGAACTATTTTCTTTGGGGTTAAGTGGAAAGCTAGGTCTATAAAAACAATCCACAATTATTCCTGAACTAAAAGATGGAATTATTCGAGTCATTGTTGAGATAAAGCGACAAAGATACCTTCAATCAAACTAAGATATATATATATATATATATATATATATATATATATATATATATATATATATATATATATATATATATATATATATATATATATATATATATATATATAAGTTATCATAGCATAGAATTTTGAAACTTAGTATTGAAACTAGGCGAATCGTTCAAAAAGTTCTCAGTCAAACCCAGAGATGGCACAAGCATGAGCAAATGACGATAACATTAATCAAGTATGATTTATTAGATCGCATGTTGTGAAGTTTCAGATGTGTGAGTTTAGGTGCTTATTTGTAGAGATCGAGTAAACAAACGAGTTTTGATATTTTCTAAAAAATGGACAAAATTGAATTTCGAACAGTGTCATTTAGTTTTAGAGTACTTAATTCCGGCAAGTATATTCTATTTTAAATAGAGATAGAGAGTGAATAGCGTTAAATTCTATTTCAACGGTTTTTTCCCTTCGTTTCCGAAATCTTCTGAAAATTATAAACGCCCATAAGTCCCAAAACTGCTATGACTAACAAAATAATCGCAAAAATGCACACTGTCGTATTAAATGATCACCGATTATAGTACTAGAGCTTAATGACATTGTAAACAACTCATTATATCTGGCACTGCATTTTACACAATATTTTGAGTACAAAAACGACTTAGACTCGATGGGTGCCGCGTTTGTTAATAATCAATCAAAGACCATTCGAATGAACACTTCTCAATAGTGTTAAACTTGTTTAAAGTCAAGTTGAGTGAGTTTTTGGAATTTTATAATAACAGAAGAAATGTGGATAAAAATCATTCTAGAATGGAAGCAGCAATCCAAGCGGTAGATGCGAACAGGTAAAAATATGCCAAAGAAGGCGAAAATAGTTCATTGTGAAGAAAACGTTATGGCTATGGTTTTCTGCGATTTTCGCAGTGTAATGCTCATAGACTACCTAACAAAAAGCAGGATCATCAAAGAGAAATATTACACTTCATTACTAGGCCAAGTGAAAGGTGCACCCACATCTGACTCTTTCACCATAGCAATGCTCCTGCGGACATTTGTCTCTCAGTAAGTACCTCCTCTTCCTTAACCTGAAGAAATAGCTCCTTGGAAGAAGATTCACTTCAAATTATGAGATGAAAACTAAGACATCTTATTTTGAACTAAGACATCAGAATTGAACAAATTGCATTATACTGAGGGTATGGAAGGTCGTTGGTCTAAATATATTGAATTGAAGGTGACTACGTTGAAAAAAAAACAAAAATGTTGGGCTTTCTTTGTCAAGGTAAAAATATGTTTTAATTCTGCGAGATAAAACATGATTGTGACTTATATCCGATATCTACGACGATCTTATATGTTTAATAACAATTTAATTATCAAACTCACATCTCTTTAAAATGATTGATCAATCTACAAATGATTGATTTGTATAAAACGATTCCTAGTATTAGTTTTTATTAGCAGGTGTGACGGTTAATGATTCTTATTTTTTTATGAGATAGCCCTGAAAACAAAGATCGGTTCACCCTTTCATCTCTTATGTCATTTTGTTGCTGAGACAGCGCCTTTCAAAACACCATTGATGTTTAAACGACTTCGAGTTAGCGTCATATTTTTTTCGCGTAGTAAAAATGTCGAGTTTCGAGCCAAAAATATAGTCACTTGGGCACGTACTGCTTTTCTAGTTGGTCAAAAGAAAAACGCGGGTGAAAGTCGTCGTATACTTGTGTGAAATCTATTGGTTCAAAATGGTTATTTCGACTTGAAAGACAAAGTATTCCCAGGTCAACAAAAAAAAATTGAAGATACCGAATTGCAAACATTGTTGGAAGAAGACAACTCAAGAACAAAATCAACAACAAATGACAGAGAGGTTAAATGTTAGTCGCGGAACCATTTATGATCGTTTGCGTCGCATGGGAAAGATCCAGAAGGCAAGAAAATGGGTACCATATCACCTCAACAACAGACAGATGGAAAACGAAAAACGGTGCTTTGGAAAGAAAACAATGTTGTGCATTTGGTAGGATCAGAAGGGTGTCGTATACCATACGCTTCTGAAACCAGGTGAAACAGTTAATACTGCTCGTTACCGCCAACATATAATCAATTTGAATCATGCATTGATTGAAAACCGACCAGAATTGGCTACAGAATATGGAAAAGTTATTTTGCAGCACAAAGCGTTCAAAGACACCATTTCTGCACTTGACTGAGAACTCTTGCCTCACCCGCCATACTCGCCAGACTTGGTCCCTTTCGACAATCACTTGTTTTAATCGATGTCTTACGCACTTTCCATCAAACACTTCAACAATTAGGGAGATGTCAAAAAATGGCTTGATGACTGGACCACCTCAAAAAAAATTCGGTTTTTCTGGGAGGGCTTCCACAAATTGCCAGAAGCATACTTTGAATAAACCATTTTCTACTGTCCTCTACAAAATGCAGCTTTCGTGGTTAACTAACCATAAAATTAGTTATGATGAAGTTGAAAAATATATTACCCATCTGATCTCAATGTGCCACATAATAAAGTAATAAAACTTTTTTAAATTCCTTTTAAAAAAATAGTCCAACTTTTCTGGTTATTTTATCATTACTATGAGCTAAGCCATTTTAAAATTAAACAATTTAATAACATCCGAAGTAGAATATTCCTAAATGATAAAAATTGAATGAGTTCAAATTAAATTACCTTTTTAAAATACATTTTATGTTACCTCAATTTAATGATCAGAAACGAATTAATTTTTTTTATGGACGAAATGCCCTCTCTCTACGCCTTTGGTCCGACCAGCTGGCCTATTGTTCCCACAGACCCCTTCGGACGGGAAAATGTCGCATGCCGGAGAAACGGCGACGGAGGTTGAATGCGCGATACAGGACCTTTGCTACTTGTCACCGGGATATTTAGAATTTACGTTATTAAACTGCTTTTCCCTGTTTTCACGTACGGCTCCGCCAAATATAAATATTAAATGTTATTAATACAGAAAAAGGTAGAGAAAATGGACGGAACTAGACGTTTTCCATGAAAATAAAGGATCAGATGATGAATTAAATTTATAATTTGCATAATTTGATTTTATAATGGTTTTAATAAAGTTTTTTTTAATACTTAATTTTATTCTGGTTTTACTAGGTCGCCTTATCACGCTAAAATGAATATTTAATTGTTAATATTCCTGGCGAGTTTCTTGTTCGAAATCTAACAGAAAAATTTAACATTTTCTCCATTCATCTACTTCTAAAACATACTAAAAAATGTTCAAATCTATTAAAAAAATGTATTGAAGTTAAGAAATACCGAGTGATACGAGGATTGCTATTTATGCATCCGGGACTGGCAACAATGGTGTTGCTCATACGCCATCTCTCATAAACATCGTAAAGTTTGATATTACTGACTGTATATGCACTCAGAACGTTTTATCATACGAACGCTATTTGTGTTTCTTCTCAATTCATCTCAGTTAAAAAATAGAATTAACTCTTGAGAATTTTCAACGTGAATTATCTCAACAATAATATATCGATCAGCTCACTTCGATTTTTGGTGATGAAACACCATCTAAAACCACTGTGTATCGCTGGTTTAGTAAATTTAATCGTGGCCGTCCTTCGCTCATGGATGAATTTAAAAAAAGTCGTCCAAAATCGATTGTGCCAGAAAACATTGATAGTGCGCACGAACTGATAAAGCAAGATCGTCATGTGACATACCGTGAGACTGAGGCATCCCTGGGCATTAGTATGACAAGCATACACAAGATTGTACATAAACATTTAGCCGTAAAACAGATTTGTGCGCGTTGGATTCCGCATAATTTGACAATCGCTTAAAAAAGGCTCGTGGTGTAAAGAAATGCTCAAAATATACAATCCTGGTGCATCAAAAGCCGTGAATAACATCTACACAGACGACGAATCTTGGATCTATACGTATGAGCCCGAAATAGCAGTCGACTGTAGGGTAAAGAGGTGTAAATTGACGCACTTTTGAAACAATCGGTCATAAACAAAATAAAAATTAACGTTTTAAAATCAAGTCTATATATTTTAAATCTTTGATTAATTGGTAACTAAAAAACTTAAATCAAAATCAAAACTTTTATCTTTGGATTAATTTGTACCAAAACCGAAAAAAATAGAAAGTAAGTTGGCGCAGCAAAGCCGATGAGATGGCGAAGATTATGCGTTGTCATTTTTACATCACTCTTCCTGTCTTCTTGTCTTCATCACTCTTCTTGTCTGTTTTACTTTTCTTCGGTGCTTTCAACGGCTTCTTAGGCTTTTTGGGTTTTGGTTCAACTTTCTGCTTATTTACTTCTTCTAATTTGGATTTATAGGCTGAACTACTAATTATTTTAGATTTCATGCGTTTTCTTTTAGTGCAACTTTTTGTCTGAGATTTAGGGAAAGGTATAATATTTTTTATTTTATCAGAGATTGACACGTGTGAGCATTCTACATTTGTTGAAGTAGAAGGATGCATTATAATAACATAATCGGCATTCGTGCATAGACTGGATTGAGGAAATTGGGCATCAAGAGTGGTTGCTTCAGGATGGAATGTAGATACTTGAATGACACTAGGATTTTTGGCTTTGGCTTCATTTGATGTTGAGATCAAATTGTTCAGGTAAGCCGTGGTGAGTGGCTACTGTACCAGTTTCAAACACCATTTGTATTTCAGTCCTGATGGATTGAGAATAATTTTCAGTCTGATCAGTCACTTCTTTATTTGAATGAGGATCTTTTCTACCGTGTTTCCTGCGGAATCTTCTGGATTTTCTTGTTCTGTGACAGTACTTGCCATAAAATCGGCATTATTAAAAACATTCCAAGGAGAAATTCCTGTGATTCTGAAACTTTCAACAGCACATTGAATATTCGCAGCTCTATTATAGGCAGGTAGGTGTAAATAAAGAAGTTAACTGGAATACTGTTATCGCCCATCCTGGACGACTCCTCAACCATTTCTCAAACTCCCCAGCGTAGTAGTTATTAAGAACACCGTGGTGAAAACCTCTATCAAAGGGCTGCATTTTATGGCTGCTTTGTGGTGTCAAAGTCAGTGTAAAAATATTATTTTTCCGGAAGAAATCCACAGTTTTAATTGAGCAGTATGAGGAGTGAGTGTCTAGCACGAGAAAAATGGGGTCATTTTCAGTAGGTTTAGTATGATTTCTAAAATGATTTAACCGATTAATAAAGAGATCCGCATTAATAAAGCTAGAATCGGAAGTCATTCATATTAATCCATCAGGTGCTCCATCCAGTAATTCAGATTGCATACGTTTCCTGCCGAATATAAAAGCTGGTGGAACAAAGTGGCCAGTCGCAGACATAGCATTTACAACAGTCACATTTATGCCTCTCTAAGCGCTTGCTATTTTGTTAACTGCTCATTTTCCCTTCATTGTAAGAATTTTGAGTTGCCTGGTACCGGCCTGGTTGAGTGGTACCGTGGATAAACCCATTTCGTCCATATTGTAAATACGGTGTGGACGAAAGTTATATTTATCCAACACCGCACTCCTATTAGTCCAGAAGCGTTCGCATTGTGGTTACTTGCAGTCTCTGTTTCTCGATCGAACCGATATGGAATATGGTTTTTTTAGCGAATTCATAAGCAAGTGCCGTTAAAATATTCGTGGTCGTACCATAAAACATTGCTTCTAACATTGCATAATCACAGAAGGCTTTTTCGACCTCTGTTGAAAAGGTAAACTCATATCTACCAGTTTAGTTGGGCATACAGTTTTTTCAACAACCTCCTCAACGTAGATTCTAGCATTCCTAAAGATTTTGCGATAGATCTTTTACTTTTTCCTTGGTCGAGGAGTTTGCATGCTTCTTCAATAACAGACGGTCCATATTTGTCTGTCACTTTTCCTTTCTCGCCGTGACATACTGCAATTGAAAAATTAAGAAATAATTTAAAAAACAGTCCAAATTGTAAACATTGAAATAAGGTATTGTAAGTTGGCGCTTGTACAACCACTTAGCGCCTCATCTTACATACTTTCCCGTAATGTAGAAATCGATCTGCTACCGCCATATCTTGGAAATGAAATGTTGGAAATATTTCGATTGTTAAGCTAAGGTGAAATAAGATTTTAATCAACAAGTCAGTCAAAACACTGAATATCCACCAATTTTTTGAACGACACTACTTTCAAATTATAATAAAATTAGATCAAAAGTGGTCGAAATCTTTAAACTTACCTGCAGCAATTGTTTTGTGTGCAAATTGTTTATTTTTTGTGAGCACGTGCTAGTAAAGATAATCAACAATACACGACTGAAGTTCGATGCAAACGTCACATCTAACCCAGCCAATCGCCAATGCGCCAACTTATCGCCCGCGTCATCTTACACCACTCTATCCTATGGGTTTTTCAAAATGAGCCAAATCCAACAAAAGTTGTTCGCGCAAGAAGCACTTCGAAGCAATGTTTTTTTTGGGATAAATGGGCATGTGGTTACAGTGTCACTAGAGAATCGTAGAACTGTCAATTCTCAATGGTGCACAATCATTTGTTTGCCAGAACTCTTTGAAGAAATAAGAAATAAACAACCAGAGACGCAGAATCATTTTTCACCATAACCACGCGAACTCTCACACATCGGTCCGAACAACTCAATATCTGATCGGTCAAAACATCGAATTGATGAGATATCCACCTGACAGTCCCGATTTGGCACCCAATGATTTATGTTTGTTCCTATCTAGAAGAATAAACTACGCGATCAACGATTTTCGACGCCAGAAGAAGCGGTTGATGCATTGAAATGCATGTTTAGGTGATACCTCGATAAGAATATGAAAAAGTGCTATGAAAATTAGTTCAAACGTATGTAAACGGGTATCGATCATCGCGAAGAATATTCTGAAAATCAAAACCATTTTCCCTCGTAACCCTCGTATTGCTTCTTATTCTTGAGAAAACGTTGCGCCTAGCACTGTAACAAATTGTTTATACAATTTAGGATATTAAGGGAGAAAGAAGTGTCCGGAAGAAATGCTTCGTCAGAAAAACAACACGAAAACTAATTTTGTTTATTTGGTCCCGATGCAAAAACAGAGTTTAAAGAAAGAACAAGACGGCTCTGGATCCTCGAAATTCCATTCCCGCAACACAACAGGGTGATAGAAATATCATGATCTGGTAGTATTGGGATGAAACCTGAAATTTAGTAATTATTGATGGGATTGTATACGCTTGGAACTATGTGGACATACCACCAGAAAACGCGTTCGTAAGCGGTTCGAAAGTAGGTACCAGAAATATCTTCAGATTCCAATAAGACCACGATCCGTAGCACACAGAGAGGGTTACCAAGTAATGATTGCTCTACAACATCAGAAGAAGGTTGATTACATCTTCCCAATCATCGGATATTAATCTTCTTGAGGACTTATGGCACTTAGTGGATCAAAAAATGAGAAAAGATATGTGTTCAAATGTAAATTCTTTAAAACCTGTATTACTTTAGAAATGAATAATCATATCGAGATGTAATTGTATAATTGTAAGGTGCGGATCACGAAGAACAGGAAAAATCAGGAATTTTTAAAAATAGCTAATTCTAGTGGCTCTATCTTTTGACGCGGATAAGCGTTGGAAAGGTGCATCCCTCACTGACGTTCCGACAACATTTCATGACATTCGGATCATTAGAAGCCTAGTTCTCGAGCTTAAAGTGTCAATGTGTTTATACCATCGGTCGAAAAATGAACATCCAACAAAGAGCGAATATTAAGTTTTGTTTGAAACTTGGTAAAACCTTCACCGAAAAGTTTCAATTAACGAAACAATTGTATGGTGAGATTTGTTTATCCCGTGGCAGAGTCCACGAGTGGTTTAAACGATTCAGAGAAGGTCATGAGGACATCAAGAACGACGAACATCCTGGTCCGAAAAATTCCGTGGTTACTTGAAGTAACATTGAAATTGTGCGTAAATTTATAAAAAAATTAGCCAAAATCTTCGTTACAATACATGGAAATGGAATTGAACATATCGAAAGAATCAATTCATCGCATTTTGACTCATCATTTGAGACTTCGGAAAGTTCGTGCATGCTTTATTCCTCGCAAATTTGTGTGGTCAATTGTGGTGGTGGACCAAACATTTGTCCGAATCTAATATTTCAAGGACTAAAGAGTCGAAAAAAATACAGCATTGTTACTGGTGATGAGACATGGTGTTTTCAATATGATCCAGAAACCAAGCATCAAAGTGCCGAATAGAAGACCGAGCGAGTCAAATCCGAAAGTCGTCTCGAGAAGTAAAAAATTAAAACAATGTTGATTTGTTTCTACGATTCGGAAGGAATTGTGCACAAGGAGTTCCCACCTGGTCAAACGATCAATGCTGTATTTTATATTGTTGTTATGAAGCGTCTGTTGTCGCGTAATCGTCGTATGGGGCCACAATACCGTCAATAAGGCAGCTGGCGCTTGTTGTACAATAACGCGCCGTCCTATCGCTCACCTCTAATTTTTTGACCAAAAATGGCATTTTAATCATTAATGATTCACCGTACTCACCTGATTTGGCTCCCTGCGACTACCTTTTCGAAAAACTTTTTGCCGATGAAAGAACAGCGGTATGCCAACATTGAAGCTATTCAAAAGGCATCGACCGCCATCCTGAAGGACATATCTTTGGCTGAACTCAAAAATGCAATTCTCAATTTAATTGACTGTGTAAAACGTTATATTGACGCAAAAATCAATATTTGTGTTTTATATTGTGCGTTGGTCTTGTTTTCCCTGTTTCGCCATGATGTTAAAATAATAAAACAAATTGAAAAAAATCGGTAAAACTTAATAAGCCTTTTATTATTTTTTAAATCGACATTTACAAGAAGAATATCAGAACTATGAAACGTAATAGCCACAACACTGGTTGAAATGTAAATGTTAAAGACTGTTATGTTCAGTACGAGGGTAGTCTGAAAAGTTTCCAGCCTCAACATAAAGATGGCGTTACTCATCAAAAATATTCTGTTCTAACCTTGAAAATGTCGACCATATTAGAAGCTCAGTTGTTCCTGAACAGTCATTTATGTCAGTCGATGTTAGTGTTTCTGTAAAGATGAAAAAAATCGAACATCAAGCCTTCATTAAATTCTTGCATTTGAAAGGCAATACGTCCACGCAAATTAAAGCCAAGATGGATACTGTTTACGCAGACTCTGCACCATCATTTGCCACCGTAAAATTTTGGGAAAAACGTGGTCGTACCAGCTTGGTTCACAATGAACGTTAGGGACGGCCAAAAACTGAACCACTACCGTTAACATTAAAAAAAGTTCACCAAATGGCGGTAGACAACTGTTAAATTAAGGTTAGAGACATAGCAGAGGCTGTGAGCATCTAAGGCTTGAGCTTGAAAAAGCCCGCGCGTTGGGTGCCGCCATTGCTCCCTCACGACTAAAAACACATTCGAATGAACATTTCCGAACACCTGTTGAAGAAATTTCAGCGAAATAAGTCGGAGTTTTGGTGTCGATTAATAATTGTAGATGAAACTTGGATACACCACTACACTCCTGAAACCAAGGCAAAGTTGAAACAGTGGACTGCTAAGGGTGAATCGATTCCTAAAAAGACTGTTCCATGGGCCGGGAAAATGATGGCGACTGTTTTTTGAGATAGTCATGGAGTTGTGCTAATCGGCTATCTTGAAAAGGGAAAAACAATAACAAGAGCATAGTAGGCATCATTACTTGACAAGCTGAAGGTAGAAATTACGCAAAAACGGCCGCAGTTGAAGAAAAAGAAAGTTTTCTTCCACCAAGACAACGCACCATCTAACACTTCTGACAAAAATTCACAAATTGGGATTGGGATTCGAATTGATTGACCACCCACCGTATTCACCAGATCTGGCCGAATGACTTTTTCTCTTTCCTAGCCTCAAAGTTTCGCTCGGAGGACAAAGATTTTCATCGAATGAGGAGGCCGTCAGATATGTTAACGACGAGAACAAGATATCAACTACGATTTGAACGGATTAAAAGAATAGGAACATCGTTGGAAAACTGCGAAAAGAGTACAGAATTACAAGGAGACTGTTGAGAACTTAAACCTAATTTGACAAAAAATACTTGTTTCTGTGTTAGGCTGGAAACTTTTCAGTCTACCCTCGTACATTATATCAATTTACCATGGAAAAATAAACGATTCAATAGAGCGCAGAAATTGGAAGTTGGAAGGGAAGTCTCACTTTGGGGAAAAATTATCCTTTCCGACGAAACGCACTTCTGACATAATGGGTTTGTGAACTAACATAACTGCAGGATTTTGGCCGATGTAAATCCTTAAATGATTCAGGAGTTACCTCTTCATCTTCAAAAAGTCTCGATTTGGTGCGGCTTTTGGGCTAAAGCAGTCATGGGGCCATATTTTTTTGAAGACGATGATGGAAAACGTGTTATAGTTAATGGTGAGGAATATCTTTGATCCGACCTGATAAATGTGTATATAAACAATGTTTCGTTTCAATAAGACGATCCAACTTGTCAATAATCCAGACACACACCAGACTACGGATTTATTGCAAGAAAAGTTTCCTGGGCGTGTTATTTTGCGAAATGGCAATGTCAACTGGCTACCAAGATCATGCGATCTCTGGTCTTTGGATTTTTTTATGGAATTAGGTTAAATCTCTTGTTTACAGAAATAAACCACGAATAATGGTTGACAATAAACCAAACCATGATTAAAAATAAAGAACTTACATTCATTGTTACATGGCACTTCTCGACTGTTAACTTATTTCATAGACACGAAGATATCGTACCATTATATATCGGATAATTGTAGCGTGGATAATATAACACCATAATAGGTCCACGCGAACAATGATAATCCTCAAGGCCGGTCTACCCTTCACAAAATTGTTTTAACCTTTTTTGATGGGCACAAATGATGAACTCGCTGATGAATTCACTGATATACTTCAAATGTAATGCCACAATTGTAATAGTCGATACAGAAATATGCTTCAGTCATATCAGTACCCAGCCTGGGTAGGACTTTCATTGCATTTTCTTGTATTATGCTGAGTAGAGAGCATTTAAACGTCTTCCTTCCCTTACTCCCTTCTGCTTCCCTACTTTTTCTAATATACTTGTTAATAAGTAATTCACTTCGTTTTTTTATTTCTATCTAACAAATTTGCCTGATATTTAATTTATTTATGCCATTACGTAATGTTATCATACAATTTTTTACATTGTCGATCTACACTTCTTCTGCCTATAGGTCATTTGTTTCTGACTGTCTTATCAACTATGTTGTCAGTCATTTCACTTATGATATTGTTACATTCATTTTTTTTTATTCAGTATTCACTTGTTTATCTCTTCCACGTTATATTTGACTCTGATTTTGTCAATTCTAATTCCATCCCTCAATAACTTACTTCCAGTAATTCCTCTTATTATTCTCATCTCAGGCATTTCCAACAACCGCCTTGTCTTAAATATATCATATCTTCAATTCTTTTATTGGAATCTTCGGTGTGAAACACTAAACTCAAAGAGATTTACCACTAAACACCAAATCAGTTTTTGAAACTTCTCCACGCACGTCTCGCTAACCATGTTAGCATCATCATCGTGATTTAGATTTAATCATCTCCTTATGATGCTAACATGGTTAGCAAAACGTGCATCAAGAAGTTTCAAAAAATAATTTGGTATTTAGTGGTAAATCTCTTCAAGTTTAGTTTAATATCATATCTTGTTTTTTATGTGTATGTTATTATTGGTGTTATGGCGACGTTATAGATCCTGGCTTTCGTTTCAATTCTAATCTATATATTGGTCCAAAATGCATTTTTTGGACATCTCGTCACATTATCAGATTTCTATATTTAATCGTTGGCTTCTTTTTCTACGTATTTGGTACCGTCAATTTTTAGCTTATATCTAATTAGTTCTTTGTTAATAACTAATGCTTTAGTTTTCTTCTGAACTGCGATAATCATTAAACTTTTTAAATATCCTGTTAACTGAATTGACTAATATTTGCAAGTTGTCTTCATATTGAGCTGTAAACATTGCAACGTCTCCGTACCACATTATTGTGATTTCTGTGTTCCACATTCTGTATAATTTTGCTCTATTAACATTATTTAATCAATCAATAAGTAATATTAGAGTTACAAAATAATACTTAACAAATAAAAATTGGATAACTTCAAAGATTGGTTTCAAAATATGGCATAAACCAACATATAAACACTTGAATTACTATTAATCACCGCACAATCACAGCCGAAGTACAATAATTGCGATCATGTAAATAATATACGATAAAATAAATGATACAATAAAATAATTAATACAATAAAATAAATAATAATGTAAATAAACTTCTTCGTAAGAATGTCAGTGTTGTTCTGAAAGTCCGTGCTGTATCGATCGAAATAAGTGGTAGTCCAAAGGAACTAAGTCCGGTGAATATGGCGGGTGGGGTAGAACGTTCCATTTAAAGTTTTCCAAATAGTTTTTTACATATTTTACAACATGGGCTCGAGCATTGTTATGTTAAAAAATTACTTTATCGTGTCTTTGGGCGTATTCTGGTGGTTTTTACGTTAATGCTTGGTTCAATTTTATCAATTGTTGCCGATATCGACCGCCAGTAATCGTTTCACCAGGTGTCAGCAGTTCGTAATACACAGCTCTCCTACTATCCCACCAAATGCATCACTTTTTCTTTACCAGTTACAACTCGATGCAAAAAACCTTTTCTTTTCTTTCTGGCAAGCAAAATTTCGCAAGTGATCGATGTCACTTTCCTTTAATTCACATGGAATCCATTTTCCTTCCATCTGGATGTTTCCCACTGCGTGTGAACGTTCTGAAATGGTGAACTGGGCAACATTCAATGCTTCTGCCAATTGTTTCAAGGGATGAGTTGAGTCTTCATCCAATAAAGCTTGCAAATCTGCATCTTCAAACTTTTTCGGCTGTCCTGGATGCTCCTTGTCTTTTATATGAAAATCACCACTTTACGTTTGAACCATCGTTCACAAGTTTTTTGGGTTAGAACATGTTCACCATAAGCTTTAACCAACAATCGATAACTTTCAGCAGCGGTTTTCTTCAAATGAAAAAGGTTTTTAAACTTCCCCGCAAAAAGTATTTTACTTGTGCATAATTCGACATTTCAGAGTTATGAAAAACTATGTTTTTTTGCGTAATGACAATTAATAACGAGCTGGCTTTTAATGGAGTATGTTTACCCTTTAAAACGCCATAGACGTAATTAGTCTATACCAACAAATGTATTAGTAACATCATCTCTTAGCAAAATCGACATTATTAACCGAAACACCTATTACTTCACCTACTTCAAAATGATAATTTGTTTAATATGGTTCGTTATAATGTTTCATCCAGATAATTTTGGAATAAACGTTACCAAAACTGTTAGTAGATTTAGAACTAATTAGATTAATATATTTGTAATTTCATTTAATGACATTATCCATTATGGACGCAAATAATTATATATAAAACAAAAATGTTTTTACGCCTATTCCAACATGTGTTTATTTCAGCAATAGAAATGTATTTTGAGTTTATTTATCTAATTTAATATATAACTGTGTTAAAATTAATTGACACAAAAATAAACAAATTATTTCGATTCAAATACTTATAAAGAGTTTTTCAACAAGAGTGTCAGAACTATGAAACGTAAAAATAAGTAGATATGCCACTCCACGAATCCTGTCGTATCATAACTGGCTGTCTGGTACCAATACCGAATGATAAACTATACTGTCTTACCGGCATTGCCTTTCCTAGTATCAGACGCGAACAGACAGCCAGGAGCAAAAAAACTAAATCGTCTACGTCTACGAACTATCCCCTATTCTGACATGAACCTGTTCACCCCCAACTCAAATCGAGAAAAGGTTTCTTGCACTAAACAGAGAATCTTACCAACACACCGCAACAAACTAGATTAGGAACGTGACAAGATCGAAACGCCCATCTTCCAGATTAGGTTATACTAAGAGAGGAAATTCTCCCAGGACAAACGGAAGAATGGGAGGCATGGAGATCCTTGAACAGACTACCCTCTGGAATTTCAAGGTCCAAATGTAATATGAACAGATGGGGGCTTTCAGATAAATCAGTGCTGTGCGATTATGGACATGAGCAGACTACTGGCCATATTATGCTATGCAAACTCTGCCCAAACACCTGCACCGTCGAGGAATTCATGAAGGCTACCCCAATTGTTAGTAGTCATGTTCTGTGTTGCTTTCTATATTATGTCTTATACAATTTTGTATTTACAAAGTTTAACTACAGAACTTGTGCCGTTCATATTGTTTCGATATTTCTGACATTATATATATATATATATATATATATATATATATATATATATATATATATATATATATATATATATATATATACTGTATTTATAAGCCAAACACATTAACATGGTACTCCTTACTACGGCCAACTTGATAACATGGATCTGTCCATTGTACTGAATAAATTTCTGAATCCTGCTTACTCTTTTGGTTGTGCATCATTCAGTGTTATTAAAAATATTTTATCTGTTATCTTATTGAAAATTTTGTACATTACACGAATAGAATATTTATGGGGCGGTAGTTTTTTAAAATTTTCTTCTGCTACTTTCTTATATACTCCGCATTTTTCCATACATTGAGAATGTTCCATTCATTGAGACATTTTGAGTAAAGTTTGTCCGACAGTTTTTAATATTTCATTTTAGTATTTTCATTTTACACTGTCCATCCCCATATATGCATATATATATATATATATATATATATATATATATATATATATATATATATATATATATATATATATATATATATATATATATATATATATATATATATAGTTACGGTTATATTTATTTACCAAATTGAGTTATATTAAAATTTAAGTTATTCGGACATTTTGGCGAAGGTACTGAAATAACAATGGAGTACATTTTGCGTCGGGTCTGGAGGAGGTAATTAACGTATGTCCGTGGTTATTTTGTGTATCCGGTACTGCGTGTTGAGTCGGGTTACAGGGCTGTACTTTGTTGCGACAGTATCAATAATTTATGAGAGTTGATTACGTGTTTTCTTGATCAATCTTTTGCTCATATTAGAATGGGCTTTAACAGAGGGTCGGTACCGTGTTTCTTTTGTTTATATCTATTTTAGTCTTATAATTAACGCATCAATTTTAATTCGTTACTTCTCATTCACCTCAGTCCGATACTGGTACCTTGGTTGATTGGCAATAATCTAACGAAGAGCTACTGAATCACTTCGCGTTGAATCTCTCCGTTAGATTACTGCCAATCAACCAAGATACCAGTATCGAACTGAGGTGCATGAAAAGTAACGAATTAAAATTGATGCAGTAATTCTAGGACTAAAATAGATATAAACAAAGAAACCAGGTACCGACCCTCTGTTAAAGCCTATTCAAATATGAGCAAAAAATTGATCAAGAAAACACGTAATCAATTCTCACAAATTCTCGATACTGTCGCAATAAAGTACGGACCTGTATCCTGACATGCAGTGCCGGATGCACAAACTAACCACGGACATGCGTTAATTGCCCTCCAGACCCGACGCCAAAAGTACTCCATTTTTATTTCAGTACCTTCGCCAAAATGCCAAAATCATCATTTTCATAAAAAAACCGCATATGAAAAGTTTGCTACACGACATAACCTCACAAATGTCACAAGTAAGCACGATGTAATCCGAGAGCCACGCAAGGCATTGTATCTTTTTCAACAAAAAAAATAGTTCTCGAGGCGAAAGAAATGATTTGATCTGCTTTGGGAAAAAATACGGCGTCTGAGAATACGTGTAAAAGATGGTATCGAAAGTTTCGGATGGGTAATTTCGATCTTTCCGATCGACATCGTTCGGGAACACCAAAAAATCATAGCGTTTTAAAGATTCACGTCACATTAAGAAACACATGTCTATGCAAGCTCGGCAAGTTTCTAACATATTTTTCCGAACACGTTGAAAAAGTCCTGATACATTTCTAATCTGGTTGCTGCTCTCAGTAAATAAGAAACATGTCGTTATATTCACGTACAGAATACAATTTATATTTTAAATTGAATTTAAATACACACACTGAAACAATTTTTGTCGGCCACATCAAAAGATCATCTCAATTAGTTAATTCTACATTGCCACTTATATTTTTTGACTGATGTACAGTATGAACCTAGCATCATCTATGGACAGTTGGTTCTCAACTTGTCCCCCCGTCTACCTTCCAACTTAATCCTTTTAAACTTCTGACAATCATTAGGTTATGTTTATCACAGAGAAGTGGTATGTTATTCTTTCTCAAAGTTGTTGATGGGTCAGTCTGGCACAACGTCTCCGGTAACGTGACTTTTATGCAACATGACCAACTCGTCTAAAAAGTACTTTCGTTTATCATATCCGAAGGATATCGAATTAATACATAAACTTTTAGAAAATAATGGTTGTTTGCCGAGTGATGATGAAGTTGGAGATCCATCTTTTGAACTGAAATGTTTACACAGTTCAGATTCTGAACAAGAAATTGACGATGTTGAACTAGTGCACTAAGAAACTAAAGCGGAACCTTTAGTAAGTACATATGTATTTATTTGCAACTTAGATCTCATAAGTAATATTAATTTTCTTAATAAATTATTAAAAAAATAAGAAAAATAAAAATTTGATAATTTTTTTTCAATTTCTTAGGCAACAAAATATTTTTTCGGAAAAGATAAAAACAAGGTCGAAAGATATTCCTCTGCAAACTTTTCGCACTAGGCAACACAATATAGTGAGCCATATACCAAGAGTCATTGGTGAAGAAAAACATGTCAAGTCTGTATCTCAGTGTTGGTCTCTCTTTTTTACGGATGACATGTCAGATATTGTTGAAAGTACTAATATATATATATATATATATATATATATATATATATATATATATATATATATATATATATATATGGACACTTTTTACTTCTTTGGACTGCGTCCAACGAGACAACAGTAATCAGGAGTTATACACCCCCGACTGTTGGGTTCCACAATCTCATGTGGAACGCACAACAACCTGCGTGTCCGCCATAATGAGCAATGGCCCAATTGGTGGTTAGACTCATCATTCTTGGCGAGAGAGCATATGTCGGTACCCTGATGAGTCTAACCACCAACAGACGAAACAGGTGCCCTCCAGTGTAAGGGATGGGTGGGGCTTTCTCCCGGTCAAGCAACTAACCATTGCTCATATATATATATATATATATATATATATATATATATATATATATATATATATATATATATATATATATATATATATATATGTATATATATGTATATATATGTATATATATATATATATATATGTATATATATATATATATATATATATATATATATATATATATATACACATTCAGTTAGTTTCTGAAACTGTTAAAAATAAAAGGAAAGTAAGACCCATGACTCTAATCGAGTTGAAATGCACTGGTATACTCTATTTAATTTCTATCCATGGAAGAAACCGAACAAATCTTGAGGAGTTTTGAGACGAAGATGAGACTGGAATGCCAATATTTTTGGCAAGTATGTCTGTCAATCGATTTAGATTTTTGCTTCGTATGCTTCAATTCGATGATAAAAGAACACAGCAACAACAACGTGAAAAAGTTTTGTTTTATCCTGTCCGAAATGGACAATGGACATTGGACAAAGGAAACATCGAACTGCCGCCAAAATTACGGCGTAGGGGAATATATTACTCTAGATGACGTGATTTGGGCCTTCCGCGGAAGATGCCCAACTCGTCTAAAAGTACTTTCGTTTATCATATCCGAAGGATATCGAATTAATACATAAACTTTTAGAAAATAATGGTTGTTTGCCGAGTGATGATGAAGTTGGAGATCCATCTTTTGAACTGAAATGTTTACACAGTTCAGATTCTGAACAAGCGCGAAGTGATTCAGTAGCTCTTCGTTAGATTATTGCCAATCAACCAAGGTACCAGTATCGGACTGAGGTGAATGAGAAGTAACGAATTAAAATTGATGCGTTAATTATAGGACTAAAATAAATATAAACAAAAGAAACACGGTACCGACCCTCTGTTAAAGCCTATTCTAATATGAGCAAAAGATTGATCAAGAAAACACGTAATCAACTATCACAAATTATTGATACTGTCGCAACAAAGTACAGCCCTGTAACCCGACTCAACACGCAGTACCGGATACACAAAATAACCACGGACATACGTTAATTACCTCCTCCAGACCCGACGCAAAATGTACTCCATTGTTATTTCAGTACCTTCGCCAAAATGCCAAAATATAGAAAGTCCGAATAACTTAAATTTTAATATAACTCAATTTGGTAAATAAATATAACCGTAACTATATATATATATATATATATATATATATATATATATATATATATATATATATATATATATATATATATATACACATTCAGTTAGTTTCTGAAACTGTTAAAAATAAAAGGAAAGTAAGACCCATGACTCTAATCGAGTTGAAATGCACTGGTTTACTCTATTTAATTTCTATCCATGGAAGAAACCGAACAAATCTTGAGGAGTTTTGAGACGAAGATGGGACTGGAATGCCAATATTTTTGGCAAGTATGTCTGTCAATCGATTTAGATTTTTGCTTCGTATGCTTCAATTCGATGATAAAAGAACACAGCAACAACAACGTGAAAAAGTTTTGTTTTGTCCTGTCCGAAATGGACAATGGACAATGGACAAAGGAAACATCGAACTGCCGCCAAAATTACGGCGTAGGGGAATATATTACTCTAGATGAGATGCTTTGGGCTTTCCGCGGAAGATGCCCAACAAGCCTGACAACTATGATATATATGGTATCAAGTTATATGCTCGTGTTGACGCTAAGATGAACTACACTATGAATTTAGAAATTTACACTGGCTGACAGCCATCTGAAGAATTTTTACTAAGTAATTAACCAGATGACGTGGTAGAAAGACTGCAAACCATTGCACAAATCAAGGAGGAACGTAATCATGGACAATTGGTTTAGTTCTTATCCAATTGCCACAAAACTGCTGTTTGAACACGATCTAACACTAGTCGGTACTATAAAAAGAAATGTCACAGTTGCCCAATGTATTCATAAACTCCAAAAATAGAGAAAGATATAGTAACATATTTGGCTTTGGCTTTGGCTCACACGAGTGAGGTCCTTATGTCTACAATGCATCATAGTGGGAAAATTCATGAAAGTATTGGAGAATTTAAAAAGCTCGAGATTATGACATTCTACAATGCCACAAAAGCTGCAGTTGACGTTGTAGTTCGCATGTGTTCACATTTAAACGTATGACGTAACCCCAGGAGATGGTCACTAACTGTGTATTAACAGGTCCTAAATATAACAGCAATCAATGCATTTATTATATATAAAGCAAATAATAACATTAACAAGGATAGGTGAATATATATATATATATATATATATATATATATATATATATATATATATATATATATATATATATATATATATATATATATATATGCCGTCGCAATTTTCTTTTTCCATATGGCCCTGTCAGCTGCTACGATTTTACCATTTAGCAGACCGTTTATGGGATCGCGCTTGACACTGTCCTCCCATCTGAGTCTAGATCTTCCCGGTCTTCTTCTGCCGTCTGACTTCGTAGACAGAATCTTCTAGGCATACTATTAGCATCTATTCTAATGACATGCCGAACCCACTTGAGCCATCCAAGTTTGATGCTGGACACAACAGCTCCTCCTCCTCCAAAGCGAGCATAGAGGACTTATACTTCGCGGTTGTAGCAGCGTCTCCAGATTCCATCCTCCCAAACATGCCCAAATATTTAGTAACTTTCTCTCACAGATTAAAAATAGATTTGCATCGGCGGTAGTGAGCATCGATGTTTATATTAACATTGTAGTACATGCTTACATGCAGATATGCTTACTTTCATTTCATTTAAGTAACGAAACGCACGCAGAAATACTAGTAAAAGTATAACAGATAAGTGCTTACCTAGCCATGAAAAATATTGTTCTCTATCTGAAGCATACGTTAATATATCACTTGATTTGGTTAGAATTGGTGGTATACCAAATAGGTCTAATAACGTATCGAAAGTATATTAAAATATATTTTCGAATATGGTTTCCGTACCATATTCGAATATAGATCCGAATATTAATATATCAAAAATTGCTGTATAAAGGCTCTTCATTAGCTTTTTCTTTCAATATATCGACGAGGTAAGTAATATAAAACAAATCTTGAATATAATGTAAAACAAATAAGGAAAACCAATCCAGTTAACTCATTACATATCAGATTCAGTCGTCTTGATAATATTTGTTTTACCCATTTTGTTTTAGCGCCATTTTTTTCGTAGCTCATACGTCCAACTTTTATTGTGGCTAAATACATGCCAAAAGAACGTATTTACATTCAAATAATAATTTAAATATTACAACTTAATATGAATTTAGACCAAGATATCCTAATCGTCCAGCGTCTGAAAAAACAACATTTTATCGTTTATTCAAGCAATTTCAAGAACTGGGAACGGTTGAGGAATCGTAATCAGGATCGTAATGAGGATATATATATATATATATATATATATATATATATATATATATATATATATATATATATATATATATAGATATATATTTCAGTGTGTATTTTTTAAAATTATAGGTAAACAGTTTACGGAAGAAAATTTAATGATTCGTGCCACAAACAGATATTTAAATAAAGAGCTAGCACAGAAATTGGTTAACGACAAGCCTCCAAAGAAAGATCAACTCGACCTGAAAACAGAGACTACTGCACTGACTGCAAGGATAAGTCAAACCATTATTGCAAGAAATGTTTAAACTATGTTTTGCTTAAACCATGCAGATATATATATTGTGTCAATATTGTGGTGATTAAGATAATTTTACATGAAAACGTAAAATTAACTTAATCCCCACAATATTGACACAATATATCTGCATGGTTTATGGTTATTTTTTTTTTGTTGTTTGCATTCACTTGTCTAAGATGCTGATCGAAAAAAAATGCAAAATATGGGATATATTACGTGATGTATATTACACTAGGGACATAGTGACATGTTTTAAAAAATAATAAAAGAATTGTATAATTAAACAGTGCTTTAACTTGCTCTTAATGAACAGCGGGTCAATTTGACTCAACGTTCCCACCGACGTCAGGATTTTTACGTTCCCACTGCTGGATTCCCCCTTTATAATTTTTTTTCACGAAAACGCTTATGTTTTGACCCTAATTGCAAGGAACATTTTTCTCTCAAATGATGTGAAGAATCGTCGGTTAAATTTACGAAAGTTATTTCCCGAACATACAGTATGTCCATGTGTTCTATATCAGCTTTAAAAAATTATCCTATAGCAGTGTTTTTTTTTGTTATACAACATTCAGAATTAAATCAGAATAAAAATCACTGGAAACAATAACTTTCAAGAATCGCTCTTTATTTTTGACATATTAAAACCAGATTACAATGTTTAAGATTTGGAATGAATAAAATTAACAAGGTCGACAACTCTGTGGGAATAACCGTATTCATTATCATACCACGCCACCAATTTTACAAAATTATCATTGAGGGAGATTCCTGCTTCAGCATCAAAGATACAACTTCTACTATCACCATTCATATCAGTAGAAACAACTTGCTCTTCAGTATAACCGATAATGCCTTTCATATCTCCCACAGAGGCTTCTTTGATTTTTGCTTTGATGTCATCCATTGAAGCGGCTTTCCCCAAACGACATGTCAGATCGACTACAGAGACGTTCGGAACAGGAACTCTAAAAGCCATTCCGGTTAGTTTTCCTTTTAAATCTGGAATAACTTTCGTAACCGCTTTAGCAGCACCTGTTGAGGCCGGTATTATATTCTGGGAAGCCCCACGTCCATCTCTCCAATTTTTTCCTGAAGGTCCATCAACTGTCTTTTGAGTGGCAGTGACAGCATGAACAGTAGTCATCAGACCTTCAACTATTTCGAAATTATCATGGATTACCTTTGCCAAAGGAGCCAAACAATTAGTTGTACAAGAAGCATTGGATAATATATTATCTGATGGACTGTACTTGTCCAAGTTAACTCCAACAACATAAGTTGGTGCATCGGCCGAAGGAGCTGATATAATTACTTTTTTTGCTCCTCCTTCGAGATGCAGGGATGCTTTCTCAATTGTTGTAAACGCACCAGTACATTCAATAACATAGTCAGCTCCGACTCCCCCCCAAGGTATTGCTTTGGGATCCTTTTCAGTAAAAACTTCTATTTTGTTTCCATTTACAATAAGGTTCTTTCCGTCAGTGGATAAGCACCCTTTAAATTTGCCGTGAGTTGAGTCGTACTTGAAGAGGTACACCATGTAATTTGGATCAAGGAATGGATCGTTTATTCCTACTACACTAACTCCTTTTTCAATGGATATTCTAAGGACCAGCCTGCCAATACGACCAAAGCCGTTAATGCCAATTTTTGCCATTTTTTAGTCTGAAATAACAGACAGAATTATTGAAAGTATAAAACTGACAATATGATGACATATAAACCAAAAACCAGTCTACCTTCGAGTTACCTTATTTATCTAAGCGTATTATAGATCACCCAGCGATTTCATAATAATAACAGAAATAACATTATACAGGGTGTTTGGTGCATCATTTGCCAAATTAAAATGGCCGATAGGAGGGGTTTTTTGCTATTTCCTCAGCTTCCATAAAGCATTATTGGGTCCGCAGGTTTTTTTATGTAATTTTTAAAATATATTTTTGAAAAATTCCAAAAATCAGCATTGAAACTTTTAATTTATAAAAAAGTTATTGGTATATCCTCCAAATTATGTTTTTATTTTAATGTCTAATCTTGTAGGCCTCTATGAAAATTACATGCAAGCGACATCTAGTCTTTTTTAATGGACTCGCAAAGTTTTTGGAAGAAGTAAAAATAAATTTAAAGCTCAATTTTGAATTGCATATTAAAAAAAACTAAAAGCAATCATGGTCTTCGAATTCTTTTAAAAAAATCTCTGGTTTATCCTCTTTCGAACGCTATGCATTCATGCCGTTATCGTTCAAACGTTTTCATTAAGTTGTGAATTATTAACAGCCACACCGGGGAAAAAGTTTAAAGTATATATCTAGTTGACATTGTCTAATGTTTGTCAGTTTCTAGTAATACGCCTATGAAGTTGGGAGATCTAAGAACACGAAGATTGCAAAGAAACATAAAAAATTCTCTTAATAATTCTTAAATGGACAGCAACAAAATAATAATTAATTTTAATCAATTACTTGATAATAATAGTAGTGATAATAAAATATTATGTAGCAATAAAGGAAAATAACAAGAAGATGTAGAAACCAGAAAAGGGGCAGGAGAGTTGAAGATCTAACTGGCAGTTGCACCAGACTGGTACTTAAGATCATTCAAAAGGCATGAACACGTCGTTGAGATTATACACCAAAGCAAAGTCCACTTGCAAAGAATGTTTGTCAAATTAAATCGCAAAAGCCACATTATAAATAAATCATACATCAGTGTTGGAAAATCAACATTGCAAGTTATAAGGGAATCATGAACTAATAATGAACATTACCGTATAAGCTAATAGAGCTAATGCAATCGTTTACAATAAAGTATAAAGTGAAGTAGCACTAATTGATATAGCAATTCCTTTAAACCATAATATGCAAACACACTATGCGACAAAAGTCAATAAACACCTGGAATTAAAGGTTTATTATTTCTCATAATGTCTACAACAGGCGTTATCCCAGACAGCCTACGAAACACTTCGATCAATTAAATATCCAACATAATTTAACCACCAATAATAAAATTGGACATATGTCACTTTGTCCCAAGATTTCTTAGTGCAGAACATAAATATTATACAAGACTATTCCATTGATGTTGAGGCTGAGAATTGACTGAATAATAATTCTGTACATTTATAGCAGGAACAAATATATTCAAGATGACAAATGTTTTTATAAAAGGTGATTTTTTTACGGTACCCGAACTTTCGATTGTGGTCGCTGTCAAACGAACTGAGAGTTTGCGTGTCTCTATTCAGTATATCCTGGAAAATCATCAGAACAACGCTTGCAAATTGTTGAAATTTATTATCAAAATCAGTGTTCTATGAGCCAAACTTACGGTGCACATTATCGCTAAACCGAGCGATGTATTCGCAGAATTATCGACAAATTCGAACGCATCTCACGCTGCTCGTAAACAAAAATCAAAACAAGACAAAAAAACTGTGAGTTCCGAAAAAAATATCGAGCTGTTGCTAGCAGTGTTGATGAAGATCCAAATTTATTAATTCGTTAATGGGGATCATTCCAGAGCGATGATCAATGATTACTTAATTCCGAATGTGAATGATATTGATATGGAAGAAATATAGTTCCAAGAGGACGGCTTGCGAAATGCAACAATCGATTTATTCCTGTTAATTGGCCATCGAGGTCATATTATTTAACGTCTTTAAGTCATTTTCTTTGGGGTAAAATTTTTTGTCTATGCCGATAAACCAGCAACTATTGAAGCATAAAACCCCAATTACTTGAAAATGTGATAGGAAATTGGATTGATTGGATTGATTGGATTGGCAGAATGCGCTTTGTCAGTAGTAGCCGATGCGGACATTTATCCGAAATTGTTTTCAAACATTAATGCCATTGCATGTTATTTCTCATAAAATAAATAATATCAAGGCATCTAGTTTGGTGGTTGCATTATTTGAATTTAAAGTTCGGACGCACTAAAAAACCCTCTATATACCGTCGAACGATGTGGCATATATTCAATATAGCAACTCTTTGGGCTACCGCTGCTATGGATGTCGATAGTTCTAGGAACTTTAAATTTGGTATGAACTGCCTTTGTACAAACTCATTGCATGATAGCATAAATGGAACCACTGTAATCTCCTTCAGTTGATAAATTCTTTGAAACTCATAACGAAGGTCTATGTTATTAATCTTTTCAGAATAGGGTCGCGCTATATTATCATCCAAAGAATCTGCTATATCTATAATATAACCATTTTCTTTAGTTTTTCTATAGGTATAATATCTGGCTTATTGTGCAGAATATGGTTGTTAGAAGTGGCAGTTGTCCATAAGGGCACATGGGCACGTGCCCCATCAAAAAAATTAAAATAAAAAATGATATAAAAATTTGATGTCCGACAGTTACACTCGTATTTCTACACAGCAAAGTGTGTGTATGATACTAAGAAATGTAAAATTTTTGGTTGCGACGCATTTCCCTATCCCCATTCGAAAATTTGGTTATACGTGCCCCACCTTTTTTTTTCCTCCACGAACCGCCGCTGGTTGTCAGTAATCATTGATATATCCCAGCCGACCTTCAACCATTGGCTTTCCATCACTGAATTAGGAGTATATTTATAATAAGGTGTAGAATATTATTAGAATATAACAATAATATCAGCCTTAGAGGTGTAAGAAAAACAGAAAGGAAGTGCTCTTTCGTTTCATAAACACCCCATCCCAAAACAATCTATAGAAGATAAAATATAGCAATCGGTATATAACCGCCATCTTCTGGTTCGCTCTGACATTAATAAAATCGAACAATGGGCGGTTTTGTAGATCACATTCGCAATCCCTAATTTCGATTCTATCTCATTTGGCTTCAAAGATGGCGCTGATATAAATTCAATAATTGAAAACCGAAATCAAGGACTATAAGTTTTACTAACAATTTATATTGTTCACAGTTTTAGATTACTATCATTTTTATTAATTTAATAATATGTTTGTATACACTGTAACATTCACACTGTAACATACACTTTGTAACATTCTTTGACCAGGGAATTAAATAGCAATTGTTTCGCCATCTAGAGAACGGCTCTTGAATCAGACCAGCGCCATCTCTGGGCGAAATGTATTTATTACCAAGACGATCAATATAGAGCTCGCACACGTGTCCGTTTGGCAAGGTTGAATATACAAGCCAGGCACGCGATAGATGGCAGCACACATATTTCACTTTGCAAATGTACTAAAAAAAACCCGATTAAAAAATTGTCTTAAAACACTGAACAATTAGTTAGTGTTGGTGTTAATCGTCAATGTATTAAATGAAACAAAATTAATAAATAAATGTTAATAATAGTATTAAATCAGTGAGTATATTATCCATATTAAACATTAAGAATTAAGTGTCCCCATTTATTTATATATTCTTTTTTTTTTTAATATACGAAAACCTCAAACCCTATATCAAATTTAATCACATGTTTTCATAGATACAATAAAAGGTTCAGTTGTCTAATATAGATACAAAGAATAGATATGCCATCTTTATGTTTATTTATATTTTTAATATTTTTATATTCAATTTTGGCATTCTTTTTCTGAAATTCTATTTGGAAAGATAAACCACAACAAAAATCTTAATCAATCACAACATTCATACATCTTAATTATGGTTGTAATTATGGAGTTTGAACTCCTTAAAGTCGGTTGGTGATTCGTAGCGTTCTTTTCGTGAACGTTATTTTTCTAGTACCTTCTGAAAATGAGTGGTTCTGGTTGTAACAGTACATACATTTTTTGAAATGTATGTGTAGTTTTCGAGATATAATAGGTGTCGAAAAAATATGATGATTTCATATTTTTTACCTTTTGTTGTATCATTGAATATGGAGAAAGCTTCTTTTTCGTGATTTCTTCGAGTGAGTTTATTCCAAGCACTCATGCATGATACTCCAGCAGTGATCAGCCATCATGTTTTGATTCTATCGACCCCGGTACCTTTCTTCCATATTTTTCAGGTCCTGATGAAACGGCTCTCCTTGTTCCTCACTGTAAGAGTCAAGGTTGTCCGGAAATTTGTCATTATTGATGCTCGTATTACATCCAAGCTGTCTGAAATTTTTTCAGCATGTTTTGCACCAATTCGCGATAATTTTCGGACTTATAATTCCCTAGGAAATTGTTTACATTGTCGAAAGAAAACCAGGCTAATGATTCTATATCTTCCATTGAATCCATGAATTTGTTATCTTTCATCAAAAACCTAATTTGCGGTCCATCGAAAATTCCACCTTTAATTTTCTCCTTGCTCAAACCAGGAAATTTTCTCTAAACGCAATTAAAACAGGAACCATTTTTTATCCAATGCCCTGACATACTGTTTCATTAGTCCCACTTTTATGTGCAATGGAGTAAAAATTATTTTCTCTCCAATAACTAACTGCAATCTCACAAACAAAGAAAACATGGAAATTTCGTGTAGCCACTTTGTTGATCCAATAAAAAGTTTACCATTTTTAAATCAACGCATATAACCCACTTATGATCGTGGTACTTGAGTGTTTCCAATACAAGAGATATGGTTTCATACTCCTCCTTTTATTAAGTGGAATGAGCAATGGAAACCGCACCATGCTTGTTGCTATGTCTATAAAAATGTCTAGTCATTTGGCTGGTAGTTTAAGAAACCCATTTTTGATAAAAGATCACCGACATCATTACAAAAAACATAGTTTTCTGAGCAAAAAAACAAAAAAGGCTTGCCTATCTTCGGATGTACTACATTCTGTATCTGAAGATCAGACAGGCCGCGGAAAGTTTAAACAGGGACGTCTTCTAAGCGAGAAATAGGTGTTTTAGCAGATACCAGATCGGGATAGGTATTTTTTTCGGTTAATACCATGTACCTTGACTAAGCAAAAATAACAGTCATCGTAGTGATTTTTTGGTTCCCTCCAATTCACAGGCACACCAAACCTCAATTGACTTATTTTACCGTTCGTTCATTGCCTTAAATGTTCACTATACATTTTGCAAACATTGTTTGGAATCCATGGTTTATCAAAGTCTTTGCTTTTCAAGTTAAAGTAAGCGAAATACTTATTTTGCACAAATTGAGATATAAGTTTTCAAAAGCTTTTTCACCGTATACTCTCCAGAAACAAAAAATGTTCGGGTCGTTTAAACACGGTCGTTTTGACCAGTGACATCTTCCAGGTTTTATTTACTAATTTTTTAACAAATTTTTAAACAAAACTAAACATGTTAAATGGTTACTGAGAATAAAATATTATTAATGTGAGTAGATTGAAAACTTTGCGTACTTTTGATAATTCAACGTTACTGAGAGTGTTGCTAAACTAGACTAGATGATATACTTTAAAATTATGTTTAAACCTCGGCGGCACCTTTTTTTTTTAATTTGTAGACCTGTGCTATTTAAAAATTGTATAAAAAAAGACATTTGTTCTTACTGGACTGTTAAACAGGCCTATTAAATATATCGTATAATAATATATACCCATTAATTGTTCCAGACGGCCAATCTAGGTGAAATAGACCGAAAATGACTCTTCCCACAGCCTTGCTCATTTCAAATATGGTAAATAAGTCGATTGCCGGTGAAATTCAAGAAACCATCGGAATTCAATCGTCTATGAGCATTTTGTCGTGCAAATGTTCCCGTCATTCAAAAGAATCCTACTTAGTTCCAACGACAACAAAGTGCGTTCTGCCCTTATCCGAAGAAGGTTGGTAAAATACATATATCAACAAATAATTACAATGTAGGATGTAAGGGAAATTACCTTTGACAAATTTAACCAACGATTATTTATATTATTTTGTTCAATTTTTCTATTAGAACCGTCGGTATAAAACACTAAAATCGAAGAGATTTACCACTAAACACCAAATCACTTTTTTAAAGTTCTTGACATAGGGAAACGTGCGTCGAGAACTTTAAATAAGTGATTTGTAAATCTCTTCGAGCTTACATTATTTTGAACAAAAAGTTTCCTTAAAACCTCTATCTAAAATACAACCATTTTCACAGAAAACACTATTTCATTTTCCTTACAAATGACGTCACGAATTGCTAAGAAAATTCAGTTTTTTAATTTATTACACAGGTTGACATGATTTTGGTAACATTGATGGGAATGCTCTTTTTGTGTTTCATTTAGGTAGTTATTAAAACACCTTTTCACAAAAATGGCCTGGCACGTCCCATTTTCAACTTGCTTCTCCTTTATATCATGGCATCGTTGAAATTATTTGTACATGACTTTGGATTGAACAATGTAGGAATTACCAAAAGACCTTAGAGGGGATATTTCCACAGTTTTCTATGAACCTTTATGGCCACTTTTATTGTTTTCTATAGTTTAGTTTGTTTCTGTCTCGTTTACAGTATAGTCAAGTGTTTAAGTCGATTTTGTATAAAATGGTAAGTTCTACTCGTCGATTTTGTAAAAATCCAGCTTATAAGTTCTGTTATATATCCGGACGATTTATTTTAAAGTCACAAGCTAGATCTATATCCGAGGAAGTCAAAAAAGCCTATCTTTTATATTTTAAATGCCAAATTGGAGATCAAGATAAAAGTTGGGCTCCTCATATTTGCTGGGTGAGTTATCACGTAAATTTAGTACAGTGGATACAGCGCAAGAAAAATTATATGTCGTTTAGTGGAGAGAGCCTACTGCCCATGTAAGTGAGTGCTAATTTTATATCACTAAAACAGAACGGGTTTCAAAAAAGTAAAGAGACAAAATTCAGTATACAAATTTGCCTTCTGCACTTAGGCCAGTTCCGCATAGCCAGAAACTACCGGTACCGATTGCGCCTTTAAACCTGAACATGTTTCCCGGTGATTCTAATTCTTCATCAGGATTTGATCTACAACTTCTTGAGAACACCAGTTGTGACCCAACATTTTTAACAACTACCAGTGAACCTCACTTAATGACTCATAATGAATTAAATGATTTGGTACGTGACCTGGGATTACCAAAACAAAAATTGGAACTTCTTAGTTCCAGACTTCAACAGTGGAACCTGTTAGATTAAAATGTAAATGTTTCACTTTACTGAAAACGGAATGTTTTATAAAACGGAATGTTTTAAAGAAGTTTTTATAAAATGGAAGGATCGCTATCTGTATGTGGTGATGTTGATGGTTTGATGCAGGGGTCTCCAAACTTTCCAGTCTTAGAGCCATACTGAGTACTCCAGTAAGTTCCAAGGGCCAAAATCGTTTTAATTTTCCTGCCATTATCTATAATTTCTAAACTAGTCGCCGAGTACGCACCCTAACGAGCATACGCTTGCTAAACTAGTCACAGGCCGGACTGGGGACACCGGCGGGCTGGATTGGGCCCGCGGGCCGTAATTTGGAGACTTTTCGTTTAATGAATGAGCTTAATATTGAACATATACCTTCCGAGTGGCGTATTTTCATAGATTTGTCGAAATATAGCATAAAAGAAGTCTTGCTTCATAATGGAAACAAAAACCCATCTATTCATTTAGCCCGTTCAGTGACAATGAAAGAAACCTATAACAACTTAGTAACCATACTAAATCGCGTTAAATATGAACAGTATCAGTGAGATATATGTGGGGATTTAAAAGTGATAGGTATAGTGCTAGGGGGTTTTAAAAAATATTGCTGTTTTTTGTGTCTATGGGACAGTAGGGAAGCAAAATAACATTATACTAAGAAAGATTGATCCCAACTTATTAACCCAAAAAGGGGCTTCTTCTGCCTCTCCATATTAAGCATGGACGAATGAAAAACTTTGTCAAAGTCAAGAACAAAGAAGGTAATGGTTTCAAGCACCTAAAAGAAATATTTTCTCAATTAAGTGATGCGAAATTAAAAGAATGCATATTTATTGGACCTCAAATAAGGAAGCTTCTAGGTGATTTTCGTTTTCAAGAAAATTTAAATGAGAATGAATGGGCAGCTTGGAAGTGTTTTGTAAGTGTAGTGAAAAGATTTCTGGGCAACAAGAAAGATGAAAAGTATAAAAACTATGAACTCTTGAAAGCCTACGAAATGGTAGGGTGTCGCATGTCCTTAAAAATGCATTTTTTACACTCAATTTTTACACATGCTCATATTTTTTACACACAATTTGAATTTTTTTTTTGAAAAATTTGGAGGAGTATATATTGGAATGAGAAGAGAGGTTTCATCAGGACGATGGAAGCAAGGTGCCAGGGACGCTGGAACCCATCTATGTTGGGCGACTACTGCCGGTTTTTAAAAAGAGACGAGGTTATAGAACACAAGAGGAAAAAGTTAAAGTACTTATCGCTATATGACATACCATGTAATATATTTTTTATTCACATAATCCTTTGCATAGATTTAACACGTTTTACATGTTTATATTAAATAAATATTAGAATATTAAACATATGTCGTCACCTTATTTTTCCACCACCGACCTCCTGTAACAAAAAAAAGCTGTACGTGTAGAGTAATTAACTTATCATTTTCGAATTTAGAACTATAAAATACTTCATATACATCTATTTTCCTTGATGTTACCTCAGAAAGGTCTAAATTTGTTTACCTGTGTTATCCTCTTAATGTATTATTTAAAAATAAATTAGTAATATAAATTAATAATAATTTTAGCCATTTTATTCCATAAAAAAAGTAGAAATTACTAACACGTTTTAAACAATTCACGTCACATTAAGAAGCACATGATTAATTGTTGTATTAAATTAAATGTTCAAAATGCCCATCAATTGACTCTATGCAAGCCTGGTCCCATTTTAAATTATTTTCCCCACACGTTGTCCAAAAGTCCATGTTTATTTTGAATTTGGTTGATGCTTCTCCGTAAATAAGAGACATATCATGATAGTGTCAAAAAGATACTAGGTTAAACTCGAACATATTTACCACTAAACGTCAAATCACTTTTTGAAACTTCTCGACGCACGTTTCACTCACCATGTTAACATCATTAGGAAATGATTTAATCTAATTAGGAGATGATGTTAACATGGTGAGCGAAACGTGTGTCGAGAAGTTTCAAAAAGTGATTTGGTGTTTAGTGGTAAATCTCTTCGAGTTTAGTGTTTTACACCGAAGCTTCCAATAGAAGAATTGATTTGATATACTAGGTTGTTAGTATAATTTTTTGGCTGATGTATTGCTAAGTCTTAATTAAAAAAAAAACTGTTTTAACAATGTTCATTTAGTTTATTTGTAGATTATTCGTTAAATAATAACTAATTATTATTTTCTAAATATGATTTTAATAATAATAAGGATAATTCTTATCATCACTCTATATAAACACTCAAGATGGTTAAAATTTGCACCATTGATCTTTACACCATCCTGTTCCCAATCCAGTCTCCGGAATACTTCTTCAAGGCCAGCCGAGAAGAAACAGGCGATATTGTGCCACTCTGCCGTACACTTCTTCTACATTAATTCCCACTATAAGATCAGCAAGGCGAATTGTCGCTGTAGCTCCGTCATATATCGATCCCAATAGGTTCACATATGTCCTGTCCACCCCCTGGCTAAGCAGTTGGCTAAGTCCATATTAGTTTGCTTTGAGATGGAATCAAATGCTTTTTCATAGTCGATAAAAGCCAAGCACATTGGCATGGTGTATTCGTTGTGCCTTTCTATGACTTTCTGTGCAACCTGGATGTGATCCATTGTACTGAATCCAGTTCTGAACCCTGCTTGCTCTCTTGGTCGTCATTCAGTTTTTTTTTAATTCTTTTAGATATTATCTTAGTGAAAACTTTGTACATTACTGATAGAAGGCTTATTGGAAGGTAATTCTTTAAATCTTCCTGTGCTCCTTTTTTATGTAAAAGGACCACTTCTGCATTCTTCCATAAGTCAGGTACTTTCTGTTCCTTGAGACATTTTGAATATAGTTTTGCCAATGTCTTATGTAACGTCTGACCACCCAGCTTTTAGCATTTCGATAGTTACACTGTCCTTTCCTGGAGCCTTGCCATTTTTCATCGATTCTATAGGACTTGTTACTTCCTCCATTAGGATATCTGGCATTTCTTCTTCCGTGGGTATTGTTGTATTTGATTGGTTCTGATCTTCATATAACTGTGAATAAAATTTTCTGACAACCTCTAACATTTGCGTACGCGTCCTACACACTGTGCCATCCTCACGCATTAAGGCATAAATTTGCGTTCTTTTGCTTCTAAGCTTCTGTTTAGCTTTGTTAATTCCTTTGTTTTTCTTCCAGGGTTTTTTGCACTAGCTGCATGTTGAACTGACGCGTGTCCTCTCTGATACGTTTTTCTTATAGTTTTGCAGAGCTCAGCATAATCGACCCTGCCAATAGGACCCTCTGCATTTTTCATTGTCCGTCGTTTCTTCATTAAATCAATGGTATCACTGGATATTTTTGTCTGTTTGAGACTTTTTCTTCTGGTGCTATTAAAGCAGCCGTTTCAAGCACATTGTTGGTGATTTCTTTATATTAAACTGACATTTCCATCTCCTCCGGATCTTGTGACACAGCAAAGCGGTTCAACAAAGCATTCACAAAATCGCTGCTCCTCTCCAGAAATTTCCCAGTCACTTCCAACATTAAAATTGTTAAGGACAGTACAATTGCAAAATATTGTTTTATCGTTGGCCATGATGTAATGAATTTCACTTGTGAGTCCAGATGGACTTTTAATGTCCGTTTTCTGCTGACATTTTTCTTATAGAACGAATTCATAATAAAAAGTTCTTGTCCTTCAGCAAAATCAACCAATCTGTCACCTCTATTGTCTCGCTCACCAATTCCCAGTTTCAGGGCCAATTGCACTCTCACCAGTTCTTGTTCTTCCAATTCGGGCATTAAAATCGTCCATCAGGATTTTGTACCTACATTTCTCCTTGTATAAAAGCTGAGCCACATCATCATAAAATTCCTCAATTTCCTCATCACTATGTCTTATAGTTGGTGCATAAGCTTGGACGATTTGAATTCTGAACTTTTTATTCAACTGAATGACGCATTGGGCTAGTCGGTCAGATGTATTTTCGAATATTACTACACCGCCCTTCAGCTTTCGATTGATGAGGAATCCAATTCCCCCACATCGTACATTCTCCATACCTCGGGTGTAGAGTACGTGTCCAGTTGGTTCCAGTTTAATTAACTCTTCGCCTTTTCTTCGTGAGCCCAATAATAGCCCAATAATATCCCAATGTATGTTGTCAAGTTCGGTTAACAGTTCTTGCAATCGGTCTGTCTTGGGGCAGGTCTTCTCGTGTTGGAGGTTGTATTGTCATATTGAAATGCCATGTTGAAGGTATTGGCCGTAATTCGCCACGCCACACAGATGTAGCCACACACCGCCACACAGATACAGCTGTACCATTCCATTTGAAAAAACTGAACAAAACTTCAAAAAAGCTATTGTTGAATGTAACGCCACTTCGCGGTTTCATTTATAAACTACATAATTTATCTCCCAGATTATCTGATTGTCCCAGCAATTGCCTTTTAAATGAATCCAAATTGAGGAAAATCGGTTTAGGCAAACTGACATTAGACGACTTTTTATCTAAATAGGTAAAACTCCCCCCACTTCTTTATTCGCGAAGTTACGACAAAATGTCATAAAACAAAGTTGTAGGAGACAGTTTGCTAATTATAACTGAGAATTTTTCTTACTCGGTTAACACTTGAAAATACACAAAAAAATTATTAGCTCGTCACGCCCTCTTGCGGTCGTTTTAGAAGCTTAAAAATATTTTTGGTGAATTTCTCACGGTCAGTTTTAGTATAATATTTTTTTCCCCAAAGCTGTGGGAGAAATAGTTTTCAAGATACGGCCGCGATCCATCCTTAATGGGACACCTGATATATATATATATATATATATATATATATATATATATATATATATATATATATATATATATATATATATATATATATATATATATATATATATATATACAGACAAGAAACGGTATTTGAAATTAATACATTATTGCACTTTCAAGATAAATTTTGAGATAATTATAATGTTTTGCTAGTGCAGTCTACTACATAAGTCAAAAAGTTGATAAATATCATCCCACAATTGAAACAATATTATATGGTATTCCCCACCTTTGAAAACCTCAATGTGCGAAGAAAAGTGGTAAAATATTTAAAAATCCCAAACTACATATGTAAAAGTTAACGACTATGTTATCTTATTTGCATAACTATTAAATTGTAAAAAAGAATGCAGCAATAAAGTATTTGAAATGCACAATATTACGATACAATCTCGCCAATTTACGTTGTTTGAAGAATTTAAATCAACAAAATTCTAAAAATGTGAGAAAATCGTCAGTATTTAATAGAAACCATGAAAAAAGTGAATGTTTCTATTTAAAACGATAAGCTAGTAAGTAAAAAACTACCTCTGTATCAAATCGAATAATAATAAATCCAGATCTTAAAAATTTTCTTCATAAAATATATCGCAACCAAAAGAAAAAAAAAATTACACGTTAAAACGAAACACTATGAAAAAATATTTTTTGAAAAAACCTAAAAAGTTATTTTTGCGTGTACCATGCTGATATTATGTAATCATAGAAAAAAATCAGAAATTTCACCTAAGGGGTCTTTCAAATTGAGCGATTGTTTTAATTTTTGAATAAAACAGAATTTCCGTTGATTTCAAAAAAAAATTTGATTGATAATTGAAGCATAGTCTATGACATTTAACCCGAGAGACAATATCCGTCAAATGACCACCTCTTTAAATTCCACAGACGTCCGCTCTTTTGTCAACATTAGGAGTCGCGTTAGCTGTGGTGTTTAAGGCGTCAGCCTGACGATACGGCAGTTAGCGTGGAGCGGGTTCGATTCCCGTACTAGGGGAAAAAATGTTTCTCTATAATTCTTGTGAATGTTTCTAAGTAAGAGTGTAAAATATGACAAGGAATCATCTCTCGGCCAGTTCGAGTCTGGGTAAGGCCGGATGCCTTCTGAGAGGTTTTCTACGATAGTAACTCGCGAGTCAGTAGGCTTCTCGAGATACTTTCAGTTAAGCACAAAACCAAGGGTTGATAGGCCGAGGGGAGTGCTGACCAGTGTTTTCTGTAGCTGATGACCGTGGTTCGGAACCCACGTTAAGCTGTATGTCCAGTCGCTAAATAACCTTCTCAGTTGCTGATGCGTCTCTAACCCCAAAACTTTTTTTTGTCAATATTTTGTAAGGAATCGATTGTGGATTGTTCTTACAGATCTAGCTTTTCACGTAACCCCAAAGAAAATAGTCCAACGTGGCAAATCACATGATCTTGGTGACAAACAACACCGTTTCTTGTAATAACTGGTCCAGGAAATTTTTCCCGCAATAAATCTATTGGTTCAATAGGAGAAAAAGGTGTAGCTCCATCCTGTTAGAACCACATATCCTCCAAATGAATATTATTCAATTCAGTCCACAAAAATCTAGTTATTCACATTAAATTCAGAATGTTTCACCAGCATTCTGAAAGAAATCCGGCCCAATTACATCAACTGACCATAATGCACACCAAACAGGGACTCCTTTAGGATATAAAGGTTTCTCGCGAATCAATCGTGAATTTTGCTCGCCCCAAATGCGGCAATTTCGTTTATACTCATGGCCACCAATTTCAAAATGTGCTTCATCTGAAAAGATGATTTTTTGAGAAAATCGTGGTTTGTTATTTGATGATCAATATGATCAAATAGATAAATGCACGACGTTTTGAAAGCAAATTGGCTTTAGTTCCTGTGTTATTTGAATCTTATATGCCTTCAAATCTAAACCCTTTCATAAAATATGAAAAAATATATAATTCCTATCAATCGAATTGTTGTATTGTGTACGACTCCATTTTTATAAATGTAATACATTACATTTCTGAAATGAGACTAGACGTAGGCAAATTCACAACACCATCTGTGTTTTATTCAGGAATTAAAAAACCATTCAATTTGAAAGACGCGTTACATTTAAAAGAAAAATATAATAATGAGTGGGTCCACCACCGTTATTATAACTTTCTGTAACTCTGTAAACCCTGAACCCCATTTGTTAACTTATGTCTTCTTATAGCAAGGTATTCAAGACGAATTGTATACGAAGTGTATAAATATAGTAATCAGACTTCTGATGTTGCGTTCGATCTGACAACACTATTCACTTGCCCTTTGGAAAGGAAACAGACCCATATCCGATTCGTCTTCAGTAGGAGTTTGAACTCCCTAGAGTCACCTAGTGATCCGTAGCAATTCTTTTCTTAAAGCGGATATTTGTGGTGCATTCTGAACTGCCTTTTTCATTACTGGTAAGAATCATGGATTTTTGAATACGACCTAGAAACAAAGTGCCAGAATCAGGAACACAATTCACACTCCAAAGTCACGACGACCAAAAAAGCCTGAATTAGAAAATCAAAGCATGCTGTTTTGGCTTTTGATAGCCAGGGGATCGTCCTTAAGGGACTTGTGCTTCAAGGCCAAACGGTAACAAAAACAAGATGGAACAAAGAAATCTTAAATTTTGTTTCAAGCTCGGTGAAACTATTGCTTATCCCTTACATATGGTTGCTTATCCCATACACATGTGTTCGAGTTGTATAAGCAATTCCAGGGCGGCCGTAATGCTTTGAAAGATGGCCCAAAACCAGGCCGGCGAAACAACAAAAATCGCGATGAGTTGGAAAAAGTGCGTGAAATGATCGTCTACGATGTGAATTCGACTGTGAGATTGATAACCGAGGAATTAAATACGACTACTGTAATGATTATTGGGGCAGTAATATGTATCAAATAGAATGTTTTTTCCATGCAAAAAATTCTAGTATGCTTGAAATTAACTTATACTTTCTAATTTAGTCTCTACTATTTATTTTTTCAAAAGTGTTACAGAAAATAATATGGTCAACTAGCGCAACTCATCTCAATGGAACTGTAATGATTATTGGGGCACTAACAAGCGTCGAGTAGAATTTATTTTTAATATACAAGGCTGTAGTATGCTTGAAATGACTTTATGTTAAGTAGTTTTGGTATGTGCGATTGTTTTCCGAAAGTGTTACTAGGAAGTCATATGGTCAATCTCAATTGAACAGTAATGATTATTTGAGCACTATTATGTATCGATTAGGATTTATTTTTCTGGCAGAAGGCTGTAGTATGCTTCAAATGCAAATGCTAATTTATATTGACTACTTTAGTGTGTACGATTTTTTTCCGAGTGTTACTAGGAAATCTTATGATCATTTAACGCAACTCGTCTGAATTGAACTGTAATTATTATTGAGACATTTTTATGTATCGAGTAGTATAAACTTTCATGTAGAAGGCTGTAGTATGCTTGAAATTAATATGTATTGAATAGTTTAGGCTGTACGATTGTTTTCCGAAAGTGTTACTTGGAAGTCATATGGTTAAATAGCGCAACTCATGTCAACTGAACTGTAATAAGTATTGGGACAATCTTATGTATCGAGTAGAATATATTTTTCAGGAAAAATGCTGTAGTATGCTTGAAATTAATTTTCATTGAGTAGTTCAGTCTGCACGTTTTTTTTTTTCGATAGTGTTACTAGGATGTCTTATAGTCATATAACGCAACTCGTCTCAGTTGAACTGTAATGATTGGGGCACTTTTATGTATCAAGTAGTATATATTTTTCATATAGAAGGCTGTAGTATGCTTGAAATTGATATATATATATATATATATATATATATATATATATATATATATATATATATATATATATATATACACATATTGAATAATTTAGGCTTTACGATTTTTTCCGAATGTTGTAGTATACTTGAAATGTATTTTTATTAGCTAGTTTAGTCAATCCATCTCAATTGAACTGTAACGATTATTGGCCACTCTTGTCTACCGAATATAATGAATTTTTCATGCAGGAGACTGTAGTACGCTTGAAATTAATTTACACTGACTAGTTTAATCTGTACCATTTTTCTTCCGATAGTGTTGCTAGGTTGTATATAATGTATTTTTCATGCAAAAGCTGTAGTATGCTTGATTAGTCGAACTAAAATGATTATTGGGGCACTAATACGCATCCAATAGAATGTATTTGAATGCATAAGGCTGCAGTATGCTTGAAATTAATTTGTATTGACTGGTTTAGTTTGTGCGATTGTTTTCCGAAAGTGTTACTAGGCGGTCATATAGTCAAATAGCGCAACTCATATCAACTGAACTGTAATGATTATGTTGGGGCACTCTTATATATCGAGTACAATACATTTTTCCGGCAGAAGGCTGTAGTATGCTTAAAATTGAAAGACATGATAGAGCGCCGAGAAGTTGATTTTTGTTGCACGATAATACACCATCTCTCAGGACCGTCGCTGTTCGTAATTTTTTGCGAGAAAACAAGTCTGTGTGATGCAACATCCTCCGAATTCGCCTGATTTGTCTCCATGTGCTCCACCGAATGTTTGCATTAATTCCCTTCATTTCGAGTCCCAGTTGTCTCCTCTGTTACTATTTATATTACAGATTTTATTGTTGCCTATCCTTCGTCTACAGACTCTGTTGCTGCTCTATAAATCTTTGATTAATCTAACTCTTAGTCTATTCTACGTTGTTACTTCTTTCCAAAGCATTCGTCTGTCGTTAATCTCGTATTTTTTATCTTGATTCTTGGTTTTTTATTAGTGACACAGATCCTTTCTAGTATTTTTTTTACTACGAGGTAGTGGTTTAACTCTAATGATGTTGTCTATAGTTTCTTACGTCAAGCAAATTTGAGTATGATGCACTATCTATCATGACATGATCTATTTAGTACGTCTATCAGGTGAGAGATTAACCCTTGATTTGTACTTAACCTACAGTTTCTCGAAAGCCTACAGACCGAAGAGTGACCAACCTAGAAAACCCCAAAAGGCATCCAACCCCCAGTCTGGTTACTGACGTGACTGAAGGGTGATTGCTTAACAGATTTTATATTCTTGCTTAGAATCGTATACAGGCATTTAAATAAAGCACAAACATCCACACGGTGAGCGGAAAACTAACGCTAACGCTACCAGCAAATTTAATGACAATATAAGTCAAGGGATATAATCAACTACTAGGAATTGAGAAATATTAAAATGGAATTTTAGAATAATAAAGACTCAATCAAAATTATACTTTTCTGCTGATTATATGTTGACATTACACCTTTAATATTAATGTCTAAATAAAACTAAAATGCATCATATTCAACAATGTTTGACAGGCCATCTGACACTAAGATCGAATTATTTTTGCAGTTGATTGTCTAACGAGAAAAGAAGTATTTTTTTCAAAGTCAGTTTGTAAAAAAATTATTAAATACCACCACAGACAAAGTAAGTTCACTTGTTTGTATCATTTTTTAGTAATGAACCTTTGATGTGATTTTGACCATAAAGTTATGAAAAATATGAAAATATATGAAAATATATAAATGTATGAAAAATTTCGAAAATGAAAATCTGAAATGGTTTTTTCTGGCAGGGAAAAGGCTATTATTCAAACAATAGTTAACAAATAAGCATGAACAAATGTTGCAAGTTAATTCGGTCTTTAACATTATCATTAAGTCATTTATCGAAAGTCATTGATTTTTTTTACAAATAAAAATTAGATATAATTTTAATAACATTGTCGCTCCTCTAGGTCTAAACCTACTAATTGAAAACTTACATGAGGCCTAATATTAATATGTTTTCGAAATATAACACAGTCCACTCTCACTATTTGCGAAAATAGCGTTCCTAAAAATCCGCGAATACTGAATAGAGATTTATGTGGGATTGTATGAAATACGTTCCAAGGGTTAATAAAAAATACGTTAAAAAAAATTACAATCAAATACAACATCTGGCTGCAAACAGATTTTCATACCATAATTATTTATATTATCATTAAGAAAAAACTTGATGGAAGTTCATTCTATATATACTACAGAATGGTTTGTATTTGAAAAAGGCACTGTGTGTCGAAACAATTGTTATACATACAATTTTAAATATAGTGGAAATTTTTAGATATTAATCTTTGCTTATTTATTTAAACTCAAAGTTACTTATTAATAAATACCAAATAACTTATTTCCAATTTCTCGATACGCGTTTCGCTAAACATGTTAGCATCATCATGAGATATTTTATTATAATTATAAATCTGAACAAAAATATTTAGTTTTAGCTTCAGTAGTTCTGAAGATATGTCGTCTATCTCGGGATCTTTAATGCATTTTCATTGGAAGTTAGTTATTCATTAGAAGTTTCATTGATCTTTCCTCCACCTCCTGCAACGTTGATACTTCTATCGGTCTTTAGGTCGCATTCCTAAAATTTAACCAAGCATTTTAATCTTCTCTGGTGGTTCCGTTTAATAACATTTGACGCCTAGTATCCTCCATCGCTCTAGTATGCTATCTATGTTTGCTATAATTTCGCCATCCGTGTCCTTGATTAGAGTTTCTCTAGGATGAAAGCTCCCTCCTCTCTCAATGTTCTGGTAAAATTTTCTTGTCTCCTGTTTGTCGTATTGCATTTCCGCTAGTTGCTTTTTTAGAAGCTCCCGTTTTTTCCTCTAGCATACGCGTTTCTTCTCCTTCTCTAACTTTCCTTCTCCATATTTCGCATTCTTCTCGTTTTACTCTTATAGATTTTTGTATGTACTTCACTCGGGCAGAGCTTCTATTCTCCACCAGATTTTTGAATTAATCATCGTATCATTCTCTTATTTTGTTTTTCTCTTTATATCGTGCCCCAACTGTTTCCTCCGTAACTTTTTCTCTTACAGATTTGATTCTTACTCATCCAACTTCTACCGACTCTGCGACCACTCTACAAGTCTTTGGTTTCTCTCACTCTTGCTTCATTCCACGTTAATACTTCTTTCAAGCGCTTTTGTCTGTTGTTAATCATTTAATGTCGTATTTTTTATATAGGCTATCAACCATTGGTTTGTGCTTAAGCTTCAGTTTCTCGAAAACCTACCAACTGACCAGAAATCCAGAAAACATCCAGCGCATTGCAAAAGCAATGTATAAACGCGATCTGCTAATTGAATGACGATACAATGCCAATCAAAATGACACTTTTTAGCTGATTATACGTAAGACAATATATAAGAACGTATTCCAATCCTAGAAGGGACGATGGGAAATGGGTCAAACGGTGGCGCCATCTCACGTGTATCCAAGGCATCAATTTAAACTTTTTATGGCGGATCGACTTAACAGTTTGGGGTTCAAACCTTACTATTTTTATATTTTTTTTTGTTCAAAAATAGTATTAAAATTATTCTGTTATTAATTTCTAATAATTATTAAGTTGCAAGCTATTTTTTCGGTCTCTAGTGCTAAATAATTAGTAAAATAAAAAAAATGTTCGTCATACATCATACACATTTGTTTTTTGCAATAACTCTAATTATATAACTGATTCAGAAAATATAAAAAATACAATAACATTAAAGAATCAATATGCTTGTTAAAAAACATACTAATTATTTATTTAATATATTAATTCTTTAATGTTACTGTATTTTTTATATTTTTTGAATAAATTATATAATTAGAATTATTGCAGGCTTTTTCAATTATAAAACAAAAGTGTATGGTGAATGAATGGTGATTTTTTTTTACTAATTATTTAACACTAGAGACTGAAAAAATAACTTAATAATTAATAACTTAATAATTAGCAACTTAATAATTATCAGAAATTAATAACAGAATAATTTTAATACAATTTTTAAACAAAAAAACATATAGCAATGGTGAGGATTTGAACCCCAAACTGTTAAGTCGGCACGCCATAAAAAGTTTAAATTGATGCCTTGGATACATGTAAGATGGCGCCACCGCTTGATACATGTCCCATCGTCCCTTGTAGGATTGGAATACCTTCTTATATATTATCTTAATTATCCTTTGACATTACACCTTTAACATAATTGTCTAAATAAAAATAAATGCGTCATATTCAACAATGTTTGACAGTCCATTTGACACTAAGATCGAATTATTTTTATTTTTGATCGTCTGACGAGAAAAGAGGTATTTTTTCGATTTAAGACTACAAGACAGCTTGGTAAAAATTATTAAAAGATATAAATTCAGATAAAATTAAATTCACACAAATATTATAGTAAATTATTTACAAAATTTAACATATATTTTTAATTTGAGTGATATGTCAAAGTCGTTTATTTATTCCTTTGAAAATTTGTCTTTTCAATTAAAAATTGAATTTAATTGTAATAATATTATTTCTCATCTAGGTCTAAAACTACTGGCAACTCTTGCCAAATCCGTGAAGATAAAATCAATTTCACTAAAGCCCAAAACAGTGCGAGCGTATTCATTTTTTTCCGAAATGAATCAGGTTGAAGAAATTACATGTTCGAGATCAACAGAACCCAAAAATAAGCAGGAGCTTATGAAGTGTTTGAGTGTTGCGTTGGACTCCCTGGAGAACATCGATTGTCGATTTAAGAAAAGTTTCATTAACCACCAAAACCAGGTAAGTGTTCATTTTTCATCATTACATCATATCGGTTCATCTTTTAAATGCATATATTGGGTTGTTCCATAAGGTCCCGCCGTTTTTTTTAATTGAAAAAAGCTACAATTATAACAACCAATTAATGAATGGTGTATTATACATCATTATTCGCGATCTGTTATTATTTATCGATACGGTCAGAAATCGCCGGACCTGGACCCGGAGAAGTTGTTAAGCCAGTTTTTGAGCTCCTCATCGTTTGCCAAGTTTACGCCCCTCATTTGCCAGGACAGCGAGTGGAAGAAATGATAATCGATTGGCGCAATATCTGGAGAATACGGTGGATGCGGTAGAACCTCCCATTCGAGATCATTCAGATGAAAATCCCCCTCATTCGATGAAAATATCTGTCCTGTAAGCGAAACTTTGAGCACTGGACAGAGAATAAAAAGTCGCTGGGGTCAGATCTGGTGAATACGGTAACCTTATTATATATATATATATATATATATATATATATATATATATATATATATATATATATATATATATATATATATATATTACAGAAATCTTTCACCCTTTCTCTACGTGGTGCCACCGATCGCCTTCGCCGAACTGTCAACCATGCGACGTCACGTGTCTCTCGGGACCGGTTTCTAGCCTTTCAGCCGTCATCAGCCGAGCTCCAGACGAACGCAAGGAAAGCAGTTCGGAGAGACGATCGGGGCCAGACCAGATCAACTAGCCATTTTAATGACGGTCGTGATCGCACACAACTCACGCCATCATACGGCGGCACCACGTGGAGAAAGGGTGAAAGAAGAATGGCGGTAAGAATTAAGAATTTAGGGCGGTAATCTTCATGTTGGGGCTGGAAACGTTTCAGACTACCTTCGTAAAAACGGAGGAAAAACAAACAAGTTATAAAAACGGCGGAAACTTATGGAACAACCCATTACATACCAGTTTCATTAAAATAAAAAAATACATGCCTCTTATTATCAGGACATCGAAAACAAATTGATCGCTGAAAAATTCTGACCATTATATATTTCTTATAAGGAATAACTTTCTACAAAAGGGAGAATTTTACTTTCTACAAAAGGGAGAATTAAATCACACAAAATTGGGAAGAAGAAAGCACACCTTAGACTTTTACATATGAAATTCTTCTTCTTATTCTTTAAAGAGATATGATGGTCGGTTTAATCTTTCAAAGTTTGTTCAATCTTGATAGCTTTCCTGAAATGTATATGACTAACTATCCTTTCATCTCTTGAAACGTGATCTCCCCACCGTTGTGCGTTTTGCTAGTTTTCCGTCTTTAGCGATGTTGATCCATCCTATCCACATGGTCTCGCCAATATATCTGCCTTTTTCTATCCCATCTCACTATATCCTGTAGTCCGCAAACTGCTCTTATATCGTTGCTATTTATAGAATACTTTTGGTTTTGTTTCTATCTTTCTTTTAGGTCGTTTACTTGGTCATTGCTAGTTGATATGTCCCATTAACTGTTCAACTGGTTTGCCGTCTATTATCATTTTGGATCTTATCGACTCCTTGGAAAGGCCATACATTTTGTTTTGTCGATGGAAATCAGCATATTATACTTTTACTAGTTTAATAGAATTTTTGCAGCTGCCTTTGTAAGTCGTTCCCTGTTTTTGCTAAAATCACCGCATCACTCGCGTGGCATATCATGCCTGTTGGTTCGTGATTCAATCTGTGCCCCTTATTCATTGTTGTCACTTCCTGTACGATTTCGTTTATTATAGGGTTGAAAAGAAGCTATCGTCGTGCCTTATTCCTTTAACTGTATATATACACTGCTAGACAAAATTAACGGAATAACATAAATCATACAAATCGCTATATTTAATTAATCATTTTTTATGGACATCGGAAATGTTTTTTTTAACTTTTAATGCAATAAAAGTGAAAAAAAAAACATTTCCGGATATTTTAAAAGTGAATTAGCTACAATATGTCTGTATAAGATTTAAATTAAAATTATTCTTAAGACCTAATAACAAAATCGTTGTTTCCATACATGTTCGATCAGATTCAGATCCGGGCTTTTTTGATGGACAGTTAATAATTGGTATACCAACTTAATTAAGACCAGCGAGTACCTCCCTAGCCACGTGAGGTCGGGCGTTGTCTTGCATAAACAAGGAATTGGGTCCCAAAAAATGGCCGAAAGGCATCACATGTTCTACTACAATATTCTCAAGATAGTAATCAGCATTCATGGATCTCGTACGCCCAGGAACTAATTCTGTACGATCATCAAAGCAAATGCCACCTCAGAACATAACAGAGCCATCGCCAAATGGAATCCTTGCAGAGATATTACAAGTAGCACACCTCTCTCCTGGTCTTCGCCATACTCGCTCACAACCATCTGGATATTTTAAGCTAACCCTAGTTTCATCTTTGAAGAAAACTTGTTTCCACTCATCCACAGACCAATTTTGATGATTTCAAGCAAAATGTAACCTGGCTCTTCTTCTTTTTTTCGTTAACCTGGCTTCTGTTCTCTAAGCAAGAGCGCAGTGGCTGGTCTCCTAGTACCTAACCCAGCTTCATTTAAGGGCCTTCTAACCGTTCTAGAAGAAATTGCGACATTGCGGGTAGCTTTGAGTTCGTTTCTCATTATAGAACTAGTGGCAGCCCTGTTTCTTAAACATATTGTCTAAGAAAACGTTCATCTCGGTCGTTAGTTCATCGTTTTCTTCCTTGCTCGGGCCTTGCTAGAGTAAGTTCTTACTTCAGCCAAACGTCTTACTATACGACTTATTGTGGAACGACGTTTGCTTAACAAATTGACAACATAACTCTGCCAATATCCCTCATCCAATAAAACTGATGCTCGCACTACCTCGCACTGTTCGATTCATTTTTCCAATTTTTCAGAGTTACTAATAAAACAGTCTACCATGAAAACGTAATCATTTAAAAAAAGTAACAAATTATAAGTTTAATTTTAGAGAAAATCTATTGCGAGTATTGCATAAAACTGTTTAAAATCTAAAAAAATCTTTCAAACTGTAAATCTAAACGAATTGTTTTGAGTGCTGTCATTAACAACGAAACCAAATATTCATAGCCTTCTATTCATACAATCGATAAACTTTGGCGATAAAAGTGGCAATTTTAGTCCAAAGAAATTCATTTTTGGATAATTTCATATTGTTTCGCTAATTTTGTCCAGGAGTTCTATATAATATATATATATATATATATATATATATATATATATATATATATATATATATATATATATATATATATATATATATATATCATCATCATCATCAGCCCGTATCGATCCACTGCAGGATGAAGGCCTCTTCAGCATGCTTCCAACCTTCACGGTCCTGGGCTTTCCTCTGCCACTCGGGTCCAATATACTTAACGATGTCATCAGTCCATCGTGCTTTCGGTCTTCTTCGCGGACGTTTGCGATCAAGCGGTATCCACTCCAGGATTGCCTTGGTCCATCTGTCGTCCCATCGCCTCGCTATATGGCCTGCCCATCTCCATTTCAACTGTTTTACCCTTCCAATGATGTCACAGACTTTTGTTTGTTCCCTGATCCATGCGCAGGACTTTCTGTCTCGTCTTGTAATGCCAAGCATACATCTTTCCATTCCCCTCTGTGCCACCCGAAGTTTTTGAATTGATTGCGATGTGAGTGTCCAGGTTTCACTTCCGTATGTCATAACGGGTAGAACGCACTGTTCGAATACTTTTCTTTTCAGGCAAAGTGGGAGTCTGCTCTTAAACACTATGTTGAGCCTACCAAATGCCTGCCAGCCACATTTAACACGCCGTTCCACCTCCCGGGCGGTATTCCCCTCCATGGAAATCCTCTGCCCAAGATATATAAAGCTGCCCACAATCTCTAAATCCCTTCCTAGAACTGAAATTCTTCTGTCCTGCGCGAAGTTATTGAACATAACCTGACTCTTTTTCAGGTTTATTTTCAAGCCAAATGGTTCGCCAGCCCTTTGCAGTTCTTGTATGCGTCTTTCCAGCTCCTCTGGGTCTTGTGAAATGAGAATAATATCATCTGCAAATCTAAGATGGTTTAAGTTTGCACCATTGATCTTTACACCATCCTGTTCCCAATCCAGTTTACGGAATACTTCTTCAAGGCCAGCCGAGAAAAGAATAGGCGATATTGCGTCACCCTGCCGTACACCTCGTTCTATATTAATTCCCACTTCAAGATCATCAAGGTGAATTGTGGCTGTAGCTCCATCATATATCGATTCTAATAGGTTTATATAGGCTCTCTCTACACCTTGGCTAAGCAGTGCATCCATTATCGCATGCTTTGAGATGGAATCAAATGCTTTTTCGTAGTCGATAAAAGCCAAGCACAGTGGCATGGTGTATTCGTTGTGCCTTTCTATGACCTGCTGTACAACCTGGATGTGATCCATTGTACTGAATCCACTTCTGAATCCTGCTTGTTCTCTTGGTTGTGCGTCATTCAGTTTTTTTAATATTCTTTTAGAAATTATCTTAGTGAAAACTTTGTACATCACTGATAGGAGGCTTATTGGACGGTAGTTCTTTAAATCTTCCTGTGCTCCTTTTTTATGTAAAAGGATCACTTCTGCATTTTTCCATAAGTCCGGTACTTTTTGTTCTTTGAGGCATTTTGAGTATAATTTTGCCAGTGTTTTATGTAACGTCCGACCACCAGCTTTTAGCATTTCGACAGTTACACTATCCTTTCCTGGAGCCTTGCCGTTCTTCATCAATTTTATAGCATTTGTTACTTCCTCCACTAGGATATCTGGCATTATATATTGTTCTTCCGTGGGTATTTCTGTCCCTGACTGGCTCTGATCTTCATATAACTGGGAATGGGACAATCTCTAACATTTGGGTACGCGTCCTGCACACTGTGCCATCCTCACGCTTTAAAGCATATATTTGCGTTCTTTTGCTTCTCAGCTTCTGTTTAGCTTTGTTAATTCCTTTGTTTTCTTTCAGGGTTTTTTGCACTAGCTGCATATTGAATCGGCGCGTGTCCTCTCTGTGCGTGTGTCCGTGTGTCCGTGTCCGTGTGCGCGTGTCCTATATATATATATATATATATATATATATATATATATATATATAGTTCTAGTTGTGTTCTCAGTGTGCAATGTATTAATAATGTTTGATTAATAGTGCATTTTGTTTCTTTTTTAGAATATTTAATATATCAGGTAGCTGGACTTTATCAAACGACTTCGTTAGATCTATGAAACATACACAGGCAGGGTCACTTTTCTTTTGGATAAAGCATGAGGAATTTTAAAGATACTAACATTTCATTTGAAACGGAAAGAGTGAAAATCCTTGTTGATCACTTTCTTCATAAATTTCTTCTGATGAACATCAGCTTTAAGATGGTTTGTTTGCCTCGTGTTTCCTCCATGCAGTTGCATGCAATTGAATACTAGTGTAACGATACTATTTTTCACAACCAGCTGACAAACTTTTAGCAAGTGAATCATTTTGATTACGCTTCAAAAACAAAATACACATTAGTGATTTGTTATATTAAATAAATTTCCTTAAACTCATGTGCCACTTAGACATTTTTTACACAACGAAGTTTGCAGAAACAAAATGGCTGAGTTTTCTTCTTTCCTTGCCAGTATAAAGCCTTTTTTCCTCCAAAGCATCTCTAACAAACGGTCACCAATGACCGCTTCACCAGATTGGAGCAACTCATAATGCGTGATGCCTACCTGATCCCACCTTATACCCAATAACACTTTTTTGGCGTGAAAATTTGGTTTTCTGGAACTGGTTGATGGCTCAACCGGCTTAACTTGCGAATTTCGTCTCTTGGTATTATTGTAAAGGATTCACTTTTCATCGTACGCTACAATCTTATAAAGGAAATTATTTTTCTTGAATCTGAAAAACAACCCAAAACATCAAAGCGCCTAAAACTGTATTTTCATAGGGAATTCACTCTCATTCGACTCTCATTTTGAATTTTCCTTAGCTTGTGTATACGTTTAAAAATAGTGTGCGGTGTTATACCGAGTTGCTATCTGAACTATAGCAGTGTACAAGGATTTTCTTCCAGCCGTGTTTCCTATTTTTTACCCTCCACGTACGAAATAGCATTATCTCCCAAAGCCACACAGATGATATCCTGAACTTCTCCAGCAATTTATTTCAGTTGAAAGGTGAAAAGAAGGCAGAGTCTCAAATGTTGCTTTTCGAATGACATAGCGCTGTCGCAACTGATTTTTTTGGTTATAAAGGGTTGCTGTTTAAGTATTCGCAATAATAAATAAAAATAAATATTTATCATTGAAAATAGTTTTATTATTATTTCAAAATATTCTCCGCGATGATCGATATACTTCTGCATATGTTTGAATCAATTTTCATAGCACTTTTTTCATTCCGATTGAGGTATCTCCAAAACACGCATCAACCGGTTCTTCTAGCGTCGAAAATCGTTGACGAGTAGCCCGTAGTTTATTCTTCGCGGACAGGAACAAAAAGAAATCATTGGGCCCCAAATCAGGACTATATGGCACATCAATTCGATGTTTTGACGAGTCAAATATTGAGTTGCTCGGTCCGATGTGAGAGCTCGCGTTATCATGGTGAAGAATGATGTTTTTTTCTTATTTTTTCAAAGACTTCTGACAAACTAATGGTTGTATACCATTCAGAATTGACCATTCTACGATTCTCTGGTGGCATTGTAACCACATGTCCATTTATCCCAAAAAACAGGTGACCATTTGCTTCAAAGTGCTTCTTGCGCGAACAACTTTTGTTGGGTTTGACTCGTTTTGAAAGATCCATACAGTCGATTGTTGTTTATTTTCGGCCTCATACGCATAGTGTAGATGTTATACACGGCTTTTGACGCACCACGATTGTATTTTTTTAGCATTTATATGCACCAATCGACACGAACCTTTTCTTGAGCGATTGTCAAATTATGCGGGATCCAACGCGCAAAAATATTTTTTACGGCTAAATGTACATGTAAAATATTGTGTATGCTTGTCATACTAATGCCCAGGGATGCCTCACGGTATGTCACATGACGATCTTACTTTATCAGTTCGAGCACACTATCGATATTTTCTAGCACAATCGATTTTGGACGACCTTCTTTAAATTCGCCAGTGAGCGAACGACGGCACGATTGAATTCACTAAACCAGTCATATACAATGATTTTAGGTGGTGGTCCATCGCCAAAAGTCAAAGTGAGTTGATCGATGCACTGTTGTTGAGATAATCCACGTCGAAAGTCGTAGTAAATAATGGCACGAAAATTCTCACGAGTTAATTCCATTTTTTGATTGAATTTTCTAGTCACTAAACAACTCAAATAGCATCTGTATGACAAAACGTTCTGAGTACGTATACAGTCAACAATATCAAACTTTACGATGTATATGTCAGATTGCGCTTAGCAACATCATTGTTACCAATTCCAGATACATAAATAGCAACCCTCGTATTCACAGTAGGCGCGTATATTATAACTCGTTTTAAAGCTGAAACGGCGCTTCAAAATATCTACACGGCGGGTAAAAATTCTGAATCGAATAGGTTCTGCAGTCGATTAAGTTAAAGAACCTAATAATATATTTTTAATTTACTCATATTTTAAATGACTGTACAATTCTTACAGGAGCTGGAAAAACTTAAAATCTTCTACAACAAAAGAGACATATTGGATCTAGGAAGCAATCTCAGGGGTGGATGGTCAATGACACACCCTCCAAATAACAACCCCGACAACAGTCAATCCTTTCAGAGTCGTCCAAAGCTATGTATACGTTCCCAATGTCCTTTCAATGACTGTGGTTTTGAAGATGTGTTACCTTTAATGTAATATGTTCTAGCTGTGATATTTTTTGACAAGCTTTCATCGAAAGTGATCAAAAATGTATGCAGGTCTTGGTATATGTTTTTTTTTTATTTTAATCTGTGCAATTTTTTTTTATATGTAATTGTGTAAACATTTAACTTGTTAATATTATGTATTGTGAGCTCTAATTCATAATAATGTTCGTTTTAGTGCAATATACATATAATTGTATAAAATAAATATCTAGGTGAACCCCTAGTTATATTTTCAATTTATACAAGTTTAATTTTATCTTATAATTTAATATTTGCAACATATACAATACAATATATTCAAATATACACGACCATTTAAAAAAAATGTTTTTAAAACAGCCCAAAATGTAACTGATTGTGCTTTACATATTTTAAGTAAACAATAGTAAACAACAGTAAACATTTGAAAGTCTTCACCGTGCATACTGGCTACTTAAGTACTTTTTCGAAATCACATATCGGAAATTCTGACGATTCAAGGGTCGTTTAATAAGTCCTTTGAAAATCCACGGGATAGCGCTCATAGCATCGGAAATGCTTTGTTTTTAGTAAGCATCATTATTCACCAGACAGTTATCAAAGTCTCACGTCTAAACGTGGCCGTGCATCCACAAAAGATGAACAACGTTCGGGACGTCCAGTGGAAGTGACTACTACAGTGTTTTCAATTTTGCATGAAAAATTGGGTGTGAAAAAAATTTCGGCAAGATAGGTGGCGCGTTTGCTCTCAGTGAAGAATAAACTCAATCGTATGGTCGACTTTGAGGCTGTTTTGACGCTTTTTCGTCGCAATGCTGATGAGTTTCTGCATCGATACATAACTGTAGATGAAACACGGATACACTCCTACAGTGCAGAGACAAAGGAACAACCAAAACAGTGGGTTTTTAAAGGCGCTCGGGCGCCGAAGAAGGCTAAGACGGTGACATCGGCCAACAAGGTTATAGCCAGTTTTTTGAGGTACACGCGGAATCATCTACACCGATTACATGAAAAAAGGAAAAACAATAACTGTCGTTATCGCATCGGTTGAGGGAAGAAATCAAGAAAAATCGTCTTCATTTGAAAAAGAAAAAGATCCTCTTCCACAAGACAATGCAGGGGTACACACCTGCACAGTTTCAATGGCCAAAATCATGGAATTACAGTTCGAATTATTACAACATCTACCGTATTCACCGAATATGGCCCACCCAGTGACTTTTTCTTATTCCCGATCTTAAAAAAATGGCTCAGCGGACAACAGTTCACATCGAACGAGGAGGTCATCGCCCAAACAGATGCCTATATTGAGGACCTTCCCAAATCTTACTTTTTAGACGCCTTAAAAAAGTTGTAGAAACGCTTGGAAAAGTGTAAAAAACTAAAAGGAGATTATGTTGAAATATACAAAAATCTACTTAAAATTATTTTATCAAGGACTTATTGAACGAACCTCGTATATTGACCCGTTTTTGGCGCTAGATGGCATAACATCACAAAACCAAAGTGTAATGTACCTCACACGTGTAAAGTTTTGATACTTGGAAAAAATGGTGTTATTTAGTTCTTGTTTAATTTTGTTAAGCATTAGCCGGTCGCGTTGGTGCGGCGGTATGAGCGTCTGCTTTGCCGAATCCGCGCTGGAGCGGTAGCTGGTTCGATTCCAGCGCTCGGATGGTTATTTTTCTTTCTTCTGTCCGTTTATCTTTCCTAAATGTTTGTGATTGTTTCTAGGCAAGAGTGTAAAATCCGACTACGAATTACCCCTCAGTCACGCCAGTTAAAGGCTGGGTAAGGCCGGATGCCTTCTGAGAAGTGTTCTGCGTTGGTCACTCGCCAGTCGGTAGGTTTCCTGATAGACTTATGGGTAGGCACATAACCAAGGGTTTATAGCCCGAGGGGGGGTGCTGGCCTGGGTTTGTCGGAAGCTGATGACCGTGGTTCGGAACCCACGTTAAGCTGTAGGTCCAGTCGCTAAATAGCCTAGTTGCTGATGCGCCTCTAACCCAAACACTTTTTTAAGCATTAAAAAAGGCAGCAAATAAGAAGCATTTCTACATTTTTATTCCCGAAAAATGCAAGAATGCTTCGCAGGCGCAAAATAAGGTAAGGTATGTGATGTGTAGGGTAAGGGCGCCGTTGAGGATTCCACGTGCCCTAACTGGTTCAGAAAGTTTCGTAAATACAATTTTATGCACGTTCTGGACGACCAACCGAGACTGATGGCAACAAAATACTGGCGCTAATTGAAAGTGATCCATAGAAAACAACTCGAGAGGTCGGAGAAATTATTTTAATCAACCAGACAACAATGTCAAAGCGATTACATCAACTTGAAATGGTTAGCAAGGTAGATGTATGGGTGCCGCATGAGTTAATGCAGAAACATTTGATAAACGCAACATAATCGGTTCAACCAGTGCAAAAGTCAGTTTGGATTCGAAGAAGCATTTAGTGGAACTGGAAAGGAATCGTTTATTATGATATATAAAAATCGTTTATTATGATATATGAAAATATAATATATGAAAAACTGACCATTAATTCGGAGAATTACTTTTCACAACTAAGTGAGTCAAAGCGAGCAATCGACCATATGTGGCCTGAACTAGCCAACAGAAAGTTTTCCATCGAAGCAATGCTAGGCCACACGTGTCTTTGGCCACGTTACATCTTTGGAAGGCTAATAAAATCACCTGGATTAGTTCTTTAACCAGGAACATCAAAACTTCTATGAGCACGGTATTATGCAGCAACGGGAGAGATGGAAAGTCATGGAAGAGAACGACACATAACTCCTGTTACGGACACTTTTAAGAGACGAACAACTTTCTTGAGCAGACACTTTCTGTCGGTCCCGAATTTATATTTTCTTATTCATTCATACCTCTCACCCAGTTCGATCAACGGATAATCCCGCTCTTGAACAGACTCGAGAACAAAACTTCGACGTGGCAACACGCGCACAAGCAGATAAGACGGGACTTCGTACACGGAAAAGTTTCGTACACGGCACAATATTGCTTTCAAAGCCATATCTGGAGAGACTGCGAGTGTAACCAGTTTTTTGACTAGGATTCCCTTGATTATAAACCCAAAAATATCTACAATCCCTACGAAACTGGGATATTTTTTCGTGGACTTTCCGATAAAACATTACATTTGAGACGCGAAAAATGCATTGGAGGCAAACTTTCGAAAGTAGGGCTTACCATATTGTTTTGCGTAAACACGAATGGAGAAAAAGAAAAGCCCGCTATTAAAAGGAAGAACCGCAGAACCAAAAGCTTTGAAACACACCAGTCTAGACAATTTACCTGTTACTTGGAAATGGAATAAAAAAGCATGGATGACTGATTGGACAAAACATGAAATTTTTGTTATTTCTAGACAACGCGTATTCACTCCCAAGAGACATAAAATTAGAAAATATTGAACTAATTTGTTGAACTCAGAATTGCACGTCTGTATGCAACCTCTAGACCAGGGCATATTTAATAGTTTTAAAACTTTTTAAAGAACATTTATTGTTAAAGCACTTTTATTAACATTGCATGCAATTTATTTTATAAAAAATGCATGGGATCGGGTATCAAAGAATATAATTCAAAATTACTTTTCCAAATCTGGAATTACGCATAGTAACTCTGAAAATACAACACAAAACACAGAAGATTCAGATGCTGACGACGACCTTCCATTGGCCCTCACTTTTGGCTCGAATATGGAAAACTAATGATGATTTCGGCCGGATACCATCGGAACGGATGGTAGTATCGAGAACCTTTTCACTATAGTCAATGAGTTAATATTGGAAACAGGGTAAAACAGGGTTCCTATGCAAGAAAACATATCTAATGAAACAGATACATCAACAGGCAGTTAATGTGGCGTAGCAATTAAAAGGTTTTATTGTGGCACGTGGCGATCTTCCAGCTTTGAATTTGATATCTAAGTTGACACTACCACTTTGGAATTTACCACTTCCAAGATATTTTAATTCCAAGAAAACCCGACAAACAACCCTGCTATAATATTTTAACCGTTAGTCAATACATACTTTAATATTTTGTACATGTATGTATATATATATATATATATATATATATATATATATATATATATATATATATATATATATATATATATGGGGCGTTCCATGCCAAACCGACCATTTTTGAACCTGACCCTCTTCGATTTTGCTGAAACTCTCGTGTCCTTTTCTACCCCCCAAAGACATTTCCCAGAATTTTTTCAATTTTTTTTACCCAACCCAAAAAAGTTATGGGTTTTTGGAAATTCAGATATCAGAATAAAAAAAAAATCAGAAATCAAGTTCTATGAAATTTTTCAGTTTTTTGAAAAAACCGTCATTTTTTCCTCGAAAAACGAAACCACTTATGGGAACTCAGCAACACACACAGTGTAATTTCAGACACAGACGAAAAAAAACCAAAATAAAGAGAAAAAAAATACAGACACAAATGGTTGTCTTTATGTCTGAAATTTTTCTAATTCAAATGAATATAGAATATGTAAAATATTTAAACGTCAAATAAAAATAAAATAATTTATCTGTTAATTAGTACCAAGAAAATTGATAGTTAATTGTATAAACCGTAAATCCTAATTATTAATTATAAGTTTAAACTATAAGTTAAGACTAAACTAAGAGATTTACCACTAAATGATGATGCTAACATGGCTAGCGAAACGTGCGTCGAGCAATTCAAAAAAGTGTTTTGGTGTTTAGTGGTAAATCTCTTCAAGTTTAGTGTTTCACACCAAAGGTTCCAACAGAAGAATTGATATTCTTTGCTCCTAAAAACTTTGCTGATCTCCCGGAATGGGGACGTAAATTGGCCACCAAGGTCATGCGACTTGACGCCGCTAGACTATTTTTTGTGGGGCTATGTGAAGAGCAAAGCTTACGAAAATAATCCGCAAACCATTCAACAGTTGAAAGAAGAAATTAGGCGAATAATTCGTGACATAACTGCGCAAATGTGTTCAGCAGTAATCGAGAATTTCAACAAAAGATTTGTGAGCTGCCAGAGAACTCGTGGCGGTCATTTGACAGATGTTGTATTCCACGTATAATTGTACACTATCCAGCTTCGCACTGCCATAAATAACTTTCAGGTATGTTATGAAACGTTTCTTTTATTCGTTACCAACATTCGAAACCTCTTCATGGAATACCCGTTATATATATATATATATATATATATATATATATATATATATATATATATATATATATATATATATATATATATATATATATATATATGTATATATATATATATATATATATATATATATATATATATATATATATCATCATCATCATCATCATCATCATCATCATCATCATCATCAGCCCGCATCGATCCACTGCAGGATGAAGACCTCTTCAGCATCCTTCCAACCTTCACGGTCCTGGGCTTTCCTCTGCCACATAACGTTTGAAAGTTGGCACAATCCAACTAAGAATTTTTCGTAAGTGACGCCATGTATATGTCAGATCGGGGACTTATTGACCGATGTGTTATGGCTACTAGACGCAAACCCTCACAAAGAAAACGGAAGTAATGCTTGCCGTATTTAAAAGAGGATAGTCAAAATGATATATAAGTTCCAACTAAAGCAATTAAAGCAATTCCAACTAAAGCAATCCAAAGATCTTTTAATTTATTCAATATTTGATCATGAACATCATTGGTAATTTCATTAATACGTCTCGATATTGTGTTATTGGAAAGTGGCATAGTTTTCAACTTTTTTGCTTCTTCTGGACTTATCATCCCATTGACCATATCAATGGCAAAGGGTAAAATATTTATAACCAACATCTGAAGAAGCTACTGTGTTGACGAAATATGTCATATTAATATAATACAGTGAAAATAGAATAAAATGATAGTTTTGTATTAAAGTAACTTTTAATGGATTTTCATCAAGTAAAGTTGAAATCGTTAATTATATGTGTTATTATTAATCATTACTAGATTAAAAATATACCGAACTGTTGTTCCAGAACTTACTATTGTGGTATACTTGCTATTTCTGTTAATGAGAATCGTGAACCTGATCGTCCTTTATTCTTGAAGGTTGACCTTATTTGAACATTTTTAAAATGAAAAAAGAGTCATTTATTGAGAAAACAAAATATTGGGTGATGCAAAAGTGCATGTCATTTTTCTGAGAAAAAAAACACTACTAAAAATTACATTTAATCAATATAGTAGAGTAAAACTTCTGTTGTGCGGGCACTTACGAGACCTTAAAAAAGTGTTCGTTTAAGAGAGTTGTCCGTCCAAGAGAGATAAGGCAGTAAGTGAATTTAATAAACATTTAATAACAAATATAAAAATAATATTTATTAGAAACTACAAATATATACATAATATAAAGATCGTATTATATAAAGAAGAAGAAAGAATATAATTCGAAATAAATGAAGCGAAATAAAAAGGATTTTTTCTTGCGGAAACATGGATCGATCACTACACTCCGGAGTGAAATCGACAGTCAGCTGAGTGGACGGCAGCCAGTGAAAGCCGTCCAAAGCGACCAAAAATACAACCATCGGCAGGCAAGATTAGGGCCTCTGTATTTTGGAATGCGCATGGGATATTGTTCATCAATTATCTCGAGAAAGATAAAATCATCAATAGCGAATATTACATAGCATTATTGGTGCGTTATTGAAGGACGAGATCGCAAAAAAGGCTCCAAATGAACAAGAAAAGTGGTGTTTCACCAAGACAATGCACCGTATCGTTGGCAACGATGACTAAATTGCATAAATTGCACTTCACCTTGCCACTATTTCCTTTTCTGAGACCTCAAAAAATGCTCGCTGGAAAGAAATGATTTCGCTCCAATGAAGAGGTAGCTGCCGAAACTGAAGGGTAGTATGAAGGCAAAAAAAAATCATTCTATAAAAAAGGTGTAGAAATGTTAGAAAAACGTAGGAATGATTGCAGAATATATTGATAAATAAAGTCGAAATTTGACAAAAAAAGCGTGTGGGGACTTATTGACCGATATGTAGTCTATTAGCCAAGTAGTGTCCCTTTGTATGAGTTTAAATCTGAAGGCAGAATGCAAGGAACCGTTCATAATACGATTTCTGATTTATCCTATGATGTTGTTTGCGTCTACTTTGCTTCCCAAATAAATAAATTTATTCTAGCATTGTCCAGTTCTGTTCTTTTCCATTAATTCTCAATTCCGTAACCTTTCTTTTGTATGTATTTATTTTTAAAGCTCTTTAGTTCTTTTTAGTTTTCATATTTATTTATCATAGATCTATCTTGATAATCTTTTGGATCTTGTTAATATGTATCGGTCATCTGCATACCCTATTATCTATTGTTTATTTTTCACTGTTCCATTTTCATTGTATTACACCATTATATAGTTTTGTAACAGTTTGTATCAGTTTTTGTGTTCAAGACATGCGGTACAATAAGTATATTTTGAATTTTTCAAACCGTGTTGAACAATCGCCTCCAATTCTCCATATAATGCAGAGCTCAATATAATTCCAGTTTTATTATATATCTTTATGACGGCATGGAATATTAATAATATTCCATATTAATCCAATATTAATCCAATATTAATCCAATATTAATAATATTCCAATAATTAATAATTATAAATAATACAAATTTATATTTAAAAAGCTACCAACTATATCTTATTGAATAATGAATTTCTTAATTTTGAAGTGAAAACTTCTTTAGCCGCGTTGATCGATTTTCGGTAGGGGCAAAACTTATGGGTTCGCATCACCGACATGCTAGTGACGTGTTGCGCCAAGCTGGCGACGCCAATTGTGTTTTAAATGTGTTTTAATGTGTTTTACATTAAATTTTGTTTTAGATAATCATTATTTGAATTGTGTAATTGAAGAATCACTGTGCAATACAAGAGTGAGTATTTAATATGCTAATATTTTTATGTAGAAAAATGAACAACAAAAACAAAACATTTATTTTCGAATATTTCCAATATTGGTATCAATATTTACGTTGAAAAGTTTGATATTATTTATTTTTTTAATATTTCATCTCTGCAATACATGGTGCAATGAATATTTCATAGTGGCTTAGGAGTTGTCTTACTAGCGTGGTAAAACAGATTTCTGGTTATTCGATAGTATTTTTGTCGCGGATTTTAAAATTAAAAATTCTATAAAATTTCATAATATAATAGTTGTCTTACTAGCGTGGTAAAACAGATTTCTGGTTATTCGATAGTATTTTTGTCGCAAATTTTAAAATTAAAAATTCTATAAAATTTTATAATGAATTTAATTACTCAAAATATATTATTTATTGGTTTAAATTGTCAGAAATAAAATAAGTGTTTTGTTACTTTTTGCAAAATGATTATAAACTTATATCATTCAATTTCACCATTAGAACTTTACAAACAAGTATTGTAATATAATTAGTTTTTCTAAATATCCATTTTCTATATTTGTTTATATCCTCGATCCTACGTGAAAATAAAATTATACATTTTTAAATTATCCATTTAAAGAATAATTAATTTAAAAATTCAAAAAAAAAACAGTTATTTCAAAGTTTCAAGTTTTCACTTCTGTCGACAGTCCCCATGACTATGACATTCTTTGTCTAATCTTTAGTTGACACATTTTTGACTTTGGCAAATTTTACAAATTTATTACCGTTATATTTTTTATTTTTTTATTATAACCTAACAATTTAGGATTTTTCGTTTAGTATAGGTCTTCACACGGTCTCTAATCTTGGATGTTAATAAAACTAAACTCGGATCAAGTTCTAAGCGATATATTTATGTATGTACTTTTTGTTTTTCCCCATATAGGCAAAATAAAATTTAATTATGTAATATAATCGAAAGTGTTTAATTTCTGAGCTTTCATTATATTGTCAAGAAAATTATCATTCTGTCGTATTATAAACGCAAAGAAAAATAGTCGAGAAAGAATTCAAAATATAACAAAACTCAAACTCACTTATCACCAAGAACTGTGTATTTCTGGGCAGTCGCTTTTTGGATACAAAATGTGCATTTTCTATAGGAAAGTCGGAATTTTCAAGAACCCATTGTGCCAGTACTTTCGTCGACCCGAATAGCGTGCAAAACGGAAACTTTTTTCGGAATAAAGTTATGTAGTCTTAACCGGCCCATTGAAAAAGTCTACGGGGCTGAGACAAAGCAGTCAGAAAGAGAGAGAATTATCAGAAAAATTACAATGAAACAAAAGCAAGCAAAATGCTGCAAACAATAAGAAATCAAGTAAAGGTCCTTTAAAATGGAAAGAATAGCGGAGACAATGGTTTCCACATATACAAAGTAGAATAGAAAGGAACGCGAAAAGTCATCGTGCTGAGTGAAAAGGGCAGATGATGGGGGGAACGGGGGGCTGAAACAGCGGCAACAATATACAATGGCCGTCTGATACAATGGGCGCTGAAAGAATGGCCGAATGCAGTGAAAGCCGCATAAAAGAAGTCACTTTGGCGTAATTGTGTAAATAAAAGAGTGAAAACTGATATGCACTACGGTCGGGGGCGCGAGAAATCGATCGCTTTGCGCCCTAACATATCACCATGCCGTCCACTCGAACACTCGTCCTCGAAATAAGCGATTTATTTGTCTTCCGCTCTCAGTGTGATGCAATTAAACTGACAACTTGTTCCTGTTTGATGGTTTAATATTGCAGTTGTACCTAAACTATGATTCATTTTGAAAGTAAATATAAATGCTTTACCAGGTGTGGCGGTTAATAAAGCAGGTCAACAAATGTAAACTTCAAAAAAGCTAATTACTGTATCGCGTACAGTTTTTTTGTTACAGGGAGTCGATGGTGGGGAAAAAAAGGAGACGACATTTTTACAATTTAATATTTATTTAATACAAACATATAAAACGTGTTAAAGCTATGTAAACATTACTGAGGATTATGTGAATAAAAAAATATATCACATGAAATGTCATACAGCGAGAAAATCTTTCCCTTTTTTCTTTTGTGTTGTGTAGCATTATTTGTTTTTAAAATGGGTTCCAGCGTCCCTGATATCTTGCTTTCATCGTCCTGATGTCCTGGTGAAACCTCCCTCCTTATTCGGCGCTTTCTGTACTCGAATTTTCCGGAAGAAATCCAAATGGGAGTGAAAAAATTGAATTTTTAAGGACATGTGACACTAGGCTTCCAAGAGCTCATCTATGCCGTTTTTATAGTTTCCATCTTTTTTGTTACCCAAAAATCATTTCACTACACGAACAAAATACTTCCAATTCCTTTTGACTTAATTTTTCTTGAAAATCGATTTCACCTAAAAGCTTCCATATTTGAGATCCAATAACTATGCCTTCTTTTAGTTTTGCATCAGTTAATTAAGGAAATATTTCTTTTCTAGGTACTTGAAATCATCACCTTCTTTACCAATGGCTCTGACAAAGTTTTTTATTAGTCCAAGCTTAATATAGAAAGGCGGAAGAAGCACCTCTTTTGGGTTACTGAATTTGGATATTGAATTTTGTCCCTTTGCTTTTTGAAATCCCTTCTGTTTTAGTGATACAAAAGTAGCAATCATTTACATGGTCAGTAAGTTCTCTCCACACCATAGAAACAGCATTTTTTTGCAACGTACTAAATACCCAGCAAATATGAGGAGCCCAACTGATATCTTGATCTCCAATTTAGCACTTAAAATATAAAGATAGGCTTTTTTGACTTCCTCGGATATAGATCTAGCTTGTGACTTTAAAATAAATCGTTCGCATAAATAACAAAACTTATCTGATAGATTTTTGTAAAATCGACGACTATTTTATATAACACTTGACTGTACTGTAAACGAGGCAGAAACAAACTATAGAAAACAATAAAACTACCCTTAAAGATGCGTAGAATACTGTGGAAATACCCCCTATACGGTCTTGTGGTAATTCCTACATTATCTAGTTCAAAGGCAGGTATAAACACTTTAAAAGGTTGCATGATATAAACGAGAAGTAGGTACTTGAAAATGGGACGGGCTAAACTATTTCAATCAATGTTACAAAAATCATGTCGACCGGTATAATTCTTATTTTTTTTTTGAAAAAAAAACACTTTTAATTTGAGAGAAAAGTAAAAAAATGGTGTATTCAAAGTATACGCTATCGCTAGCTGCACATTTGTCCCAACTTTCTGGCAATTCGTGCCCTCCCAGAAAAACCGTACATCTTTTGAGGTGGCTTATTCATCAAGCCATTTTTTGACATCTCCGTAATTGTTGAAATGTTTCATGGAAAGTGCATTAGACATCGATGTAAGCTAGTGAATACGGCGGGTGGGGCAAAAACTCCCAGCCAAGTGAAGAAATGGTGACTCTGACCACCCTCGCTGTAATAATATATAATAAAATAACCCATTCTGGTCGCTTTTCGATCAATGCATGGTTCAAATTGATTATTTATTGACCGTAGCGAATGGTATTAACTGTTTCACCTGGTTTCAGAAGCTCATGTACACGACACCCTTCTGGTCCCACCAAAATGCAACTGTCTTCCTTCTAAAGCGATTCGGTCTTGCGGTCGATGTTGATGGTTTTACTGGGTTAACCCACAATTTTCTGGGTTTTGGATTCTCAAAAAATATCCATTTTTCGTCTCCAGTCACAATCCGATAAAAAAAATCTTTCTTTCATGCCGAGAAAGAAAAACTTCGCACACTGTTTTTCGCTTTTCCATCTGTCTATCGTTCAGCTTATGTGGCACAGCTTATGTGGATCTTTCCCATGGCATGCAGATGATCACAAATGGTTCGTGGCCAACATTTAATCTCTCTGCTATTTGTTGTTGAATTTGCATATCGTCTTCTTTCAACAATGCTTGCAATTCGGCACCTTCAAATTATTTCGGATGACCTGGACATTCTTTGTCTTTCAAGTTGAAATCACCACTTTTGAATCGTCTAAACCAACGCCCGCAAGCGTTTTGGATTCGAACATTGTTACCCTAAGTTTCCAGAAGTATACGACGGCTTTCACTCCCGTTTGTCTTTTGATTGAATAAGGAAGCAGTACGTGCCGCAAATGCTCTTTATTTGACTCGAAACTCAACATGTTTATCACACAAACAAATTACGACGCTAACTCGAAATCGTTTTGAAAGGTACTGCCGTAGTAACAAAATGACATATGATTAGACTGTGAACCGACATTAGATTCCAGCGCTATCTCTTAAAAAAATAAGAATTATTAACCGCCACACCTGGTTTTTGTCGAATCATAAATAGAATTGGTAAAAAAAAACGTTAAAATGATTTTTCATTCCAAGCAAATAAAAAGTCTTATCTGTAGCTGCAAACCGTGCTAGAACACCAACTAGTTACGAAGATTCAAAAGGGCAGAAGATAAAAACAAAATAACAAAATGAGAATAAAATATAAACAGAGGAAATAATGAGATTGTGGTAGAATTACTAAAAATTCGTTTTCTAAAATGTTTAATCAAGATACAAAAAATATGAAGTCGAGAAGAAAAAACGTTTTTGAATTAGAGGAACTGAGGCTATTTATTGACTGGACTGGATACTGGCTACTGATAACCCTAAGCTTATGCTTAACCTTTAGTTTTGTCGAAAGACTACCAGCTGGCGAATGCTCAACATAGAAGCACTCTTAGAAGGCAATCGGCCTTACCCAGCATCGAACTGGCCTGACTAAACGGCAATTCCTTGTCGGACTTTTACTCTTGCCTAGAAACATTTAAATGAATGAAACGAAATTATGTACATTTATGTACGAAATTGAAGTATGTCATTAAAAAAAAATAAGTCAGCCTTGGATTTCAAATATGCTTCGAAATAAGCTTCAAAATAAAAACGAAAATATAACCAAAAAGTGGCATAACAACATTTCCTGATATTTGTGTAAAAAATTTCATTAAGAGATCTCAAAGCGTTCTCGAAATATTTGACCTTTTCCATACATAATATATATATATATATATATATATATATATATATATATATATATATATATATATATATATATATATATATATATATATATCCATTAATGTAGCCAGTTGGCAGCATGGTGCTTAAGAACAAACTCGCACTTTGTCAAATGAGAACAGTCTTTGATCAGTGCATCCTGCCCCTTTATACGTAAGTGAATCGTGGAGATCTACTCAAAATCAGTTCAAAACTTCGAAGCACAGAAAGGAATGAAAAGGTGTATGCTAGACATTACAAGGCGGGACAAAAAGTCCTGCACATGAATCCGAGAATAATTCATGTGCAGGATTTTCTGTCCCGCCTTATAATGCCTAGCATACACCTTATATATATATATATATATATATATATATATATATATATATATATATATATATATATATATATATATATATATATATATATATATATATATCAGTTAGAACTTAAAATTGGTGAATATCAAGCAGGTTTTCGACCAGACAGATTCTGCCCTGAACAGATCCTGAATCTAAAGTGGATCCTAAGATATCAAAAACTGTTCAATAAAATCTCGTCTGTACATTTGTAAATTTCAAAAAAGCATATGATTCTATTGAATCGCGAATCTTTATTCCGAATCTTGAAAGAACAAGGACTAGATCTGAAAACGCTGGGAATTATTAAAGCAACATTAACTAACACAAGGTTAATAGTCGAATTCATGGGTGACATCTCAGAGCCCTTCGAAATTAAAACTGGAATGAGACTGGGGGATGGACTCTGGTCACTCTTATTTAACTGTGTTCTAAAAAAAATAATACAAGAGTGGCGTGAAAAAAAGTCGGCCCTGAATATTGACCAGCCCATTAAAATGGGGAGAACCAACATCAAATTGATTGTCCGGCGTTTGCTGATGAGCTAGCAATGTTAGCTCAAAATATATTATTAGACTATATAAGGCTCAAAAACAGATTGAAATCCTAAAACAAGCAGCAGAAAAGGTAGGGCTCCAAATTTCCTTTGAAACGTCACAATACATGACCTGTAACAGACTAAGAACACCATTTCTAAAAAAAAAATATGGTAACATCAGACGGGTCTCTCAATTCAAATATTTGGGTGAAATAATCATGGAAAATGGGTTGGAAAAAGCGGCCAATAAGGGTAGATGTCAAAAAATGGAAACGGCATTGAGACTTACACAAAATATTTACAACAAAATATGCATATGTCTAAAAACATAAAACTGAGACATTACAGCATAGTTATTAAGCCAGAATGTCTATATGGGGCAGAAACGCTCATTTTGAATAGAAAGGGAGACATCGATGACATTGAAAACAAGGAAAGAAAAATCATAAGAAAAATCTGAAGCCCCAAACAAATAATTAGCACAACATACCGATTTCGAGAAATCAAGAAATCAAACAAAGCACAGATATACATAGCGATATGAGAAAAAGAAGACTTAAGTTTTACACATAAAACGGATGAATCGGCCAGAGAAAAAAATCTAGGAAGACTGGAACAACTTAGTCTGACGAAAGGAAAAAAGCTCATAGCGAAACAAATATATATATATATATATATATATATATATATATATAGAAATATATATATATATATATATATATATATATATATATATATATATATATATATATATATATATTATTTATTATTCTCGTATGGGCCCTGGTGGACCACGCGAAGTACAATTAGAGGCGTTTGTTGTTGTTAGCCTCCCTTTGCGCCCATACTAATTTCATTCTTTCGCTATGAGCTATATACATATATATATATATATATATATATATATATATATATATATATATATATATATATATATATATATATATATAAATGGGCATTAAAATATCAGCAAAAAAACTGAAATGGTAATATTGGCGGGGAGAAGAAAACTCACAAACCTCCAAATCAATATTCAGGGTGCCACAATAAACAGTACAAGAGCAACTAAATATATGGGGATTCTCATAGACAAAGATGCTAAAATGACCACTCACGTCAAACTGGCATGCGAAAAAGCAAATAAAACATTGATGATACTAAATAAAATAACCCCAAAAACAGGAGGACCAAGAGCCTGGAAGAGGCGTATATTGGTGGAGGCCACTATATCAACCAGTTTGTATGGGGCGCCTATTTGGGCAAAGGTCTTAAAGTACAAGCACTACGAGGCAATGCTCGAAAGACTAAACAGAAAAATGGCAATACGCATTACAAGTGCATATAGAACCGTATCCACAATAGCCATCCTAGCCGTTGATGGTCTATCACCAATAAGACTCCGAATCATGGAAAGCATATCAATATTCGAAAGAGGAAAGGAATCAAAAACCCAAGCAAGACAGAAATTACTGGAAGCCTGGCACAAAGAATGGAACGACTATGAGGGAAAGGCAAAAACATTTATCCGAGACACAGTGAGAGGGTGACACAACAGAAAATTAGGGAAGATAAATTTCTCCACAACACAAGCAATAACGGGCCATGGATCCTTCAGATACTATTTATACAGAATGGGAAAGTCAAAGGACAAGGATTTTCGCTATTGTGGGATGGTGGATACAAGGGACCACACAATCTTCCACTGCCCGAGATGGGAACCGCTTCGAATGGCTACTGCTGCCGAATGCAATGTAGAAGTGACAGAACACAACATCGGCGTTCTGCTTCTAGAAGGAAAAAGACAGTGGGCAAGAATAATGGGCTTGGTGGAGAAAATAATGAGGACAAAAATAAAGGACGAGGGAAGACGTAAGGCAAATTTGGACTGACAATCTGTTGTGTGTCCTAAAGTAATGGCTAACGGAGGTTTCCAGGCCACGAGCAGGAATAAAAAATATCCTTGAGGGGTTTAGTCCGTAGGCATGACTCCAACAAGGGCATGAATCCGACATTCCCATGTCACCGCATCATCATCGAACACATAGATGTCTTTAGAAGATTTCCTAATCCCCTCAAAAAAAAAAATATATATAAATAAACATTAATTTAGGCATCCGATGCCTAAACGACCACTTTTGAATCCGACCCCAACTACTGTGAGTGAAATTTTTATATTATAGTACCCCACTAAATAATTTTTTTACTCAATCGGAAAAATTTTATGAATTTTTCAAAAAACTGGCATTTCTTTTTCAAATAGTCATAACTAGACTTTTTTTTAATTATACATTTTTAAATAAACCTTTCAAAAAAATTAGAAAAAAAAATCAATTCATCTTCTATAAAATGTTTGAGTTTTTCATAAAATTTTTTATGCCGCCAACTTTTCTGTATATATATATATATATATATATATATATATATATATATATATATATATATATATATATATATATATATATATATATATATATATATATATATATATATATATATCGTCAGTGTTTCAATAAGTTAATGCCCAGATTCCTTGGGCAAAAATTATGACGGATTAGTTCGACCAAAATAATATTTCAAAATTGTACTGGCCTGCTATCTCTCCATATTTGAATATCATTGAAAATGTCTGGCGAATGCTTTCAAGGCGAGTTTATGGTGAATAAAGACAATTTACAAATCTGGAAGATTTTAAAAGTGCAATTTAGACTTCGTGAGATGAAATTCCACAACATACAATAAAACAGTTGTATGATTCATTGCCAAAAAGAATTTTTGAATTACTAAAAAGTGATGGAAAGGCAACAAAATATTAAACTATTGTAAATTTCGTTGTGTTAACTTCTTGTTAATTTTGCTCATTCCTATACGACTAAGGATGGGCCCAACATTTTTACGCATCCACCATAAACTTTTTTTCTTGAGAAAGAGTCCATAGTTCGCCTTAAGATGGATAAAAAATTTTACGATACTTTGAAGACTTAAAAAATAATTATTCAAGTATGTCTAACATTGTGACACTGAATAGCCCAAACTATTAGAAACTAACTATTGCAAACTATTTTAATTCCTCGTAAAAAGACCTACTATTTCAATTAGCATACTTGTAATAAAGAACAATATAAATTAATATGTATCTAATCAATAAATAAAAATGTCAATTAACTTACCTGTGAATCTGCAGCCTTAGAAACAGCATAGTTATGAACGTATCATTTTATCCGGCTTACTGAAGTATTTTTGAATTCACGACTTTGTGCACTCTCGACCGAAATGGCTAAATATATATTTTTTATTTTTGCGATCGACTTCACCGTTTTCAGATTTAAAAAAAAAATATTATTTTTACCAAAACACCGTTGCTCTTATTTTTGTCTTTATATTCCGGCAATATGCTGTCTAATAAGATACCATTCTATTTACTATTATCTATTAATTTCTAATGACATTCACAATTATTTTTTACTTCATTTACAAGTTGAAACAAACACTCTAGACCTAATTAAGCTCCTCACTGCGCATGCAGTCATGGCATCTTTTGAAGACCCAGGAGTCGATTTGAAATCAACGTGAAGCGAGGCTTATCGTCACAATCAAGAGGCTCATGCATACTCAAGCTACTTTACTGAACTACCTCGCCCATCAGCATGGTAGAAATCAACCTTTGGAATAAATGGTAGTTGCTACTTGGTCAAAATTAATTTCGAAAAATTAATAAAAAGTATAATAATTAATATAAGTAGTAAAGTAGTAGTTTTGATGCAAAAATTTTAATTATTTGTTGTTTTTATTCCAAAATTTAGATTGTAAATATAATTTCCCATCTAATTTACTACTACAATCAAAAAATAAGAGGACTTTTTAAATAAAACATAAAACAATTTTATATTCTTACAAATTTATTTTGTCTGCTTCAAAATTATCCCTTCTCCCAATATTTTTTTGGCCGTTTTTTTGACGTTTAACCTGCCTTCAAACAGTTCTTATACCCCACTTCTGTTAGTTCATTCAATGCGGCCAGCGAATGCTATTTAATGAATTTAAAACAATATCCACGAAGTGGTTTCTTCAATTAAGGGAATAGAAAAAAGTCACACGGTGCCACATCTGGTGAATATGGTGCTTGTGGAACGGTATTTGTTTGACTTTTAGCGAAAAATTGACCAATAATAATTGCGGTGTGCGATAATGCACATAGTGATGCAAAACCCTGAATAGTTTTGTCACAAATATGAACTTTTTCTACAGTGTCTCTAATACTCAGTATAAGATCTTTGATTGTAGTAATGTTTTCTTTGTTGGTGGAAGGCCATTCTGAACCATATTTAACTGCTTCTCTACCACCACTAAAATCTTTGTGCCACTTGCAAAATCATTATTTAACATTTTTAATGTATCAGCATAAGAAATTTCGTGTATTAGACAAGAGTTAATACAAATCCGCTATAAAAAATCACCAACGAAAATGTTTAACAATTACAAAAGACGCTATAATTTCTAAATTAACAAGCAATATAATATGAAACTTTTGTCAGATGTCAAGAATAGTCATACCAACTTAAAAGACAAATGGTTGTATCGATACCTAAAGCCCACAAATTTTTAAAACAAGAGTTGCCTTACGTTTTTGTCTTAGTAGTGCATTAAAAGTTACTATCACATTTAATTACGCCTTATTTCAGGTCTATATTTAAGATAAATATATTTAAAGGAATTTACAGGTTTGAAAAATATTAATCAGTTTAATCAGCAGTGAAAAGTAAATTTGATATTTTCAAAGAAATCAAATAAATGTGAATGAATAGACTATAAAAATCCGGTTGACGAAAAGAATTGCTACGGACCACCAAGTGACTCTGGGGAATTCAAACTCGTACTTAAGACATATCGGACGTTGGCCTGCCTTCCCTCCCAATGTGGAAGCTAACAGTGTTGCCAGATCGAACGCTATGCCACCAGTCTCATTACTTTATTTACACATCTGGTATACTCACTGTATAACATTTCTAGAACACAAAAATTGATAATAGTTTTTGTCAAAAATGTCAAATGTCAAAAATGACCGTTTAAAAATTTTGCTTTTAAGTTGATATTTTTCTTATGCTACTAAGCTAAGCAGTATTGTTATTGTGTTTAAAATGCTAAAATATTAAAAACGAACTCCTGTACTACGTCATTTCATGCAATTATTCAAACTTGAAATGGCACTAGCCATTGGTGTGAAACTACGAGATTTTACAATACAATTTTTACAAATTTATGAAATGGAGAGACGAATGAATACTGCAGCGTCTACCATCATTAGGATATGGATAAGATAGTTTGAAGATCAGTCATCATACATGAAAACAAGATTCTGGTCATCCTAGATGTTCCAAGAACATTTCGAACGGCATTTTTAACTTCTTGTTGTGTTAAATCGACATGAGAATATTTGACAAATGCGCGATACTTTTATTAAAACTACAGGTCAACATGAATCGACATTTACTTGTGATGTGGATGCATGCTTATCATCCATATTGGGTGCTTGTTCTTGCAATGCATCACAGGACGCGATACTTAGAATGATGAACCTAAAATTAAAAGATCAACTTCTAAGGTAGAACCTTATAATTGAACCTAAAATGGAACTCTATTATGGAACTATGGAACTATGGAACTCTATTTGATTTGATTTGATTTGATTTGATATATATATATATATATATATATATATATATATATATATATATATATATATATATATATATATATATATATATATATATATATATATATCCCCGGCGATCCACTGCAGGATGAAGGATTCTTCAGCATGTTTCTAACTTTCACGGTCCTGGGCTTTCCTCTGCAACTCTGGTCCAATATACTTAACGATATCATCAATCCATCGTGATTTCGATCTTCTTCGCGGACGTTTGCGATCAAACGGTATCGGCTCCAGGATTGCCTTGGTCCATCTGCCATCCCATCGCCTCGCTATATGACCTACCTATCTCCATTTCAATTGCTTTACTTTTCCAATGATGTCCCAGACTTTCGTTTGTTCCCTGATCCATACGCAGGACTTTCTGTCTCGTCTTGTAATGCCAAGCATACATCTTTCCATTCCCCTTTGGCTACCATTGAAATCCTCTGCCCAAGATATATAAAGCTGTCCACAATCTCCAAATCCCTTCCTAAAACTGAAATTCTTCTATCCTGAACGAAGTTACTACATATAACCTGCCTCATTTTCAGGTTTATTTTCAAGCCAAATGGTTCGCCAGCCCTTTGCAATTCATGTATGCGTCTTTGCAGCTCCTCTGGGTCTTGTGAAAGAAGAACGACACCATCTTCAAATGTAAGATGGTTTAAGTTTGCACCATTGATCTTTTCACCATCCTGTTCCCAATCCAGTTTACGGAATACTTCTTCAAGGCCAGCCGAGAAAAGAATAGGCGATATTGCGTCACCCGGCCATACACCTCGTTCTACATTAATTCCCACTTCAAGATCATCAAGGTGAATTGTGGCTGCAGCTCTTTCATATATCCGTCCTAATAAGTTTACATATGCTTTATCTAACCCTTGTCAAATGAGTCGAATGCTTTTTCGTACTCGATAAAAGCCAAGCACAGTGGCATGGTATATTCGTTGGCCTTTCTTTGGCCTGCTGTACAACCTGGATGTGATCCATTGTACTGAATCCACTTCTGGAGCCTGCTTGTTCTCTTGGTTGTGCATCATTTAGTTTTTTAATATTCTTTTAGAAATTATCTTAGTGGAAATGTTGTACAAGTAATGTACAACATAGGAGGCTTATTGGACGGTAGTTCTTTAAATCATCCTGTGCTCCCTTTTTATGTAAAAGGATCACTTCTGCATTTTTCCATAAGTCAGGTACTTTTTGTTTTTTGAGGCATTTTGAGTATAATTTTGCCAGTGTTTTATGTAACGTCCACCAGCTTTTAGCATTTCGACAGTTACACTGTCCATTCCTGTTTTTCATCAATTCTATAGCATTTGTTACTTCCTCCACTAAGATATCTGGCATTTGTTCTTCCGTTGGTATTGTTGTCTTTGATTGGTTCTGATCTTCATATAACTGGGAATAATTTTTTTTGATAACCTCTAACATTTGCGTACACGCCCTGCATACTATGCCATCCTCAAGCCTTAAGGCATATATTTGCGTTCTTTTGTTTCTCAGCTTCTGTTTAGCCTTGTTAATTCCTTTGTTTTCTTCCAGGGTTTATGCACTAGCTGCATGTTGAATCGGCGGGTGTCCTCTCTGATACGTTTTCTTATAGTCTCTGCAGAACTCAGTGTACTCGACCCTGCCAAAAGGACTACCTGCATTTCTGATTGCCCCCCGTTTCTTCATTAAATTAATGGTCTCACTGGACATTTTTGCCTGTTTGAGACATTTTTCTTCTGGTACTACTGAAGCAGCCGTTTGAAGCACATTATTGGCGAGTTCTTCATATTGAACTGATAGTTCTACTTGCTCCGAATCTTGTAACACTGCAAACCAGTTTGACAAAGCAATCTCAAAATCACTTCCTCTCTCCAGCGGTTTCCCAGAATCCACCTTGCCCTTCTTTGATCTTACCATTCTTTCGCGTTCTCTTTGACAGTTAATCCTAACTTTTGCTCGTACCATTCTTCCCACTTCCAACATTAAAATTGTTAAGGACAGTACAATTGGTAAATATTGTTTTATCGTTGGTCATGGTGTAGTCAATTTCACTTGTGAGCCCAGATGGACTTTTCCATGTCCATTTTCTGGTGATATTTTTCTTATAGAACGAATTCATAATATATAGTTCTTGTCCTTCAGCAAAATCAACCAATTTGTCACCTCTATTGTCTCGCTCACCAGTTCCATATGGGCCAGTTGCATGTTCATCAGTTCTTGTTGTTCCAATTCTGTCATTAAAATCACCCATCAGGATTTTGTATCTACATTTCTCCTTGTATAAAAGCTGGGCCACATCAGCATAAAATTCCTCAATTTCCTCATCCCTATGGCTTATAGTTGGTGTATAAGCTTGGACGATTTGAAACCTAAACTTTTTATTCAGCTGAATGACGCATTGGGCTAGTCGATCAGATGTAGTCAATCAGCTGTCCTTCAGCTGTCCTTCAGCTTTCGATTGATGAGGAATCCAATTCCGCCACATAGGCCATTCTCCTGCAATCTGGCCTCCGTTTTCATAATCCGTATATTTAGCGTTGCAATGTCAAAAGTCCAATGGCAGCCTGATCTAATGTGATTCTTAGCACTCTCTGCCTTGGGGCAGGTTTTCCCGCTGCCGTAGGTAGTTGCCCCTTGGCCTCCGGGGAATGAGGGCCGTGTTTGAGGTTGTAATGTCATATTGAAATACCATGTTGAAGGTATGGACCGTAATCGGCCACGCTGATCCAATGGGGGTTGGCTGATTTGGATCATGTTAGTCTGAGGCCTCTGCCTTGACCTGTCCGCCAGGGATGACCGTCCCAGGAACATAGACTCCAGACGGCATAGCTCAAAACTTCATTGCCCTACTCAAACCCCTTTACCACGTCAAAGTCTGATCCACAAAGGGGCTATATAATATATATATATATATATATATATATATATATATATATATATATATATATATATATATATATATATATATATATATATATATATATATACTGTGGTTCTCTCTGACCATTATGCTCAGATAGTTATTGAAAAATTGTGCAGCGATAAAAAAACAACCAAATTATGTTATGTAAGGTTTTGTCCTATAAAAACAACGAAATTGCAAATGTGGATTGATCTAGTGCATAGATTCCCAAAGTGGTCTATATCGATACTCAGTGGTCCGAACTCCGAACTGCATGCAGTCCATGTCAGCGAAAACAAAAATTGGTGGTGCTTGAGATGTAAATGGGGGTCTACGAGAGTGGATCCCATTTAAGCAAGTCGCCAAAATTTTGGCTTTCCATAAATGGAATAATCGACATAACACAGATAGTTCCTATGTACTTACTACTTTCTTATAACAGATATATAAATTACCTATGAAGTAAATATTTTTAAAACATGAATGTTTATGAAACGTGATGAAGATATGGGGCTAGATTCGGGGAACTTCATGACTCCACGCTTCAATCATGGGAGAATTCGAGATCGATGATGGGATGACGATCATTCTACGTCGATGAGTAAAACCAGCAACTTGATTGCTTCGAATTTTAATTAAACCTAATTGCTAAAATATTCTCTTGAGTTCAATTAACCTATTTCGCTTTACTTATAAAATTATTTTCATACTTTTGTTGTTGAAATTTAAGTTATTATTTTGTAATATATCAAACTGTTTAAGAATTATTATAAATTCAATTACAAACTTTTAACGTTAACTTTTAACGTTTAACTTTTAACGTTTTTATACAGTGGCGAAAAACCCAAATAAAGGAGAAAAAATATATGAACACGCCACAATCATTCAGACATTACTCAGACATTGCTTATTTAACAGATTTGTTTAATAAATTTAATAAGGTTAACTTACAGTTACAAGGTGACAGTCTAAATTTGATCATTTAAGCTTTTCTTGTCAGAATTAAACTAATGAAGTAAAACATTGGACGGCGCCAATTTTCCCAGTTTCCCAATTTGTCACAGACAAACTGCCAGGATAATGACGTTTCAACCTACGTTCAATATTTAAATGTCTTTCACACCCACTTTGAAACTGGGTTTGAGAATGTTTTGACTGTGGAAATGTCACAGTGGATTATCAATCCATACGGTGACATTGGAGAAACGGATGTCATATTACAAGAAGAACTGATCGGAATAAGCGCTAACAAAGAACCTAAAGTACAGTTCAGGAAGATATATCCGCAATTTTGACTTCAGAGACAGATACCTGTTACTTACTGTATTATGAATTATCGCGAGAAAGCTTTTGATAGCTTTCCCATTTTCATACCTCCTTGAAAAAGATTTCAGCGCGGTTGTAAATCTTCTTATAAAAAAAAAGAAACATAGTGGAAATCACTGAACGATGAGATTTAAGGTTAAACCTAAGTAAATTGAAGTCAAATATTGAAAACTTGCTTAGAAAGCATTAGGCTCATCCCTCCAATTAAGATCATTTATTTTTTCGTGTAATAATTTTGCTAGATTTGTATTTTGTGTCGTTTTAATTAATAAATGTACAAAACTTAACTTTCTTTTCAATGTCCTCGATGTCCCCCTTTCTATTCAAAATGAGCGTTTCTGCAGCATATAGACATTCTGGCTTAATAACCGTGTTGTAATGCCTCAGTTTTGTGTTTTTAGATAGGCATTTTTTGTTGTAAATATTTTGTGTAAGTCTCAATGCCGTTTCCATTTTTTGACATCTACCCTTATTGGCCGCTTTTTCCAACCCAATTTTTCCAATATATATATATATATATATATATATATATATATATATATATATATATATATATATATATATATATATATATATATATATATATATATATATTTAGCATTTTCAAGTGTTGTTCGCTTCGAGTTAAGAGTTGGTTATATAACAACTTAATTGGTTTTATATATATTTATAAAAGATCGACTAAAAAATGAATAAATAGAAAATGTAAAAATAGTTGCCTGGAAAACAATAGACATGAAATGAGATCTTCACCGAAATAGAGGTCTGTTTTGCATAGTTCGACAAGTCTTATTTTTGGGTTAAAAAATCGTTAGGCGAATGGTCAAGCTAAAAAAAGACTACGTTCAAAATTAAATCGATATTCGATTAAAAAAAACAATATTTCTTCTAGAAGGTGAATCTGACTTTTCAATATACCATGTACATTGATTTAGAATCTTAAGTAATGTAAAATATTATGTTTGAAGAAAAATTTACCGTAATGACATAACTTTTATCAAGATTTCCATTCTGATCAACAAAAAGATCGAGATCCAGCTACAACGAAAAAAGTAACAAACACTCTCCCTGACAAACATGAGATCGAAAAGATTGCCCCGAGCTATGTCCCTTTCTCGTAAATATATTCAAAATAGAAAGCGGAGGCGTTATGAAAAACCTACATTTATCGGAAAAATGTTTATTTAGGTTTGTATTGTTAGAAGAAGCGCCATGTGTCAACGCGAACTCAAAGTACAATAGAGACCGAGAGGCTTTGTTATTCGGTGTATTATCTATCCATCAATTAACCTGCATTGAACGACCATCCTGAAATATCCAAGACAATACATGGTCGGTATGGAAAGCCACGCGAAGGCATTCACTTAATGGAACCGCAAGTTTTTCGGCATTTGCCCTTCGACCAGTATCGCTTTTTACAATATACAAGATGTGTAAATAAACTAAAGAGACTGATGACGTAGTGTTCGATGTGGCAACACTGTTGGCTTACCTTTTAGAGGAGATGTGATTCGAGATCTGATGCGTCTTCAGTACGAGTTTGAACTCTCGAAAGTCACTTGGGGGGTCCCTAGGAATTATTTTTGTAAACCGGACTTTTTAAGTGTTATTATCTAGATTTATCATGTTTGGATACTTTCGAAACTTTTGGTAACATGTTTCCCTTCTGTTGCCCTTTTATTCCTACAAAAGATGTTTTTGTTCAAAATCTATTTATGTATCCGGAATAATAAATAAAAACAAATATTTATCATTGAAAATAGGTTTATTGTTTTTCAAAATATTCTCCACAATGATCGATACACTGTTGCATATGTTTAAACCAATTTTCATAGCACTTTTTCCAATCCGATTGAGGTATCTCCTAAAAATTCATATGGAACGCATCAACCGGTTCTTCTGGCGTCGAAAATCGTTGACCACGTAGTTTATTATTCACGAACGGGAACAAAAAGAAATCATTGGTAAATGGGTCAGATAATTGCTTTTTTTGCGGATTCTTGGCATATAATAAACTAATTTTCAAAAAATTAAGATAATTTAAAAACTGTTGAAGATATCAGGTTCAAAATCGGAGTATTTGGATTTTTAAAGGTGATAAATCCGAATTTGGTACTAGCTTGAGCCTAGTTCCTAGTAGGCGCTTGCTACCTACTTTGTGAGGTTAACTCGTTGGTATTTTTTGACCCTATAAAGCTGGTAATATTTTGACTTCAAAATAGAGAAGATTCATAATTTTCACGTAAAAAATATACCCGTGGTCAGTATCAATATCTCACGCCGTTTGCGAGATATTTGTGTTCGAATATTCCATTTCACATTTTGTCGATGGCTGAAAAATTTGCACTTCACAAAGTGTGCTTTGAATGTTGTTTCGATGTACAAATTATTGTATCGATGACAACTATCATTGTTTTCTATCTCTCCTATTAAACGTAGGTGGAAACAAGTTTCTCCAATCTTGACTTGGTATCAAATAATTTGTAAAAAATGCCCAGACTTAATCAGTTTCCTAGCCATGATTTAAGGGATATGCACGAGTAAACAATAGTCGCGCTGCAATTAGAAGATATGAGTGCTCTACCCAACCAGATTCGTTTTATTACAACAATCCTGGTGGACGACCGAAACGTATAACGGTAAAACATTTTGGTTTGTACCGCGGAAAATCCTGAACTAAGCACTAGGCGGTTTTAGACATATATAGGAATTAGCAAATATACCGTTTCAACAGTTCTCTATAAAGAAAAATTGTTTTTCTACCATTTTTCGCCTGCTCAAAAGATATTGCCACAAGATTTGTCGGCTAGATTAGAATTTTGTCAAAATCTACTACACACAAAAAACGGAACGTAAATAATACTGACAAGGCAACTTTTACCAGACGCGGACGAAACTTTTAACTGGCGAAATAAACATTATTATGCCCTGGAAAATCCACACCTACCAAGAGAGCGACATTTCTAGAACGAATTTTTAATTAACATTTAGTGCAGCATTATCGATAATTTTTTAATCGGCCGATTTGAGTTTCCGCAAAGACTGAATGGAGATTAGTATGTGCAGTTTTTGGAAAATAATTTATTAGACCTTTTGGATGGTATACCACTAAAGTTAAAACAAGACATATGGTTCATTCAAGATGGGACGCCACCGCATTTTACTATTACAGTGCGAAATAATTTGAATCAACGTTTTCCACATCGATGGATTGGGCACGGTGGTGAGTTTCCTTGGCCACCTCGTAGCCCAGACATTAATCCGTTAGACTTTTATTTGTGGAGTCTTTAGTTTACCATGATGAAATCAATAAACGAAACGAACTTTTACAACAAATTCAACAAGCGGCCAAAGTTATTAAAAATGAAGACAACATCTTCTCAAATGTGAGACGTCATTTAACAAAAAGCCTGCGAAAGTGTAGAGGTAAACGTTGGACACTTTCAACACTTATTGAAGTAAATTTCAAAACATAAATTTGTCACTGTGATTTATATGTATATATATATATATATATATATATATATATATATATATATATATATATATATATATATATATATATATATATATATATATATATATATTTATATATAGGCTGCTGTTTACTTTCTCATACCCATACGCATAAATCCAAGATTCGTCACCTGTGTAGATGTTATACACTGCTTTTGACGCACCATGATTGTATTTTTGAGCATTTCTTTGCACCAATCGACACGAGCCTTTTTTTGAGCAATTATCAAATTATGCGGAATCTGACGCGCACAAATCTTTTTCACGGCTAAATATTCATGTAAAATCTTCTATGTGCTTGTCATACTAATTCCCCAGGGATTCCTCAATCTCACGATATGTCAGATGACGATCTTGCTTCATCAGTTCGCTCACAGTACCGATGTTTTCTGGCACATCAACCGATTTAGGACGACCACCGATTTAGGACGACCTTCTTTAAATTCGTCCGTGAGCGAACAACACTTTGAATTGAATTCAGTAAACTAGTGATATATACAGCTTTTAGATGGTGCTTCATCGCCAAAAGTCAAAGTGAGTTGACCGATGCACTGTTGTTGAGATAATCCAAGTCGAAAGTCGTAGTAAATCATCGCACGACAATTCTCACGAGTTAATTCCATTTTTGACTGAGATGAAATTTTTATGTTACTAAACACAAATAGCGTCCGTATGACAAAACATTCTCAGTACTATATAGTCAACAATGTGAAACTTTACGTATGTCAGATGGCACCTAGCAACACCATTATTGCCAATTCCGGATACATAAATAGCTACCCGCGTATGATGAACGGTTGTGTAACTCAAATTCAACTCTTCCCCAATCATTCTGACTGTCAACAACACTTCTTGCAGTTGAAGGCCTTCCGCTATGAGGTTTATATTCAATCGAGTCTCGGCCTTCTGAAAATTTCATAAATCACCTGAAAACCTGGCCCATTGATGAAATACTGTTTCCATTGGTTAAAGTTTTCATCTCACTGACCCCAAGTCTAACACAAAATTTGATAACGCATCGTTGTTCGAAATTGTTTTCACTCATTTTCGAACGCATTAGAAAAATACAGTTCACGAAAAAAAGTCCGAGAGTTCAAACTCATACTGAACCTGCATCAGATATTAGCCTGCCTCATCTCCAAAGGGAAAGCCAAAAGTGTTGCCAGATCGAGCGCTACACCACTAGTCTCATTGACACACCTAGTAGTTGTTATCAGTTCGTAGTGAAAGATCGCGAATCGATATGAATTATTAGAATGAATAACAATGAGGCTAACACAAATATTTTTTTTAATCTCCCATATATTTGCAATCTACCCAAAGGTAATAAGCAACTGTTACAACATTAAGGGCAAGGCAAAGAGTTGCCAAGCATCAGAGGTTATGGCGCTTACATTAAAAGCCTAACATATACAGGAACTTAGGTTCTTTATAACTAGAATAATGGAATATCTTAATTATATCTTAAATTCTATAGCCTATCTCTAAAGGATCACAGCGTTTCAGTCTCAGGCTATTATCCAGGAGGCTGACAGCAAGGGAGTTGGGGTGCACTTCAAGTCGCGATAAATACTTCGCACTCGCGCACTTGGCTTCTTCTAGCACAGGCTTTATTTTTAGATCACGGTGTAAACTTTGATTTGTCACGAACCAAGGAGCATCAGTAATTATTCTCAGGGTTTTGGACTGGAATCTTTGAAGTATTTCTATGTTGGATACACTCGCGGTTCCCCACAGTTGTATGCCATAACTCTATACGGGTTTGAGCATCACTTTGTAGATGGTTAACTTATTAAGCAGCGATAATTTGGATTTTCTCCCTATTAACCAGTAGAGTTTGGATAATTTTAAGCCAAGTTGTTCCCTCTTCATAAAAATGTGTTGTTTCCAGTTTAGTCTTCGGTCAAGTCTCATTTCAAGATATTTTGCACAGTCTGCCTGGGGGAGTTGATGTCCATTAAGTGTTACACTCCGTCATAACTTCTTTCTTAAGGTAAAAGTGACTTGCTGAGATTTTGCCTCATTGATTTTTAGACGCCATTTTTTTATCCATTCTTCTATCCCATCAAGAGCTTCCTGAAGTTTCTCAGATGCATATCTTGGTACCCTGCTTATTGCTATAACTGTGGTATCATCTGCAAAGGTGGCTATAGACGTGTTTGGCGTAGTTGGTAAGTCAACAGTGAAGATTTGAAAAAGTATGGGACCCAAGACACTACCTTGAGGTACTTCTGATTTTATCGGATATATGTTAGTTATTTCTCCTTTATATTTAACAGCGAAGTATCTGTTCGTCAAGTATGATAACAATACCTGCTAGTATGGTGTAGGAAGTTTTGATTTAAATTTGTATAATAAGCCTGAATGCCACACTCTATCGAAGGCTTGTGTAATATCTAAGAATGCAGCCGAGCAGTACTTTTTATCTTCAAAGGCGTTATTAATAATTTTCACTAGCCTGTGCACTTGTTCGATTGTTGCGTGTCTTTCGCGAAATCCGAAATGGAGTTCTGGAATGATATTTAGTTCGTCAAGCACTTGCTTCAGCCTCTTTAGGAACAATTTTTCAAAAAGCTTTGATAAGGCAGGCAAAAGTGTAATGGGTCTATATGATGATGCTTCCTCCGTTGGCTTACCAGGTTTTGGAATCAATATGATTTGTCCTACTTTCCACTGTGATGGAAAATGGCCGACTCTAAGTATTGCATTATAAATTTGTGTAAGGACAACTAATGCTTTTCCCGGTAATTGTTTAACGACTTGCCCAATTATAAGGTCAAATCCTGGACTTTTCTTTGGGTTGAGGTTTCTATGAATCATAGCCTTAACTTCACTAATGTTTATGGCTTTAATGGAAAGTGCCATTTGGAATGGTGTCTCAAGCACCTGAAACACCATGAAGCTATTTCTTCCTCTTCTTTTCCTAAAGTTTTCATTGGAAATGGCAGAAAAACAACAGATGTATTGCAAATGTTTCAGCCTTATCAGCATCTGTTCTCGCCCAAGTTCCATTCTGTTTTCTGATTGGTGGTATGCTCTCATGTGTTTTATTGATTTTTACTGTAGCTTTCCACAGAGAGTAATCAGTAGCTTCAGTGGGTGTAAGACCTTCAAGGTAATTTTGAATTGCCTCATTTTTTTCATTACTGAGTCATTTTTTTACCTCTTTCACTGCTGTGTTAAATCTTGTCTTGTCTACTGGAGCTCTACTTGTCATCCACCTTTTGCGTAGTCTTCGTTTTTTGGCAATTGCATGTTTTGCTATTACAGAGCAATTCTGCTTCTGGATTTGACTACTCATTTCAGGAATTACATCCCAGGCGGCTTGTTGTATTGTAATAGTTAGATCTTCTACAGCCTTGTCTATGTTTTCAGGAGATTTTAACAGGATATCAGTATGTATTCTTTCATCAAGCAAGTGTTTAAACAAATCCCAGTTCTTTTTTTTATTAGTGAATACGGCTGGTTTTTGTACATTGATGATGTTTGAACTGACTGTTACTATTGTGGGAGAATGATCCGAAGAAAGATCGAGGCTTTGTTCTGCTAGACAATTGCTATTGGAATACCTTTAGTAATAAAGAAGTCAATAGTGTCTGGTAGTTTGTTCCTACTACTAGGCCAGTATGTGAGCCTACCAGTAGACAAAGTGTTTAGATTATTTTTGTCGATATATTTTATGAGCTCTCGACCTTTAATAGTTATTAACCTTGATCCCCATCTGAAGTGTTTGGCATTGTAATCACCACCAGCCAGGAATCTACTGCCTATTGTGGAAAAGTACTCAGCATAATGCTCTTCTTTCAAATTGTGACGTGGAGGACAATAAAGGGCAGATAAAGTTATTGGACCTCTCTTATCGTCGATTACGACATTAGTTGCCTGATATGTGCTGTATGGAACTTGAGTGCTTCATGATGTTTAATTATTATTGCACTATCACCATGGGCTGTACCATCCGGATGTTGACTGTTATATATTATATAGTTTTGAATTCTTAAATAGCTTCGATTGGTATAATGCGATTCAGAGATCAACATCACGTCAATGTTATGTTCTCTAAGGAAAACTGATATTTCGGGGCCATGGTTAACTAGGCCATTAGCGTTCCAAACGGCAATTTTTAAATGCATGAACGTTAATTGAGTTTATCAAGCAATTTAGTCACAATATTCATCATTGTATCGATTCGTTGTACCATTTGCTCGACTAATTTCTCTAGTCTGTTAATCCTTTCTTCCGATTGATTAGGGTTTGTAACTGCAACATCAAAGTTACTATGAGACGATTTGAGTCCATTAGCGACTGAAGTAAATGAAGTACCTTCTCCCACTTTATTATCAGCAATAGGGTATTATTGTTTTGTTGGCCTTGTTGGATTTTAGGTCTAAGAGAGGGAAGGTTTCTTTGTTGAAGTTCTTTACAAATTTTACAACCCTTATAATTGGCGGGGTGATTTTCGCCACAGGATGCACACCGAAGATCTTTTCGTTTACTTATTGTACAGTTTTTGCTGCTATGTAGACCTCCACATTTATTGCATTTCTGTTGTAGGGTGCAATAGTTTCGAGTGTGTCCCCATTTCAAGCATCTGGCGCATTGCGGTATCTGCCTTTTTTGTCTTACAGTTTCAGTTTTTACTTTGTAATGTTGCAAATTCGTTATTTGATAAATTTCTTTGTTCTTATCGTTTGGTTCCATTTCCAGGAAGAACATATTTAGAGGTTTCTTCTCTCTGCCACTTTTTGCGTTATATACATTTCTAACTTTATAATTGAGTATAGAGATTTCTTCTTTGAGGAGCTCAATATTGATGGTGTAATGAAGCCCTTTAATAACAACTCGAAAACTTCGTTTATCTCTTGGCATGATGCTTTACGTCCCTTAGGATTTGACATGCTGCTTTATAAGCTTAACACAAATAAAAATGACATTCTTTATCACATTGTTTATGTGGAAAATATATTATACAAATTGAAAATCCTGTGACTGATTATTATACGGGGGTCGACCGAAAAGTTCTTAACCTGGCAAAGAAAACCCAAGATCTTTGAGAATTTGTTTTATTCTTTAACGTAGTCACCTTTCACTTCAATTCACTTACACACTTGTACAATAAGATTTATCCAACTATAAATAATAAGGGCTATCTTAGCTTTGATCTCATCATTTGAAGTATATGTTGATCTAGTGAGTTCTGGTCTATGTTCGTCTAGCAAGGAGGCAAATCCGGTAAATACTGTGCATGGGGATGCAATTGGACGTAAAAATCATGGATTTTACAGCAACAGCCGTGGCGTTCGGTTGCGCAAGCGCATTATCGTGGTGAAAGATCACTTTCTTTTTGGACCGATGTAGACATTTAACCTGAACAGCACTTTATATATACTAAGAGACACTAACACTTTAAAAATTGCTTCTAACAGCACAATATCTCTAAAATTTGGGAGCACTGAAAGATTGTAAATGGCTAAGATAGTTGACAGTAATTCTTCGTCATCCGCAGTTTGATTATCCGCGGTTTTATCTTGCGAAATCGTCTAGACTAGATTTTCAATCGAATTATGTAGCAGCACGGTTCATTTTCATCGCAATCTCGTGCGAACTGCTACTCTAATTTTCCAAAAGTCGTTTATTTACCACTTACCACTTGTTTTATTACTTTCTTCGCATGACGCACGGTCCTTGATTACGCATTTATATAGTTTGTATGTCATTATTCAAACGAAGTTGATGATTAGGAAGAATCTTGTCATTTTCGTAAGTTTAATGACGTAATTATATGTACATGTCCTAATTTTAAAATCTAATGGCGTCCGCAGTTCAAGATTTTGTTAAAAGGAAGCGAAATATAATTTGTCTTGATAAAAAAAATTCAATTGTTAGACCGTCTTGCTGCAGGTAAAACGTATGCGAGTGCCGCGAAATAGTTTGAATTGAATGAATCCACATTAAGGACAATAAAAAAGAGTGGGCAATCTATTCGAGCCTGTTTTGCGTGCGGTACTAGTACCCGCAATACAGTTAGGTGTTTATCGCGACCTTTAACGATGAAAAAGATGGAAAGAGCGCTCGGAATTTGGATCCAAGATCAAACAAAAAGAATAGTGCCTCTTAGCAGTCAAATTATTCAAGAAAAAGCTAGGCGTCTTTTCGAGAATCTAAAGTCAGATAAGGAAACTCTAAGCTTCCAAACCAGTAAGGCTTGTTTTAAAAATATTAAAAAGCGCTTTTTACAACACAACGTAAAAACTACTGGGGAGTCGGCTTCTGCAGACAGGCTGACAGGCTGCAGACAGGCTTCTGCAGACAACTGAATTCAAACAATTGATTGAAAGCAAGGGTTCTCAACCTGATCAGGTATTTAACAGCGATGAGACAGGTTTATTTTAGAAAAGGATGCCCTCTCGAACATTTGTGTCTCAAACTGAAAGATCCGCACCAGGTTTTAAAGCTGCAAAGGATAGAATTACTCTTCTCTTTTGCTCTAATGCTTCAGGTAACCACATGATAAAGCCACTGCTCGTATACAAATCTCTTAACCCACGTGCCCTAAAAAATAAAAACAAAAATGATCTGCCGGTCTTTTGGAGATCAAATCGAAAAGGTTGGGTGAATGCAACTTTATTTACAAACTTTTTTCTGAACTGCTTCGCATCCAGTGTTCGGCAATATTTGGCTTCAAAATCGTTGGCATTCAAATTTTTACATCTTATTGATAATGCTCCCGGCCATTTTGAATCCCTAAAGTGTGCTGATTCAAACATAGAAGTTTGCTTCCTACCTCCTAACACTACATCACTGATACAACCATTAGATCAAGGAATCATAGCAGCGTTTAAAAAATATTATGTCAAGCGAACATTGTACTGAGAAACACTGTTACTGAGAGTTGGAAAGCTTTTAATATCGCCCATTGCATAACATTTATCAAAGAAGCAGTGAATGGGTTATGTTCATCAACACTGAATTCCTATTGGAGAATGTTATGGCCAGAAGTTGTGGCCGATATGTCAGCCGTTCCAAAAATTGAACACATTGTAAGAATCTTACACCAAATTCATGGCGAATGTTGTTGAATGTTGCAGTGACGTTGAAGAAGTTATAGCTTCTCACGACAATGAAATATCAGAACTGCTTGAAATTCTAGAAAATACATCGGATGTCGAAGGCAATAGATGATGAGATCCCCGACGAGGCAACGACTACTAAGAAGATTATTGCATCCCTCACTTTAAGTAGTTAACAAAAAATTTTGCAAGATTTGGTCTATGATGAAGAGCCTTCACTAAAAAGAAGCCTAATTTTTTTTAACCTTATAGGGAGATCCAAAATGAGCTCACAAAAAATAAAACAGCAAACAATTTTGCATTATTTTCGAAAATAAGTTTTACCTTTATAAAAAAATTAATATGTACCTACATATTTATAATATAGAATTCATACACATACACACACACACACACAATATATATATATATATATATATATATATATATATATATATATATATATATATATATATATATATAGTGTCCTAATTATTCACATACTATTACATACGTATGTACATATTTGACATTTTTCTGTTTTCAAGTATAAACCCAGGAAATCCCTCGCCAGCAGCGACCCTTTATCCGGAAAGGTACCCCAGCGGTTGACGAGGGATTGCGGTATTTGGTCTATATATACATAATCCATCCTCTATATAAGAAAGGAGATAGAACGGATATAAACAACTATAGAGGGATATCTCTTCTCCCAGTTTATTACAAGATTCTATCTCAACGTCTATTAGACAGAGCACAGGGACAGTTAGAACCTAACATTGGTGAATATCAAGCAGGTTTTCGACCGGGCAGATCCTGCCCTGAACAGATCCTGAATCTAAACTTGATACTAAGACATCAATAGCTGTACAATATAAATCTCGTCTGTACATTTGTGGATTTCAAAAAAGCATATGATTCTATTGACCGCGAATCTTTATTCCGAATCTTGAAAGAACAAGGACTAGATTTGAAAACGCTGGCAATTATTAAAGCAACGTTAACTAACACAAGTTCAAAAGTTAAATTCAGGGGTGATATCTCAGAGCCCTTCGAAATTAAAACTGGAGTGAGACAAGGGGATGGACTCTCGCCACTCTTATTTAACTGTGTTCTAGAAAAAATAATACAGTAGTGGCGTGAAAAAAAGTCGGCCCTAAATATTAACCAGCCCATTAAACTGGGGAGAACCAACATCAAAATTGATTGTCTGGCATTTGCTGATGATCTAGCAATTTTAGCTCAAGATGTATTAACGGCACAGAAACATATTGAAATCCTAAAAGAAACAGCAGAAAAGGACCTGCAACAGACTAAAAACACCATTTCTAAAAACAAAATATGGTAAAATCAGACGAGTCTCTCAATTCAAATATTTGGGTGAAATAATCATGGAAAATGGGTTGGAAAAAGCGGCCAATAAGGGTAGATGTCAAGAAATGGAAACGGCATTGAAACTTACACAAAATATTTACAACAAAAAATGCCTATCTAAAAACACAAAACTGAGACATTACAACACAGTTAATAATCCAGAATGTCTATATGCTGCAGAAACGCTCATTTTGAATAGAAAGAGGGACATCGAGGACATTGAAAAGAAGGAAGGAAAAATCATAAGGAAAATCCTAGGCCCCAAACAAATAAATAGCACAACATACCGACTTCGAGAAAACCAAAAAATCAAACAATACACAGATATACATAGCGATATGAGAAAAAGACGTTTTACAGACACATAAAATGGATGAATCCGAGTAGGCTAACTAGACAAATAGTCGAATTTTATGAAAAAAGGAGTAGAGCTAAAGTAGAAATAATTAAATGGATTGCTGGCTGCAATTAAAGAGGACCTAAGATCAGTAAATATTACACAAAGTGAAATTCAGGATAGAGGCTGTTTCAGACACAAGGTTAACGTTTGGAAGGTTGGCCAGAGAGAAAAATGTAGGAAGACTGGAACAACTTGGTCTGACGAAAGGAAAAAAGCTCATAGCGAAAGAATGAAATTAGTATGGGCGCAAAGGAAGGCTAACAACAACAAACGCCTCTAATTATACTTCGCGTGGTCCACTAGGGCCCATACGTGAATAATAATAATATATATACATATATAGACTACAAACCAATTAATTGGTGCCTTCTAAAAAAATCATAAAGAAAAATTTCATAGCACTCTAAATTGATACAAGTTCCTTAATAATATAAAATGTTCAATTTTCAGAAAAATTCACAGTAATACAATAATTATTATCAAGATTTCCATTAGTATCAACAAAGAGATTGAGCCGAGGTGTAGTAAATAACAATACTCTCACTAACAAACAACAGATCGACAAGATTGCCTCAAGCTGTGTCTCTTTCCCGTAAACATATTCAAAACAGAGCGGGGGCGTTATGAAAAACCAAGGTTTATCGGAAAAATGTTTATTTAGGTTCGAATTTCCGTCAAGGAAGCGCCGCATGTCAACGCAAACTCAAATTAAAATACAATAGAGACAAGAAGCTTTGTTATTCAACGTATTATTTCCCCCCTCAATTAATGAGCGTTAAGCAACCATCCTAAAATCCAAGACAATGTGTGGTCGGTACAGAAAGCCACACGAAGGTTTTCATTTATTGAAACTACGAGCTTTTTGCCATTAACTTTTCTTCAGATATCAGATAGTTGCTTCTGATTAATAATGAATCGTACCAAATATGTTCCATTTTTGTACAATGCAAATATGTAACAACTATAGCACAATCGCTTTTTTTAGTGATACCGATGAAATCAGGCTGTGTATAACACAAGAACTATTGAATACTTACCTGCTCCACAAATCTCTTAGAAGCAATATGGCTTTGTTCCAAATCGAGGAACAAGAGACTTTTAAATATATAATAATGTAATAATGAAAAATAATAATAATACAATAATATAATTTTAATAAAAAATAAATATGATTGTGAAATTATATTTATCTTCTCTTCTACAGCTAGATTATAGAGGTTATGGATTGATGGGCTATTAAGCCACAAAAAAAAATTGAAAAAATTTTTGAAAATCATTTTATATCATAAAACGGGATCATCTTTGGATCGAACCTCAAGTATTGACCGTTCCAGAAAACCTTATTTTCCTGTCATCATCAAAAGTCATCTATTTGGGGACAAATCGTGTCATATCGAGGGATTGACGCATTGCGAAAGATAGGAACTGTAAAATCGAAGTAAAAAGGCGAATCAGGATTACCAAATCCGCATTAACTGGTCTCATAACCCTATGTATATCAATTGAAATCGCATGCTGTCGTATATATAGCGACGTATACTCGTCTTTTTCAAACACGTTATCCGGAAGGATGGTATAGAGAAAGCGTCATTTCATTTACCAAACCAACCGTGTCTACTACATTTAACAAAATATTTTGAGCTTGAAAAAACTTTTTGTTCGATTGATGCTACATTTGGTGACAATCGACCAATGCTCATTCGAATGAAAACTTCTCAAGAGTATTTAGATATACTTTAACGCGATTCTGGTGAGTGTCGTCGGCGTTTTATAACAGTAGATGAAAATCATTACACGCTAGAGACCAAACAACAGTCCAACCAAACAATGGATGAAAGCAGATGAAAGTGCATCAAAGAAGGCGAAAACAATTCCGTCTGCACGAAAAGTAACTGCTATAGTTTTCTGAGATTCTTCTGGTGTAGTACTTACTTAGTATACCTTGGTGAAAGGCAAGACCTTCACCGGAAAGGATCGCTCTTCACTGCTAAACCAATTGAAGAGTGCTTTTAAGGATAAATGTCCACATTTAAGAAAAAAGGTAAGTGCCTTTTCACCACGATAATACACACACATCTCGGTTTGTTGCTGTAAAACGCAATGACCTACGCTTCGGTGGTTTCCACATGTGCCTTATTTGTCAGATTTATCCGCCAGTGGTTACTGAACCTAAAGAAATAGCTCTCTTCAAATAGTGAGGTCAGGTGAAAGCTGAGACAACGTTAATTTTTTAAAATTGATTACACGTTATACCGAGGATATGAAAAAGTTGAAATGGCATTGCTCCAAATATATAAGGTGATTTTTTAGTGCGTCCGAACTTTAAATTCAAACAAAACAACAACCAAATTAGATGCCTTAAAAAAAGATCGGCATAGACCAAAGATTTAACATAACCCCAAAAAATAATCTAAAGGCGTTAAAACACATGACCTTGCTTGCTAATGAACAAGTCCATTCCTGGAAATAAATTTCTCACCGAATTGTTCTCTCAATTAATCGGTTGTTACGTTGACTGTATAACATATGGAGCCGTCCTATTGGAACCACATCTCTTCCAGATCAATACCATTCAAATTTGGAATTAAATAATAATTGATCATCGCTCTGTAACGACCCTCATTAACGTTAACGTGCTTTCCCACTTGATTTTTAAAAAATACGGCCCAATGATGCCACTGGCGTACAATCCACACCTTACGGAGCATTTTTCTAGGTACAACGGTAATAGTTAGATCAAATGCGGCAATTTTCTTTACTCACGTAACCATTTAGCTAACAATGAGTTTCGTCGATGAACAAAATGCTGGGTCAAGTTAATTAATAAATTAAAAGTAATTAATTTTGAGCCCATTCACGGAACGTACGACACAAATGGTAGTTTTGCGGCTTGAGTTCTTAGACAAGCTGGATCTTATCAGGCACCAGACCTTATCACAGAAGATCTTTACGCAAAATTTTCCATGTAGTCGAATAACAAAGCCCAACTTCCTGCGAACGGTGGCGAATTGATAAATTTGGATCTTTATCAACACTGCCAGCAACGGCGATATTTTCTTCGGAACGCACAGTTTTTGTCTTGTTTCGATTGTAATATCGACCAGAGTGAAAGTGTCGATAATACGACGAATACATCACTCGGTTAGGCGATGCGATTATGTGCACCATAAAATTCACCAAGTGCTCTATAACTTCGGCGCATAGAACACTGATTGTGAACACTGTGATGTTAAACGTTCCATGATGATTTTCGAGACTATACTGAATAACTTTGACACTGAAGGTGCGCAAACTCAGTTCGTTTGACAGCGACCCCTATCGGCAATTTGGACGAACTAAAAAATCACCCGTTAGTAAAATTCAAGGTAACTACGTTGAATACTCTAAAGTCTTGTGTTTTCTTTATCACCTGGAGACATTTTAGAACGACCCTCGTACATATTGTTCAACTCCACTAAATATAGTAGTTGTTCTATGAAAAATGTTTTCAGTCTTCAGTAATGAGGGGCATCTTTATTCTTACGGTCACGTAAACAAACAAAATTGCCGTATGTGGGAGCAGCAGAAAAAATATTAGAAATTCGCAATTTAACGTCAGACTGCTTTCTTTGGGACTATGTTAAATAAGAGGTTTACAAAAATAAATCAGGAGCTAAGATCCGAAGTGTGAGTGGTAAAAGATAATCATAATTACTTAATTTTTAAATAAAATATTATTAACTTTTCAAAGTAATCTCCTTTTAGCTCGATACACTTCGCCCGACGATTTTCCAACATTTTTATACCTTCCACAAAGTTCGACTTCTCGAACTCAGCAAAATAGTACTCTATTCCGATTATAATCCTTTCATGTGATGTAAATTTCTTGAAATGCTTGAAAAAAGAAAGAAGTCGGAGAGGACCAAGTCTGGAGTATAGGGTAGATGTGGCATCAATTCATAATGCAAACAAACCAATTTCGCTGTTGCAACACTGGACAAATGGGTGAGAGCATTGTCGTGGTGAAACAGCACTTTTTCTTTGCCAAATAAAAGTGAATTTTTTATCAACTCTTCAAGAAATTTAAACAATAATGCAGCATAATAGTCCCTACTTGATAATTGTCTTTAGAAGGTAAAACCACTCTTTTGGCTATTCCTTCGCCTCTGGTGTGAGAAATAAAATCCAATCCAAAATGAATCCAAGTGTCTTCAACAATTACAAATTACCGCAGAAACTTCTTCGGATTACGCTTATACATGTATAAACACTGCTTGGAAGTGGTCATTCTATTCCGTTTTTAGTTAGCAGTGAGGAAATGGGGCATTTTTCGCGTTTTCTCTTGTCAAAATGTTTCATGCGTGATGTTCCTTCCATATGCGTTCATCCGAGATGTTTATCATCTCAAAAATCTATCTAACCATCATTCTTCGATCGGTCAATTTGATATCATGGATTAGTGGCAGCTCGTGAGGGAGGGCGTTGGGGCGCTGCCCCTCCAGCATTTATCACTGTAAACAATTTTTCAGAACAAAACACTATATTTTATTTCCGTTCAGTTTCTTTCCTTTAATTCATTTTCCTGGTTCACTTCCTGTATAGGGTTTCAATAGCACGAAAAGTAAAAAGAAGGAGGAGGAAAGTAAAAAAAAATCTTCAGCAGCACTATTTTCTTCTACGCCCTCCCACTTTAAAAACCCATGAGCCGCCACTGTCATGGATTCTCTTCACTGTTTCCTCAGTAGTAATCTTAACGAAGCGTTGTGTGAATCGTCACTCCACTTGTGAACGATAAAGCGTTTCCTTCGATATGCGCAATGGGTTCTCTAAGCAATCGTTTAATCAACACACGAAATTCACTTTTGTCCATGATAGCAAAATTATCAAACCTGTCTGCTTTCCAAGATTGTGAGAACAAAACTTAATATCATATCGAATACCAGAAATTCACAGAACATTACTAGAAAGGTAATTACTTTTCAGGAATTCCATCGCACCGCAATCTATCGGACAAATATCTAACTTTTCACTCTAGCCTTGTATGTGAAAGCGTGGGTCTTAAAGTTAGCAATAGTAACCATTCAACAAGCAACAAGTAGTGGACATTCATATTATTTTAAAAAATTAAATAGCAACAAAACAATCTTCAAACTAAAGTTAAAATAGAAAGACAATTCAAAATTCAAAAAGCCTATATAAGTCAGATATGAATTACATAGGCCTACAAGGAAAACATTTTTTGTTGCCTAGGATTTTAGAACCGATTTTATCTAGATTTGGGACCCTAAACCTAAATATGAAATCAGTTTTTCTGTATTTGTCTACTTTTTTGGATACATCCAGTTACCTATTAGTTTTAGTTAGTAGTTTTTTTCAATTCAATACATTCAAGTATGGGTGTTTTAAAATTATTATACAAGGATTGGTTTCTGTATATTTGCCCTATTATCATAATTGTCCGCCGTCGAGTTGTTATAAAGTTAACATAAAGCGTACAGTGTTGTATTTCTGTTGTTGAATAGAAATAAAATAAGTTCAAATAGATGAAGTTGTGTAAATCATCCTGATGTGTTTTGCTACATATGTAGAGAATACACGTTAAAAAAACAGAGAAACTGTTAGTAATTTTGAAAGATTTTGGATATTTTAGTATAAGGCTTGGTGATTAGGATAAAATCTGGACACTGCATCTGGTCTGTAAAAACTACCGAGAAAAGAAAAAGTCTAAAATTCGGCGATGGCTTGGAGAGAACCCAAAAACCACTTCGATGACTGTTATTTCTGCCTAGTAAATATTACTGGAATCAATCGAAACAACCATAGCAAGTGGACTTATCCTGATTTGGTATCTGCAAGACATCTGGTCCATCACTTAGAGGAAGTGCCGATCCCAACGATTGACAAGCTACCAAAGCTCTGTGAGCTTATTCCTCTGATCAACCTTCTGATACTAAAGAAGATGACAGAAATTATGAAGGGATGCCATCAATTCCTCGACATTTCAACCATGATGAAATAAATGACCTCTTCAGAGATCTCAACCTCTCAAAAGAAGCTTTTAAATTACTGACTTCCAGGTTAAACAACAACAATTTACTGGAACAGGAACCAAAATAACCTTTTACCGTACAAGAGAAAAGGATCTGCTACCATTCTTCTCTCAAGAAGACAATCTTATATTTTGTCACGAAATTAGAGGACTTCTGAAAAAAATGGGCCTTCTTGAATATTTTGCGGATGATTGGTACTTATTTATTGACAGGTCAAACCGAAGTTTATAATATCTTTCTACCCACAGGGAACAATTATGGTTCAATATCAACTGCTCACTCAAGGAAAATGTAAGAAGAATATGATACCATAGATTTGATCTTGGAGAAGATAAAGTATTATGAACATCACTGTTCATGATACTTTAATGATTTGTGTGGACTTAAAAATGGTAAACTTTCTCCTTGGACAACAAAGTGACCACACCGAATATTCTTGCTTTTTGTGACTCTGGGATAGCAGAGATAAAACACACCACTGGGTTAGAAAAGAGTGGCCTAAGAGAGAGAACATGGACGTTGGGGAAAAGAATGTCATTATCGACCTCTTAGTTGGACGAGAGAATCATCTTTCCTCCTCTGCATATCAAGCTGGGTTCTAATGAAGTAGTTTGTAAAGCTTGTTGATAAGAATGGATCATGCTTTGCATATATAGGGAAAAAGTGCCGCAGTTGAGTACGGAAAAAATTTAAGCAGGAATATTTGAGGGCCCACAAATCTGACAACTCATTAAGGATCCTGCCTTCGTAAATTCGATGAATGAGGCTGAGCGAAAAGCTGGGCTTGTTGCAGTTGTCGGAAATTTTCTGGGCAGACCCAAAGCTGAAAACTATGTTAAACTGGTAAACAAGATGCTTAACAGTTTTAGATGATTAACATGAGCATTAAGGTGCACTATTTACACAGCCACTTAGACCGTTTTCCTCAATGTTTAGGAAACAGCAGTGAGGAACAAGGTGAAATATTTTACCGGAATATTAAAACCGCTGGAGGACCGTTAACAAGGAAGATGGGATACGCACATGATGACAGATCACTGCTGGAGTTTAAAAAGAGACTGTTCCAACATACATTCAAGAATGTCGGGGAAACGAAGCTTCTTCCTCTATCTTTGTATATATTTGTATAATATAATAATAAAAATTCCGAGTTTAGTTTTTTATTTGATCCATGGGTTTAACTTAAAATAGTGTAACGTATATTTCACTAAAATGTTATATCTTAGAAATTTGAGCTACTAGACAAAAATTAATGCCGTATTTGAATGCAGGGCATCAAATTCGTATGAAATCAGCTCCAAATGCCCCGATACCAAAACAATTGTTGGGCTGTTATAGAAGTATTTAGTGTAATGATAAATTCAATATTAGCACTGGCACATTGATACAAACAATTTTCAATCAGTAGATAAAGTAAATTTAATCAGTAAATTTTTTACTGAAAAACATTATGATACTTACAATTACAGTTATTTTACAAGCAATATAATAAATTAATACAAATTACTACATGTTTTCTATCATCTATAGAAGCCATTTTAATCGCTTTAATATCGTATATATTTTTTAAAATATAAATTCCCTTTGAAAGGGCCACTTATTTAAAGCGAAACAGATTTGTGTAGCCAATTTAGCGTAAAAGGAGGAATATTCATCCGATATACCCATAGAGCTTTCAAAATACTTTCAACTGGATGCTAACAAACTAGCTGCTTTACAAAATGTTGTGAATAAGACCAAATTGTAGCCACAATGACGTCTTTCAAAATCGTCTTGAATATAGCGCTAATTTCAAAAGGCAAGCAGAGCGGGTCTCTCGGAGGGGATCTTCGAAAAATATACGTAGTTGCAGCTCACGTTCTCTCTTATATATGTTAATTTTTTTTTATTATTTGTCGATATTTTATTTAATTATTGCATTTACATTACCTTTACTACTCGAATAATTTTCAACTGAAAAATGAAGAACTCTGATCAAAAACTAAGGTGGCTTTTTAAATAAGAAATAAAGTTTATATTTATTCATCCAAATTTATGTTGTATCCTTTAAACTAACCTCTCACTACAATAGAATTATTGCATCGTTTTTCCCATGCTACTAAACATTTTGTATACTCTACGGACTCAAAACGACGTCCATAAAGTGGTTACTTTAATCGAGGCAACAAGAAAAGATCACATGGTGACATATCTGGTGAATATGATGCTGATAAAATGGTATTTGCTTTTTAGCAAAAAAATGACAAATAACTATTGTGGTTATCGTACTTTATTATAATACAAAAACCGTGAATTATTTTGCCATATATCAGGACAACTTTTTTCGAATGGACTCTTATATTTAATCAGCGATGATTACTCATTATAACATCCTTGACTCAGTATATATTGTCTTTATCTTTCCCCGAGCTTAATATTTCGGTAACCTATAAGGAACACTGATGGAGAGGAAGAGGAACGAATTTAAAGAAGGTCATCCAAAATCGGTTGTTGTAAGGAAATATTGATACTGTGCTCGAACTGATAAAGCAAGATTGTCATGTGATATACCATGAGATTAAGACATTCTTAGGTATGACAAGCATACACAAGATTTTATATGAACATAGCCGTTTATATGAACATATGAACATAGCCTCAAAAAAGGCTCGTGTCGATTGGTGCAAAGAAATGATTTAAAAATTTTTCCATCGTGGTAAAAAAGATTGGTGCGCGTTGGATTCCGCAAAATCGCTCAAAAAAGGCTCGGGTCGATTGGTGCAAAGAAATTATTTAAAAAATTTTCAATCGTGGTGCGTCAAAAGCTGTAAATGACCTCTACACAGGTGACTAATCTTGAATCTATGCATATGAGCCCGAAAGTAAAAGCAGTCGACTGTATGTGTCTTTCAAAATGAGCCTAACCCAACAAAAGTTGGTCGGGTAAGCACTTCGAAGCAAATGGTCGCCTGTTTTTTTGGAATTAATGGATATGTGGCTATAGTATCACTAGAAAATCGTAAAACGGTCAATCCTAAATAGGGCACAACCATTTACTGCCAGAAGTCTTGGAAGAAGTAAGAAAAACAACCAGCGACACAGGGTCATTCTTCACCTAGATAACATGAGCTGTCGGACCGACTCAATATTTGACCGATCAAAACATCGAATTGATGGGTCATCTTCCGTGAAGAATAAACTACGCGGTTAACGATTTTCGACGACAGAAGAAGTGTTTTTGATACGTTCAAAATGTATGTTTTGGAGATACCTCAATCGGAATGGAAAAAATGTTATGAAAACTGATTCAAATGTATGCAAAGGTGTATCCATCATCACGGAGAACAAATAGTTTGAAAAACAATAAAACCATTTTCAATGACAAATATTTGTTTTTATTTATTATTCCACATACATAAATAGCAACCCTGGTACTGATAAAATATGTGGGCCCAAAACTAGGAGATAATAGGCCAATGCTAGAGGATGGAAAGAATGCCAAGGAAATGGAAATGAGCGGTACTGAGTACAATTTATTAGAAGGGGTGCAAAACTTCATGTGATAACTACAGGGGAGTAGCGTTCCGGGAAGTTGTGTACGAAATACTAGCGAGATTTAGTAGGAGCATAGCAATGTGGTTTTGAGGACTTGCAAATCAACAATAGACCAGATAATGTTAGTAAAGCAACTTTAAGAAAAACACTACAGATAAGACTAAAACATGCACATAATCCAGATTTCCAATGGACCCACGACTCCATTGATAGGAAGAAACTATTAAAAGCAATGGGAGAGCTAAGGGTGGATAATAAACTGATCGCTTTAACAAAATTGACTATAGAAAACATAATTAGCTTGGTTAAAGTAAATAGCCAACATTCAACTTCCCTTGAACATAAGATTGGGCTTCAAACAATGAGATCTACCTGCTTGTCTACCTGCCTTGTTTAATATAGTGTTGGAAACTACGCTGAGAAGTCAGATACATCGAACAGGACTAAATATTAAACTTGAATAGATTTACCACTAAACACCAAAACACTTTTTTTGAACTGCTCGACGCACGTTTCGCTAACCATGGTAGCATCATCACGAGATGATTTAATCTAAGGACTAAATATGACAAAAAAACTCCAATGTCCAGCCATTCGCCGACGATGTAAAATTATTACACGAGAATTGGAAGTAATGCGAAATGTAACCCAAAAATTAATGAGAGAAGCAGAAAGGTTCGGGCTGCGAGTATACAGAATCAAAACGAAATACATAAAAATGAGCAATAAAAAGGACGAAAGACACAAAAAGGTGTTATCAATTAAAGCAGGGGAAGAAGCATTCAACTTCGAAAGAGTTAATCGTTCTCGTTACCTTGGTTCAATCATTGCCCAACCATCACTGACAAACATAAATGGAAGCAAAGGTTAATGTGAGAACAGCAAAAAGAAATAAATGTGCAGCAATGCTGCAGAGACTCGTCAGAAATAGGAATATATCTAGATAACCAAAGTAAGAGCTTATAAAACAGTAATGAGACAAGCTGACCTTAACTAGGTGCATTGACAGAATATTGGTGATAACGTAGAGTGCTAAGAAGAATATACGGGAGAATGTCAAGAAGGAAAACCAGTAGAGAAGTAGAGCCAACGAAGAAATAGAAACGGCATTTGGAGAACTCACAATAATGTGGGTTCTGATGCGAATACTCTGATAACAGGTGGTGAGCAGGGGGAGAAACAATGGGCGAATAAAGAGTTGAAGACTAAGGAGAAAGTGGCTGCAGGAGGTGGACGATGATCTAACCAGAATGGTTGTGACACAGTGGAAGAGAAGGGCAAGGAATACAGCTTGGAGACGGATTGTAGAAATTGTAGAGAGTGTAGAGCTTATGCATATGTAACCTATAATGGGTAATCGTCCAGCGCACCCTCTTTCCATTTGTCATCTGCGGCGAGTTCAACTCACCATGAGATTTCTCTCATATTGACCCAAATGGAAGCTATCGCCTAGAAACTTCTCAAATCTAACAACCCATCATTCTTATATTCCATTTGACTCCCATGTATATTTCCCAGCTTGCTCTCCTAGATCAATCGAGCATACAACATATTCAATGGCATTTGAGTTATGTCTACTTTCATCATAAACATAGATAACATTATTGGCAATATAAGCCGCCATTTTATTGCTTCCATCCAGTAGGCAGCTACTCATCTTATATTTACCCTAAATTTTCCTGTTCTCTTATAGAAGAATCAATCTAATAATCAGTCAAAGATCTAGTACTAAATCAGGATAATCTCTTACATGATATACCTATCCTGGTGCAAACATGGTAATCTTCCTATCAAAAGCTAATTCAGATAACAAGCAGTGCCATTTATGAATGAATACATATATTTTGTAATGGCAGATTTAAACTTTCACCTTCGGAAAATTCCAGGCCTTCGAGTTCCACTCTAGATTACATTATCGGTTTTAGCAAGGACAATTGGAACGCCTTCTTAAGAAACCGTCACCTTATTGTCATATTTAAATATCTTTATTCTGCTTTTGGCAAAACCTAACGATATGCCATCATGAAACTCTGCACTTTGAGGTTTGAGAGGTTACTACACGTTCCTAATAATAACAACGTTATGTCAAATTGACAGTATTTGCAAAATAGCTTCTTTGCAGAATAACCATAAATGGACTGATAAGTTGTTTTAGACCTAGTATCTCTTACCTGATGTATGCAGATAACATCATATTTTAGTATACATGCCCAATCCCTAAAACTCACCAAAGAAAAACTATAAATCTGTCCAGAAATTGTGGCCTACTGTTCTTCTCATCTACGTCTTCCTCGGTGCACTTTCGCAGGAGGTAGAAATACCCAGGCTTTCAATATTTCTCTTTCTTTTGACACCCAATTTCCTCAGGTATTCCCTAAATTTCTAGGCTGATCTTCATGTGCATATTATACTGGTCTAAACAAATAACTAAATATCAGGTGCGACTGCATCTACATCTAATAATAATAATAATAATTTATTGAATCCTCAAGACAATACAAATATGCATGGATCAAGTCAAAACAAGAGCATGCGCATTGCCACACTTCTGTGCATACAAAGAATATATAACATTTAAACCTACATATAAATATTTTATTCTTGATAAGGTATATAATTTAATTAGTTAATACTTTAATAAAGTATTTATTCAATCCCCACAACAATAAAAATATCCCTGATTAAGTCGGATTGACAGAATGTTCAGTGACACGACCTCCGAAATAATACATGAAATGATAATCTTGCACAAATAAACATTGTATACATAAATAAGCATTGAATCTAATTATTGATACGACATATATTCTTCTAAACTATAAAAACTTTGACTTATAAGAAATTCGCGGACTAATTGTTTACATTTGTTGTCATTCTGAACATGCTTAAATCGTTGTGGCAACTTATTATACAGCTTCACACCCCTATAGTAAACATTATGTTCAACTATCTTACATGAATGTATTGGTAAAACAAGTTCATCAGTGCCTTGTGTGTCATAGTAATGAAAATCACTATTTTTTATGAATGCTACAAAATTTCGCCTAACAAAGATGATAATCTCCAAAATATATAGTGTATTCATGTGTGTACATGTGCTATATTGTAGTATATTGGAAAAATAAAGGCATTTTATAAATTTAAAGAAAACTATTAGCGCCATTTATTGAAACAATACATAATATGAAAGCTCTATATCTTCTCTATAAAACGAGACCACCATCATTAGAATCCATCAACGGATGGTGCTTAAAATGGCAGTACCTTTTGTCACAAAAACACGATGGAACAAAGAGTTAATATTAAATTTTGTTTCAAGCCCGGTAAAACTTTTACAGAAATATTTAAATTAAAAAAAAATATAATGATGATTCCTTATCCCGTACACGAGTGTTCGGGTGATATAAGCGATTCCAGGCTTTGGAAAACGACCCAAAGCCAGGCCGGTCAAAAAACTAAATACGCGATGAGTTAAACGAAAAGGTGCGTGAAATGATCGCCTACGATGCGAATTCGACTGTGAGATGGATAGCGGAGGAATTATATACGACCAAAGACATGATTCACGAAATTTTGACAAGGGATTTAAATAAACGGAAAGCCTGTGCTCGATTTGTTCCTCACGCCTTAAATGAGGACCAAGGAATTGGGATTTTGAAAAAAAATTGTCATAAATGGAAAGAAAGTTTTATAACAAAACGATTTTTATTTTATTTTTTTCCGTATAATTAAAAAGTTATATCAAATTGAACATAAATTTTGAAACTTAGCGCGTGTGACGTCACAATGTTTATTTCCCCTCAACATTATAGACAGCTGATATGAGTTTTTCAGTTTTTAATCAACTTATTCTTGTTATTATATTCAATATATTTATAAATTTATTGAAAATGTGAAATCAAATTCGTTATCGTGCCTGTTTCGTACCATTTTGTACGAATAGTGCAAAAACAACTCCGGAAAAATTGTTTTTAAATGTGCCACAACGTCGAAATCAATGGTTCCAAGCAGCACGACGTATTAATTATAAAACAACATAAAATTTTTACAACCACCTTTATGTAATAATAATATTCAGCTCTACAGGCCTAATGGCCCTTGGCTTCGAGTTCTTTCACTCTTATTTTTCTTCCAAAGCATCATTCTTCCAATCCCTCACTCCTAATTCCATCAAATCATTCAGCACCTCATCAAGCCATTTCATCCTCGGTCTCCGTCTTCTTCTCTTTCTCCCTTCGCCTCTCATCAGAATTCCTTTAACCCATCTCTCGCCGGACATTGTCGCTATGTGCTCCAGCCATCTAGCTCGCTGCGCTCTCACCGCCTCAACAATATTTGGTTTTTGTACAGTTCGTCTATTTCCCTGTTTGTTCTTCTTCTAAATTCGTTCTGAACTTTAATTCCTCCAAAAATTCTCCTTAATATTTTACGTTCCCGGACTTCCAGCTTACTTTCTTCCTTCCTCGTCATCGTCCATGTCTCACACGCATGCTGCTCTTGTTATATTCTTTGCCCTTAAAATGTTTGAAAACATTCCTGCGATATTGCTTCCTTTCGTTAGTCGTTCCTCTATTTCCTTTTCTTCATCCTCTTTACACGTTAGTGTAAAGTTTGTTCTACTTTCTCCGCTGTATATTTCGTATTTTCTGTACAATCAATGACTAAATTAGGGGAGAGTCCTCCGGTGCTATCTTTCATTACCATATATTTGGCCTTGTTCTCGTTAATTGTTAGGCCATATTTTCTTGCCTCTCTTTCCAGCATCTTGAAAACCTTTGCTATTTCTTCCTTGGATCTCGCCATCAAAACAATGTCGTCGGCCCAGTCATATATACAAAAGATTATTATTTATATTTTTTTTATGTTTGAGTATTTATTAACTGCTGAAACTACACAATCGTGACATTGAGTGTCTTGAACTTTTCTTAGTTTTTATTAATAATTAAGATAACTGTCTAAGCTTTACTGAAAACTGAATGTTCTGGACGTACACATTCTTTCACCATGCAAATTGAATATAACTTATAGCCTTAACTTTCACACCGTAACTTTCGCGTGACACCCTACAAAAAATGTATATATATTTAATAGAAATGTTTTGTTTCTTATTTGCATGTACGTTGTTGTTTAAAAAAAACTAAAATTGATGCTTTAGAACTGAATTGAACCGAATGTCATTTTTAAGAAAATCTCTGACCATAAAAATATCCACACCAAGTATATTATTAAAATTGGCCTTTATGAACCTTATGTCATAGATTACTGAATTTAAGAAGTAACCAACAATGTTTTTTGCACTAAACTTAAATAAAATAGATATATATATATATATATATATATATATATATATATATATATATATATATATATATATATATATATATATATATATATATATAACAGTACTTACGGGAAAACACTAGCATAATGACGTCACAAACATGGCTGCCAATAGTGGCTCTTTTGTAGTCACATGATGTCAACAATGTTTTAAAATGGTTTAGCATAGATCATCAATATTATTTATGATAAAATTTTAAAATTAAGCAAAAACATCGATAAATATTTTTTATTCAAAAACCCAATTGCTCGCATTGGACATTGCAAGGACCTTATTAAAATGGCCAGACGCAACTGCATATTTCTAGAATCGATTCTAACTGGTGATGAGAATTAGTGCTTCAAGTGTGATCCTCAAGTAGATATCACGAGAGAAGACAATTTTGATTTATTTTTATGTCTCTAAAAGTATTTTACCTTGGATATTCGTTCATCAGAGTCAAAGTGTCACTGGTGAATATTATCTGGGTATTATAGAGAGTTTGTGGAAGAGAATCATTCGAGTGAGGACCGAATATCGAGCGCCCGGAAGTTGGTTCTTGTTGCACAATAATGCACCATCTCACAGGATTCACAATTCGTGAATGTTTAGCAAACAAACAAGTCTGTATGCTTCAACATCCTCCGTATTCGCCTGATTTATCTCCGTGTGACTATTTCCTGCTCCCGAAACTCAAACTGTCCATGAAAGGAACGTTTAATGGCTGTATTACACAAGTCTAAGAAGTCGTGACAAGACTCATTGAGGCGATTCCGAAAAACCAACAGGCCCAGCGATGTATTGATGCGGGAAGGGTGTATTCTGAATAAAAAGAAATAATTTTGGCAAAATAACTAATTGTTTCTTTTTTAATTTAAAAAGTTACTATTAAAATTAATTAATTAAATTACTAAAATTAATATTTCAATTAGTTTTAAACAAATCCTTATAAATGATTACCGAAATACGGGAACTGCCAAAAATGATCTGGTATGTTGTAAAAAATCATTTTGAAATCACAAAAGATTCAATGTAAATATTTAAGTAAAACTACATGCATATTGTATTATGTTCCATGATTTATCGACAAGGCCTTTAGTTTCGAAAAACAATTGTCAAAAGAAGGAAAATATGTCAAGCATAAATGTTTTCGCCGATTCATTGAAAACATGAGTAATTTGCTCTATATTCGCCATTTTGAAATTTCTTTTACGGTTGGCACACATCGGCCATCTCAGAGTGTTATCTGAAATTTATTCAGAAATCTTATTGTGGGACCTCACAATGGCCAACGTGCGCTATCATCCTTAGCCATTCTCGTGGCCGGAATACTCCGGGATGGACTCGTGGTTAAGCGGTTCATTGTTCGGTGGCTGGACACGGACCGATAGAATTGGTCTATTCTTCGCGCGGTAGTGTACCGCTTTAAACGGCTCTATTAATATTCGAAATTTAATTAATTTCCACAAGAGTTCGGTGGCGGATTAGGCATACGGGACGACTGGTCCGTTCTTTCTGTTGGACTCGCCTGTACAGGTCAGAGGGTCGTCCTTCAAAAGGGTCTTTTTTACATGGTTGTATACACCCATTATGTATTTTCACCTTTATTGACCAGTCCTCACTCTAAACCGAAAATTAAGTACGTTATTAAACAACTATTTATATCTATTATCATTGTCTTTATACAAAATAAAATCAAGTAACACCAGGTTGTCCGGAAAGTTCGTTGAGATTTTCCATTAATTGCTGTTTTAACGCTTGTAAGTAACGCTTGTAAGTCACATGTGCCATACCAGGAGATGACGACGGAAACCACATAGACCATATATTTGTAGCAAAAAAAGACTTGAATGCAATTTTCGATACAAGATCATAGAGAGGGGCTAATATCGACTCAGATCCCTTGATGGTTATGGCAAACTGTAAAATCAAGCCAACAAAAACGGAAACACTGCAAAAATATCAAAGAGATGTGTTAAAGAAAAATTTGAACTTGAAGAATGGAAAGAAAAATGCAGAAACACGCGATCAAGGAAAAAATAAATCAAATGGATAAAAGCAACAGCATAGAATAAATAGCGAGAATAAGCAGCATAGAATAAATGGATAGCGATAAAAGGATGCACAAAAAATAATGGTTCAATAAAGAATGCGAAAATATGGTCGGA